>BMAU01000998.1:0-82500 GCA_019973935.1 Trichonephila clavipes
TTAATTGGACGTCCAGATACTTACGCATTTTTGTATGAACAAAATAATCAGAACGAAAATGGTAAACCAATTTCGACACTATCTTTCTTTTTTAATTTTGGGAAGAAAGCGAAAAAAAATACGTAATCGTTATAATTTGTTAAGTATTTTAAGGTATCCGGCTACTTGAGAACACTTTTTTTTTAAAAGAAAAATGGAGCTGTGGAATTTTTTTTTTTTTAGTTTTTAGATTTATATAGTACATTTTAAGACAAAAATGCTAACATTAAGAAAAGGAAAATAAATTATTATTACTGAAATCGGAAAAAAAATTATAATTTAATCCAGAATACTTGTATTCGGAAGTCTAATTGTAGTATCAGCTGAGGGCTGAGTTTTAAATACATCATTTGCCGTAGTATTCCATCTCTTCGAAGTAATGTTACTCACAGCGACCTGATAACGTTTTGGCCATGGTTTTTTTTCCAAACAGGAAAGAATTAATGGTAAAGCTTCTGAGTTATATAAACTATTTTTAAAGTAAAAATTGGCCATTGAATTTATCTTAATTAATTAAATATAGGAGAACTAAAAAAATTCAAGACATAATCAAGCAGAAATGATTTTAGTGAAGAAAATTCGAATTAATAAGCAATTCATGCTTCACAATTCAGCCTTGACTGTGCTGAAAAATATTTTAATTAATTCGAGTGGAAAAATGCTTTAAAATGAAATGGAAACCAAAACCATAGCTCAGAAAACTTCAAATATCTTAAAAACTAGTTTGCTTACGGATCTGAAATTTGGCGTCAAACTTCTCAATAATATGGGCCATTAGAAAATGAAAAAAAAAATGTTCGGTGACTATAAAATTTTTAGGGGACTTTGTAGTCTTAAAACATATTTAAAAATATTTTATTCACGTTGTTGAAGCTTTTCTACTCACTTGCACTGAGTGTAATTATTTGGCTTAATACATCTATATAGTTTTTGTATTAGGTAAACATTTAATGTTCTTACACATATTTTACTCTAAATAAAATAAAAAAGTAACTTATAAATTTTGTTTAAAGTTGCAAAAAATATCTGAAACTAAAAAAGAAAAGTTAAATTTTAGATGTAGTGATTTTTACTTGGTCATATTTCTGTGCGTGTTTTAACCTTATGATTTGTTACATATTTCTTTAAAATTCAATTTCCTTCTCTTATCACTTTATCTTGTTTTTCTCAAGGTGACATATTTACATTAAGAACTTAAAATATATTTTTTATCTCTTTACACACAAGTTGAAGTTCTCCAAACATTATAATTATTTTTAGACGTATCTTATTTTACTTGTGATGCATTATATTACTTTATGTGCTAAATATTTATTTTTGTTAAATGTTTAACACACTAAAATTTCATCTAATAAATTTCTATTGTTGGACGTTTTTGGATCTTATGAACATATAAAACATAACCTTTTTAAGAAGTTGAAGCATTTAATATTTTTATTTACTTCAAATCAAATAATCTAAGTAAAAATTACTTTCAAATGCGAATTGAAAGATTAAACACTATAGTTGTGTATTTTTTAAGAGTTTTCTGAATTTGTTAATACCATTTTATGATTGTTATTGTCTTATTTTTAAATTATTAATGAAATGCACATATTTTGGTGTAATGCTAACAATTGTATCGAATTTATTACATTAAATTTGTTTTTAATTAGAATTTTGTAATATTTGAATAGATCTCAAAATAAATACTGAATACATTCAAGTTAACATGATTATTAATAGCTAAACCTTTTAATTCTCATATTTCTAGATATTTTGGTACAGTTTGTTTATCAATCCCTACTCCAATTAATTATGTTACGACACTTTTTTGATTATGTTTAAATTCCATTTTAAAATATATGAATTAAGGAGATTAGTGTAATTAATCATTTCTCAGATATATCCTGTGTTTATTAATAATTAATCAATAATTTATAAAAATTTCTCAAATGGATTGACTATTATGAAGAATTTACGAAATATGGGAGATTTGATACTTTGCAAGTCTTTGTATAGATTATTACTGAAAATAAGACTAGCTTTATTTCTAGACCGGAATGATTTTCTGTCAGGTAACATGTTATACGGATCAAAGGAGATTGTTGAAAAAATTATGTACACTAATAAAAAAGGGGTGTTTTTTAATTTTATTTATTTATTATTTTTTTGTGTGTAGCACAAAAACAGAACACTTTAGGCGACCAAAATTTAGTATTTTGAAGCTATATGGGTGATGATAGTACATTTCTTTTAGAAATTTGCTTTACATTGTATTTAAAAATTCACTTTTTAAATGTTTTTGTTTTGTAATTCCAGTCATGAATGTCTTGCCTATTTATGTATACAATGAATTCTTCTTCACGATTTTTTTTTGGAATGTATTACATATTTTTATCATTATATTTATTTTCGTTATACTTGTTCGTTTATTTATTTTTAGGCGCAGAGTTAAAAATAGCTTCCGAATAAAAAAGAAGTTAAAAGTATTCTTTAAACAGTTGAATTTTTGTTTTTAACGATACGGTTTATGTTAATATTTCTGCTTTTGTACTTAAATTGCAGTTTAATTACACCTAAGCCTATTTTATCTTTCTTCATTAATCCTTGGCTTTTCTCTCTCTCCTTTCTTTTTGGTTTCTTTCATAAGCTTTGTTAATTTTAAAATCTTAATTGCTTTTTCAAATTTATAACTTTACGCTTTTGATGTCAGTTTGAAAAAAATAATTCACAATCAGATTCACAGATGCTTTTTTCATGTTGCGGTTTCATCTTTAGTTTTAAAATTTAGTTGGTTTGATTTATTTATTTAATATAATTTTAAACTTTATTTACTATTAATTTTTTAATCTTATTACAAGTTAATTATTCCTAATATACATTAATCTGCATGTTTGTGTCAGAACTTATTAGTAATTGTTTATTTATCACCATCTTTAGAGATTACCGTCGTCGTATTGAATGATGATTCAATACAGGAAAAATAAACTTAGTGTCATTTTTTTTTTCCTTTGCTAAATTTGTTTACTAAATCAGGATTTTCTCCTGAGAAGCTAGTGATAGAAATATCATCAAAGCTAGACCTATTTGTCTGCTTTATATATTTCTTTAAGTAAATATTACTCCTTTTTCGTTATAAGACTGTGATTAATGTTAATTGATTAATGATGACAATCCTATGAACTTCAATGTTTTGTTATACCTATTAGTTTCTTGTAAGGCATATCGATTTTTCTTATTTGACAACATGATTTTCTGAGTTTATCGATATTGATAAAAAGGGAGATTGTTTAGCGCAAAGACGGAAAGATTCAGATATGCGAAATTTGGTACAGAAAGTTATGGGTGATGATATAGTGCAAAGAGTAAAGGAGAGAAAGTTCTGTCGTATTTTAAAGAAAATATTTGAATGCATTTATAAAAATATGTGTTTAATATTAATATCTATTATATATGCTTCATTAGTTGTTATAACTTGTTGCCATCTTTCAGGTAACATATAAATTCCTATTTTGTGGAAGTTCTCGTCCTTAGAGTTAAAATAGTCAGCAACTGCCTTAGAAACCCTTTAAAAAAACTTGAAGTTTCTTCCGTTAGATAACTGAACAAGTAATAATTAGAGGGTGCAATGTCAGGTGAAT
Source organism: Trichonephila clavipes (assembly GCA_019973935.1). Taxonomy (NCBI): domain Eukaryota; kingdom Metazoa; phylum Arthropoda; class Arachnida; order Araneae; family Nephilidae; genus Trichonephila; species Trichonephila clavipes. Next base: position 3,663 of record BMAU01000998.1, read on the forward strand.
ACGGTGAGTGATCAAGAACTTCCCATCCTATCGCATTCAGTTTTTGTTGTGTCACCATTGCAGTATGTGGTCGAGCATTATCGTGATGGAACACTATTCCTTTCCTGGACGCTAATGCTAGCATTTTTCTTTGATAGCTGTATTTAATTTATCCAATTGATTGCAGTACAGATCCACGTTGATCCCTGTTTCAGCAACTCGTAGTACACTGGACCTTTCCTGTCCCCCCACAAACAAAGCAGTACTTTTCGTTGATGGATACTTGGTTTTGGAACTGTTGCTGATGATGTTCCTGGTTTGCAATAAGATTTTTTTCTCTTAATATTCTCGTAAAGTATCTATTTTTCATCTCCAGTAAGCAGCTTGTCCAAAAACGGCTCCACATTGTGACTATTCAGATGTGATGAACACATTCTTACACGATCAGACAAATTCGTTTCCATTTACTTCATGTGGAACCCACACACTTCGCTTTAACACAAACCCAAGATATTTAATGTAATCTCCAACAGTTGTGTGTGTATGATGAATGCCAAACTCTTCTGCAATTTCTTGACTTGTTAAATGTGGATTATTTTCCAACATGGAACACAAAACTTCATTACCGACCTTGGATGGTCATCCAGATTAATCACTTTCTTGGAGATTCAGATCCCCGGAACGAAATTCGCTAAACCATTTTGACAAGAGTACGAACATTTACAACATCTTATCCAAATACCACACATAAATGTTTACATGCAACCTATGCGTTGCTTCCTTTTTGGAGTTCATACAAAATGCAGTGTCGTAAATGCACTTTATCCACTGACATGTTTTTCTCTTTAAATATTACAAGAAAATAATGAACGGTAAAAAAGGACTCCTTTTATATTATACAGCAGCTAAAAATCAAACAAAAAATCCGAATAACTCACTAGCCAAATGTTATTTTATTTACAACAAAAATCACCTGCCTATTTAAAATACGACAGAACTTTCCCTCCAACCCAATATATATGTATATAAATGTGTCAATTTTGATTTTTGTTTAAATATTTATTTTTTTATCGTTCCGCCCCAAATCTCATCTATACAAACATAATGTGAATGTACAAAGAGTGATCATTTTGCATTTTTTTAGAAAAAGATGGAAAATATGATGTAGTGGCTTTTATACTAAGCAACGAATTTAATGCGTTTTGAAGTAAAATGCTATGTACGTAAAAACATTGATCTTTAAATGTTATTTAAAAAAATAAAAGTTTAAATTAATGTTTCAATTAATCTATTACTTTTTAATTCATGCATGCAACCATAAACTCTATATAAAAGCCTATATTGCTAATAAAAATAGAGATGGAGTTTCAATAAATTACGTTGAAATATTCACATTTTTTAAAATTGAAAATGGTAATTAATAATGAAAGCAGTTTAATGTGATAACCAGTGATTATTAATGAACGTTTATTATTTATAATAACTAGGTTTACCATTTAATCAGTACCGTATGATTAACATGTTTTGCTATTGAAAGATTTATCTACCTAAAATTTGTTATGTTTTTAATAGAATCATTTATTATAGAAATACGTAGCAATTTAATCATTTCATAATTAAATAGAAATAAATGGAACATTATTCTTCATTGCTTCTTATTTTACATGTTTTCAAAATAATCTTCTCCGATATAGAAGTATAATGTAGTTCATAGCAAATCCAACAATTCTTTACTTTTTTTTTCCTGTCTTGCTATATATTATTTGAATAAAAACATCTCATTTCTTTTCTGTCTTTACCCCAAACACAATAGTTCCTATTTATTCGGTCAGAGCGTATACATACAAATACTACACGGGGAAATGATCACGAAGACAATCAAATACTACAGATGCCAGAAATAATTCGGTTTTATTGAACTACAGACACGCACAGAGTATTCCTACATACAATTTCTCCTTTTCCTCTTCTCTTCGAAATTAGCTAGGAATCTCTTATAATTGCCTACATTCAGACTAGTGGTAATCAAAATTCCATTAAAGCTTTACTATGTTTTCCATTATTATAAAAGGGAAGACTGTTTTCAGATTTACTCTTAAGAAATGGTTTAAAAAACTCGCGTAGCAAATCTAAATTGAGTGAAAAGTTTTACTAAGTCAATTTTTAAATATTAACGTTTAGCTATTAATCACAGCAGTTAATTAACTCCGTTCGGGAGGCTGACTCAAGAATAGTTTAGCATTGTACGCTTGGATGGGTTTCCGGTTAAATCGCAAATTAGTAGCTTGTCAAGAAGTTTCAAAGTTTCATCTTCGATACAGTTTATATTTTGGCTCTAGTGTTAAAATCTGTAATTTTTACGCCGTTTTGAGACGTTAAAATAAGTATACTTTCTTTTTATGTCACTTTATTGCCATCTGTCATTAAATGTTAAGTTTATTTAAATTTTCTTTCATGTCTGATTTTTCGTCGAACTATATAAGTGTATTTGGAAAAAATAATGGTTATTTGTGTTTGTATATAACTCAAAGAGAAAATTACTTTGTATAACATAATCAAGTACTTTGTGTAACAGATACCGACATTTACAATGAAGAATTCAATTACAACAGAGTCACAATGTTTTTTTTTATTGTGACTTTATTTTAGCAAACTAATTATTCTCATTCTCTTAAAATATTCTAGAATTTAATCGTCTTTAAAAGTTCTAATAAATTAGGGAGGTTCGAATGCATTATAACCGAAAACGAAATAAATATATTATCGTAATCAGAAACATCAGAATAAGAGAGAAGTGTGATTTCTAAATATATATATTTTTTATCAATCGTAATTTAGTTCAAATATTGTATTATAAAATAAAAACAAAATGTGAAATTTTTGAACGTATATAACATTTACTTATCAAAATCAATCTTCACTAAAAAGGAAGAGTCCGTCGATAATGCGAAATTACTATCTGTGAACTATAGTTGAGGGGAAATTGACAAATATATATATATATATATATATATATATATATATATATATATATATATATATTCACGTAATTTAATTTATATTATTTTTTAATACATTTATTGCTAGAATATTTGTGTTGACTTAGTCCAGTTCTTTACATAATTTTAATATTTAATACTAATTAGACATGTGCCGTAAATTTTAAAGTTAGTTACAGATAGGTGAGACTGAAATGTACGAGTGTAAATGTAAACAAAAAAACAATATTTTGACTTCTTCTATACTTTGATTAAATTCGCAATGTACATAGTGATATTTTTATACTTTAGGTAACAAAATATAATAACTTGATATGCATTTCCTTTAAATTATCTTTATTTGAAACACAAATTTTTAAAAATTATTCTACTTAATGTGCGCTTTGTAATTCTGAAATGTAAATCCCTTCGGGTTTGAAAAATACAGTATTTAAAATTAAATGTGTATTTTCATATTTGATCGGAATGATTAAAAATTTACTAAACTCTGTAATTAAAGGTTGCATTTATCTTAGTTTTTTTTCTGTTTTCCTTTAATTAGTATATATTTGTATCCTATTTGTACTGCATTTGCTACAGTGCATTAAAATAAAATAAAATAGAAACGAAATATATAAAAATAGACATAAATAATTGCACAGTAAAGATCACGTAATATTATTTCGATATATGTTATCACATATTCGGTCTTTTATCTCTTGGGTGAATTCAAATTGTTTACTACCTCTCAGATAAGAAAATGTATCAGGCGTAGAAAAATGTTTTCATTTCAGAAAATATGCACATTATTCTATTTTTTGTCTTTATTTATAGTCATTAATAATTATTTGTATACAACACATGATTAAAACGCTAATTTTTGTACTTCAGTTGTCAACACACATTTACATATTCTATTTATTTATATTTAAATGTGATTATTGGAAATATTTTATCAATATAACTTAGAATCAACAATATAAATAAAGGATTAGAGAGACGTGTAAATTTAATGAAGGTTAAAAATATTCAGAGTATTTATCAATGAAAAATAAATGTGATGAATATTAAATACACGCGCTCCATTGATTAAAAATAAATAGACGTATATTTTAGTTGTATAATTAGCTTAATTTCTAAAAATAAATAATCAAACAAAAACAAAAAAAACACGCATACATTCAGGAAAACTTTTCAAGAATCATCAAATGAAAAGTCAAAATTTTATTAACAATAGAGAGAAGATGCATTAAAAGTGTATTTTCATATCTACACATTATTTTTTTATTCTAATAAAAAATAAGCTTCTAGCAAATGAAAGGATTTAAGTAAGAGAAAATGATTCTATTAATAGACCGCACCAGGTGTTTGACATACGTTATACATTTTTTTTTAAATTTTGCCATTAATCTTAAGCAAACACATTCAATTTACCATCTATTAAAGGCTTAGATTCTTTTACCGGAAGACCCATTCTCCGTGTTAACGAGGCAGCCATGTACTGTGATCCATTAAAATCTGCCTAATTCCAACAGATCCTACTAAGAAAGGAATTTAACGATGATTAATGATTTATCATTCTTTTCTTGATTGATCTTCAGAAACCTATTGCGTGTCTGTGTAAACCTAGGCTTTTATCTAAGGCGTCAATTAAAACCCTCCCTATGTAAACACGGATGTTTAAAATTCGTTTGATAATTATAGACAAATAATGTAGGCTTCAGATGGTGATTTATTGTTGGGTTGGAAATTAAATAACCGGAGCGATTGTGAGAAAACGTTCGCTTTATTTAAACTAGCCGATGTATTCCAACTTCTATTTCTGTATTTAGTTCACAGGTTTTCCGAAGTGTGTTTTTAATTTATGTTGTACAAAACTCAAAATAGGTGGGAATTGACTTTGTTCAGTAAAGATACTTTGCAACTGGCATTAATTGTTTACTATTATCTGTTAAATAGTTTCATACCAATAATAGCATAGAACGGTACATTCTTTGGAGCTTCATGTATAGAGCTGGCTTTTCAAACTTAAAGTTTAATTACCTTTGTTCAGTGTAGCAACTTTGCAATTGCCATTAATTGTTTATTGATATATGTTAAATAGTTTGATTGCCAATAACAGCAAAGAAAGATACATACGCTGGAAGCTTAGAGTTGGCTATTCAAACTTAATGTAGCTGGAACGATATAGAGAGAAAATTGTTTCGTAATCTATACTCAATATACACTCAGGAACATTGAAAATAGTGACCCAAGAAAGAAGCTAAGTACAATCGCGAAACTTTGCAAATAAGTACAGCGTAATGTAATATGCAAATGATCCAAGTTTTGTGCCAATACGCATGCTCGTACACGCCGAGGTGGTGCTGCAATCAGGAAGAGGGTGCTATATAAGCCAGTGCAAATTCGAAGATTCATAAACGTGACAATTACCCACCGATTGAAGGAAGACTTTGGTAAGCGAAACATGCCAGGTAAACGTGCTAGAAGACATTTCTCACAGTTAAGCGAGTTTCAGAGAGGCCTGATCATCGGGATGAAACCTGCAGGCTGGTCGACGTGCCGTGTTGCTGGCCAGGTGGATCTTTCAGAGTTTGCCGATAGAAATTGTTGGGAGCAGTGGACACGAGAAGGTATCCACGCGCGGAAAACCGGGTCTGGAGCGACCAGGAAGACCACGAGGAGAGAGGATCGAAGGATCGTGCGGCAATTACTTATGGACCTCACAGTGACTCGTTCAACGATACGAGCAGACGTAGGCGTAGCAATTGTTCCACAAACAATTTCCAGACACCTTGCAGAAGCAAATCTTAAATCCAAGCGCCCTTTCCGTGCACTCCCTTTAACACCGGAACATCGGCAACTGCGTCTACAGTGGTGCCAAGCCAGATCAATGTGGAATGTTACAGATTGGCCAAAGGTTATGTTTAGTGATGAATCCCGGTTTGTTTTGGGGACAGATGATAACCGTGTACGGGTGTGGAGGCGCCCTGGTGAGCGGTACAATTCGCCCCACACTGTTCTATATCACAATACCCGCACAGCTGGTGTAATGGTCTGGGCGTCATAGCCTATGATAGCCGGTCCACTTTAATTGTGATGCGTGGAACCTTAACAGGCCAACGTTACGCTGATGGTATTCTTCGACCCCATGTAGGACCTTTCCTAAATAGTCTCCTAGGAGCAATTTTCCAGCAAGATAATGCTCGTCCACATACAGCAAGAGGTGCTCAAGATTTCCTACGTCATTTTCCGACTCTTCCATGGCCGGCCCGCTCCACCGATTTGTCCCCTGTAGAGCACGTGTGGGATCAGCTAAAACAGCAGAACTTTTATGAACATGAACTTTTATTTGAAGCTCATTTAAACACTTGTAGTGGATGACGAAGTGATGTATTTCAAAAAAAAATATCTTAATTTAATGGCTGATATATATTGAAATTACAAATAAAATGTTTAAAAAGAGAAAAGAATAATTTTTTGAGTGTAAATTTTTATTTAGGAAGAAAATTTGAAAAAGACATTTTTAGAAATTCTTTTAGCTTTAAAAGAACAGCATGCTTACATAAACCCCGAGTTTGGATAGCATAGCTTCAGTTACTTTGACTTATATAACACGAGCTCATTTAACACAAAAGTGGAAATTTAGTTTTTTCATTTTATTCTTTACCAATATTTTTTTTATACAACACACACGCGACTCACGCCCACATAATGCACACACAAATGCCGTATTATCAGTTTATTTATCTATGAAAATGTACTTTTTTTGTTAATCATCTACTAATAAGTACAAAATAATTAAATTCTTTTAAAATGTATCTGAAGAGAGAGAGAAACTGTGTATGTGGCACTGGTAGACAAGTGTTCATGATCACGTACTCGTGAACAGGGTTATTGAGTCGTGTGTTTGAGTCAATATGCCATGAAAGAACCGTTGTTTATAGAAACTGACGAAGAATAAACCTGTATTTCTGTTGTACCTAAGTTCTCCGGTTGGAGCGGTGGAGGGTGGGAGGCAAGCCAAGTATGTCCTCATTACTCTACGACAACGTTTCTCAAACTGTGGGGCACTCCCCCTAGGGGAGTAACTCTACACAGGGGATGCGAGCATATTGAAAAGTCGTAAACAAAAGATAATTTTTTTTTAAAAAAATTTTAATTTATTGAAAGTAAACACAAACAAAATACATACTGACATAATTGCACTATAATTATCATAACTCACATAATTTCACACATTTTCAGTAATACCTAATAAATGTATCAGTACTGCGCAATATATTTTATAATTAATTTAGCAATACTAATTTAAGAACAAGTTAAATAATTATCAGTGACCCCCATGGGCTTGCAATATGTAAAATTATATATACAAACATTAACACTTATCTTGATAATTTGTGTGGTTTAGGATTAATCCCTTAACAGACGATAAAAATTTACTCGTTCCACTCCCCAACGCCACTGTTTTTACTGTAGGCACGTGTATGTCATGTATTGAGGGGGGGGGGAGAAAAGGAATAAATAGGCAAATTCTCTGAAAAAAGTAAATCCTTTGCAGATACTGTCAAGGTGATTTTATTGTAACCCAAAGACTTCCGAAAAAAAATTAAGGACAGCAATGCTTAGAAAAGATCGTACTTCGGAAGGACGTATATATACGTCCGGGACAATCAACGCTTTGGATAAGCGAAACGTTTATATACGTCGGTAGCACTTAAGAAATAAAATTGCATTGTAGCTTTAGCGTCAAAGTATATATTTTTTTTAATTTAATACATTGTTGTTATAAGGAAAGGGGGCGCGATGAAAATCATGATTAAATATTGGGTCGCAAATATTGAAAGTTTGAGAAGCACTGCTCTGCGAGGATTTGAAACTACCAGACCAGTCACCAGTAGTCTTCACGTTAGTTTAGAACAATGATTCCCAAAGTGGACCCCTCAGGGTTCCCGATATTTTTTGGGGGGGGATCGTGGAATATTAAAATTGATTTGGGGGGTCCCTGAACAATGCCATGGGGTCCAATCAAGGTTTAATTTAATTTTTTTAAAAAAATTACATCCATTTTATTTTTATGGAAATTTAAATAACAGTAATTCATTTGGATATTCCCGACTGATTATTGGACCTTTTTGCACATGGACTACCTAAGATCTCAAATACGGACAATTCATGCTGAAACAGGAGCATCTTATTGAAATATCCACAAATGAGGAGCTTAAACTAGTGTTAGAACAACCATACCGCAAATTCTGCTTATAAAAACATGTCCCAATTTTATATCCTGCATTATAGGTTAGTATTCAGAAGTTATTGACTACTTTCCCGTCTTCTAATTGGATAGAAAAGGGATTCAATGACGTAAAAAACCTCAGCCCAGAAAAAAGGAAGTAGACTAAAAACTAGTGTTCGTGGGGATTAGCCGTTGCTACTCACAGACATTGAAACGGACACATGAATACACTCATGGCATTTCATCAAATTCATTCATTTTTATTTTTTGAAGTTATACTTCTTATTGGGTGTTTGGGAAGAAGGATGAGGGTAAATTTTAACGATGCTCGTGCACCCCGTCACGGATGTGACCCATACCGTGACGGAGGCGAATATGCTTTGTCTAGAAATATACAGAATAGGACAGATCATTTTCGCCTTCGAAATTCTCAGAAAAATATTTCTCTTCACTTCCCTGAAGAATGGAGCACCCAGGTTATAACCGGGGACCTCTCGATCTGCAGTCGAATGCTCTACCACTGAGCTATATCCCCGCGTCAGCGAACCTTTTCTTTGAGCTCCTTAGGAACGAATACTAAAATGCTTTGTCTAGAAATATACAGAATGGGATCGATCATTCCAGCCTTCCAAATTTTCCAAAAAAATATTTTCCTTCACTTCCCAGAAGAAGAGGGTACCCGGGTTTGAACCGGAGATCTCTCGATCTGCAGACGAATTCTCTACTACTGAGCTATACACCCCGTGTCAGCGAACCTTTGCTTTGCGTTCCATAGGAACGGATACGAAAATCCCTTGTCTAGAAATATACAGAATGGAACAGATCATTTTCCCGCATTCGAAATTCTCAAAAAAATACTTATTTACTATATTAGTTATACTTCTTTTGGGGAGTTAGGGAAAAAGAATGAGGGTAAATTTTTACGATGCGCGCTCACACCGTCACGGGTGCACGGGCATACCTTCAAGACACCGATGCGAGCACACACCATTGTATAATATTTTAGCATGCCACTTTTTTGGTGCTATGAGACAGATTTTTGGGGGATCATAATAAATATTGTTCTAAAACTTATCTGTTGGGACGCATTCCCCCTGTGCCTTCCTTCCATCTACAGCGATTTGGCTAATATCTCGGCACCCGAGCATTACGGTCCATTCGGACCTGGCTCATTCGATCCCTCTCTATCTGTTTTTCCAGTTATTATAATTTCATGTGTGTGTGTGTGCTCAAAGGGCTATTTCTTTCATATAGTTTGTAATTGTCTTAAACTATTTTAATTTGTTTAAATTCACAATATCTTGGCTCCTATTCGAGTCTCGGACTTGAGATTTGTACCAACTGTTCCTCTCGTCGAGACCCATCCAGTCATCTACTTCATTCCAATTGTGTAAGAGGGAGGGCTTAAGCACTAAAATATCATGCTCTTATTTTAATTCTATGGGGACTAGAAAAATCCCCCCTCCAAGCAATTGAGATTGGAACTCAATTTTTGGTGGTCCGCCATATTTTCGCATTAGCGCGAGCTTTACGTGGAATTGGCCCCCTCCCCCCTACAAGGCTTCCCCAGAAATAACTTAAATCTTTTGCCACCTTGGTCGACCGCACCGGCTGGATTTGATTTTTTTCCCTATGAACACCCTAGATATATTTTTTCAAGACTATAGTCCCTTTTCTTCACCTATATTTAACATTTTAAAATTATAATGTTTTTAAAATCCCGCATAGCTCAGAGGATTTTTGAGCTTAGTTAATGACACTCGGACCATAGGTTTTTCTCGTTGAGCTTTTTCATCTGTTGTAATTTGTGTGTAGATAGTGGGTCTAGAGGGGGCGTTATCACTAAAATTAGAATCCCCATGTTTTTATGGGATTCGATCTTTTGATGACGTCATGATATTACACAGATAGAAGGATGAAACTTTGGGATCACCTACTACTATTCATATCGCTGGGATGCACGTGATAATTTACTTCAGAGTTGTAACCCTCGGGAGAGTTAGTTTCGTTTCCTTTTCCCAAGCTAGCTCCGCCCCATTGGCAACTACAGACTCTGAATCGGATCGAATGAATTCCTTTTGTGTTTCCTCACAACCATGTCCAGTTTCGAGTTGCTGGGTGTCCTGCTTCTATTTTATTTAATTGTTTTAAATGTTTTAATTATTTTAAAATGACCATAACTTGGGGACTCTTCAGGCAGATGTCTTAATATTCTCAGGAACGATTCTTCCTTCCGAGACATTCAATGTAAGGTGTCAGGTGCACATTTGGTTCAACTCATCTCCAGATACAGTCTGCCGACCTCCCCCCCATGTTGTTGGTCATATTGTTCCTATGCGGGGGACAATAAATTTATTTAAACCGTGATTATTTCGGGTTTGGCTTGGTCCGATTGACTGAAGGTTGGTATCGTTCAACTCTGCTCGTGACCGCCTTTCGTCATTGGCCCAGGTTGCTCTGCTCAAGATTTTTAGAAATATTTTCATATTGTTACGCCAAAGAAATATCACTTCTTATGTGCGTACATAAATACACACACTTTTTTAAAATGTATTCAAAAAAAGTAATAAGTTCAATAAATAATTCTTCAAACACAATCGTTTATTTTTAATTGTAATTTTTATTTATGTATCTGGGTAGCATTTTCATTTAGAGGGGAGTTGAAAAATTTCCCTAGTTTTAACTTTAACGAATAATATATACAAAAAAAGTCAATTCCTACTTAGAATAACGAATAAAACTTTAGTTTAGCTACTTTTTATTAAATAGTTACAATTAATATAAATATGTATATACATATGACAAAATCACAACATTAAGTGGTAATGAATAGTTATTAATTATCATTAAAGTATCGTATTGTCATCCAAAACAATCGTGCCTATAAGATTTCAGTTCAACTAAGTGCTTTAAAACGTGAGAAAAAAAAACATTTTCAAGTATTGGCACAAGTCGCCCAAAATGATGCCAACGTGGCTGTATTTGTAATTCTTTAAATAATTAGTTTTAATCAAGTAATTTTTATTAATTATGAAATTATTGTATTCACATCTAAAATAATCATGTATATAAAATTTCAGCTCAATTGAACGCTTTAAAATGTATTTTATTAACGATTGAAAATTCCACAAAGATAAATAAATATATAGAGAGTGTGAGTTAATAGTAGGAATTAAAGAAGGGGTCTGAGAGCAAGTTTTGCCAAGTTAAAAAGATGCCCTTAAGTTAAAGATTGGAGACAACTGCTTTAGAATATGGCGTTAATAAAAATTAAGTCGACTGCCGGCATTGTTTCTTTTCAAGTCGTGTGTTCGAGTCCTGATGACACTGAAGTCCCTCCGTGTAGAAGGAATCAAAGACCTCAAGTTCACGTGATGGTGACTGAAATGTTGTTCATAGTTATTTCAAAATGACAAGATTCGTAACTGCTCTCCTTGGTGAAGCTTGAAAATGCGGCTTTCAATGAACTAAGGATTCGTATTTAGATTGGAAGCATTGTGTTTCAAGTAAAATGTAAATTCATACAAAAGCAAAATATTTTTAAATAAAGCCATTTGTTTTAACTCTCTCGCTGCGCATCCCGCGATTTTCACGAGCAACGTAGATGTAGCAAAATTTTCGCTACCCGCGATTTCCGCTGTTATGCATTTTTACCAACTATTAAGCTGTGCAACCCGTGCTGTCTTTGTTTGTGTTTTCATTTCTGTTTTTATGCTCATATTTTTTATGAACTAATTCAATATTTTAAAATAAATCTCTTTTAAACAAAATTTTGTTTGTGTATTTTTACATTAAAATGTAGATACAATACGTAGATTTGAAATACGCAATTTTTGAACTTATTTTAATAATAATAATAATAATAATAAAACTCCGCAGCAAGAGGGGTAAATGAGTTTTAAATCCCACATTTTCGATTGAATTTTTTCTCATTGTGGTGTACGGGTTACTCGGCAAATTCCTTAGTATGTACTTAGCTGCAAATATTTAGTCAGCCATATAGTGACACAGACAGAAAAATCTTTAATATAAGATTAAATAAATCTGATCGTAATTTTGTACCTCATAAATCATGTTACCAGTTTCCGAAATATGCAGCCTTGTGAAATAATTTGAAGAATCTTCCATTCTACCTATCGGTACCTTATTCGAGGAAATATTCTTCGTGTCCGTCTTTTCCATCGCCCTACCTACACACACACATACGCACTTTTTTTTGGCGGGTTCATAATGCTTGACGCGTAATTTACCGCCCGATGAGACTGGTCGTAAATCAAGTACGATCACCGCGGGATTTATGGCTCGAAAAGAAAATGGGCAAAAAAATACTTGCTTAAAGTACTATTTATCTAGGTATTGTTTTTACCCTAGGGCCTTTTGTCATCCTGGTTTTTCGTCTCGTCCTCATGGGCTTTCTTTTTATGCATCTACTTTCGGCATTCACGATACCCTTTTCGTATTTATTTACTTTTAATCCCCCTGTTATTTTTAGATTTAAATATAAGCCATACAATGGAGAAATAACAAGATAAAATTAATGGATATTATCTTAAATGAGAAAAACGATGTACGATGTGTATTTCCAAAATTTATGGTTGATTGAATATGCTCTGTTTATATGATCAATAGTTTAATTGAAATTATGATTGAACATTTGGCTTTAAATGTTACTAGTGATATTGAAATTGTATACGAGTTAAAACGTCTTTTTTTTCAGGTAAAATAATGACCAATATTTTAATACAATAAATGACTTAATTAGAGGGTGAATGATATAAGAGTTATTCAGTTATGCAATTTGTACAGCTAGATGTTCCTGATCAGAATATATTGCTAGTATCTCCATATATATTATGAATTCTCACAGAACCAATTTTAATTAATTTTATACTCATTATGAGAGAGCAACATCTAGTAGGGAATTTTCAAATATTAATAAGAAATTTCTTAAGGTTCGTTTAATTACCCCCCAATAATATGTACAAATGTATACACTATTAAAGGAACACGTGCGATTCAATTTACGGAAATCCAATTTTTTTTATCCTAAATTATCCTTTATATACCTTTCTATAATCTCACAAAATTGGAAAGCTCTAAGTTTAAAAAACACAGAGTTGTGATAACGTTTAGGTTTGTTTTTATTTACATCCCAATTTTAAATCAAAACTTTAAACTGACTTATCTCAGAAAGATAAAATAACTAGTTTGCCTTTATTTAAAGTGCTAAGTTTTTTTAAATTTTCTATTGTGCCTAATACTTGGGAATGTTTTTTTACTTGTTGCTAATAGTACATCGAACAAACGTTGGTATACTTTTTGTATTCAAAGCAATAATATTTTTTTTTAATAAAAAGCTATTGAATTTAGAATTTATACACTCTTTAAAGAATTTTCAATAGGCATTCATAAAAAAAAGTATTGCACGAATACCAATCATGTCATCACAAAACCCATACCAAATTTTGTTATACATAGTTTGACGTACTTGTAATTCAAATTGCATATATGTATGTCAATTTTTGTAGGAGGAGTAGCCATTTTAAGATCACTTAATAAGTTTCAAGTTTTTTCCTTAAAAAATTAATACATAGCTTTTCATGAAATTTTGAAAACAGAATCTGTTTTGCGTCATACATACACATAGAAGGCAACCAAAAAAAATTATGTAAATCGTACCATGTTCCCTAGAAAAAATAATAAACGAAAAAATTGAAAAGAAGTCTATACTATTGCTTATTACTTTTAATGATGCATTTTTAATTAGTCAACAGCAAATATTAATAACAATTTATTTAAAGAAAGAAAGGAAGTGCTATTTTATTTAGTGAACTAAAAGTGAAAAATAACTATTATAAAGTATATATATTTTTACAAGATGATTTTATTAGTGTAATAAAAACGATAAAAATAATCGTAAAACATATTTAAAAGATATATATTAGTGTGGTAAAAATAGAAAATAACTATTCCTAAAGTTTTTATAAAGAACAAATTTTTAATGTAGAAAATGTAGAAATTTTTATCGATATTGTCAAAGTAAAAAAATGGTGAGATGGTGTAAGTACTGTATGTGAATAAATGTTCTAATACTTTCTAAAGTAATATTTTTTTTGTGAGAGATGTTATGATAAATTTATTTATACATTAAGGAAATTTAATAGAAATAGGTCATAAAAAAGATAAATTTAGAACTACGTAATGCATTTAGATTAGAGTTTTAAAACTTGAGGAATGAAAATGAACAATTGTATAATTTTCACAATGGGGGTTCGTACACCCTTAGCCAAGACAGGGAATACTCCCCATATTAGTTTTAAATGAATATTTGTGTGAAATTGTAATGATGTTTCTTGCGGGATTTAATCTCCTTCTAATTTTATTCTCATTACCTATTTTTTGGTGATTTCGTTTATTTCCAGATTTTTTTATTTGTTTAAAGTAGTGTTTCTTAAACATTCAATATTTGCGACCCAATTATCAATCATAATTTTGATCGCACCCCCTTCCTACAATAACAATATATTGAATCAGTGCTTCTCAAACTTCCAATATTGGCGCCCCCCTTTTCGATCACAATTTTTATCGCGCCCCCCCTTATGCATTGATAATGTACTGAATGCAATAAAAATGCACTTTGAAGCTGAAGCTACAAAAGGCGATCTTAGTTATAAACCATACAAATTAGTAACATAATTTTTAAATTTTGTAAATTACTTTTAAGCAAAAATAAATAAATAAAATAATAGGATAATTATTATGTTAATTTTCATTTATCTAATTTTTAAATTGAACATATTGCAAAATCCGGTGGCTGCGTAGAAGACAAAATATAGATATCTGCTAAATATAGAAAAAGAATTTAGATGGTCAATTTCTAATCATAAGCATTCCTTATAAAAACTTTGCTTTGCAAGACAAGCCCATGGAAGTCGTTAATACTTATTAAACTTGTTCTTAATTTAGTATTAATTAATTAGTTATAAAATACTCTGTGCAGCACTGATACATTAAAAGTATACCGGCTGAAGTGTCCGCTCTTTGCTCGAGTTCATTTGTAAGAAAATAAAACATTATTGATATAATATTGAATTATAAGGAGAGCAAAGCCAAGTGCTCGACAATGTTTACAAAAACGTAAAATGATCTTTTTAAAATGGTTGCTCAAATTATAATTAGTTTTAAGCGAATTGTAATTTTAAGCCTCACAGAATTAGCATGTATAATTGATTTTAAATAATGAACAATAATACAAATTTCCGATGAAGAATAATTGTATTATTTTTAATATTTAAAGCGAAACGACTTCAACATATTTTAACCCGGGAGCAGGCGCGCACTCGATATGGTCGAGCGGGGTTATTGAGTCACTCCAATCCTTTTTTTATAATTATTTTATTGTATACGATACAAATCGTGATTCCAGTGAATAATTTAACTAAGAGAAAGTTTACTTACCTACTTTCAAGAACTTTTCAATTTTTCTTTGGTAACAAATAAACCGTTTTGTCAGAATTAACGATTTAGTGATATGTGTGTCCCTCGTGACCACTTCCGGGTAAAAGTGTATTCATTATGATAATATGTACTATGTTACTGCTAAAAAAATTGTGTAAAACGTTTTTTTTTTGCATGGAAAAAAACGCAACAGAGAAATACATTATTTACAACTTCCCTAAATGAGAAAAAAACACGTAAGAGAGGGGTCATAACTAACTGTACCAATAACTTAGAAGGCCATACAGATTATACAGCTATAATGCGCAGTATTTCAAAAATAATGACAGTGATGAATTTTTTATGTTCCTAAGTTTCTTCTATTCTGGGATCTGTTTTTTCTCTGAAAGAGTTATATGTTAGGCTTAAAAAGAAAGCGTAGTAAAAAAATCTCTCATCATGGGATTACAGCAAATCAAATAAAAGTTTTTATTTATTTGGTTATAGGATCAAATATAGCTAATTAGGTATTGAAGAAGTTTTTATTTTTGATGACTTAATATCGCGTGCCTATAAATTATATCTGAGTAAAAGTGCATTTTTTAATATGTCTGAAACTATTTTGTTTTAATTCATTCCAGTAAATTAATTATTTTTAAATCTTCTATTTTCGATATGCTCGCGCCCCCCTTGTAAGGTTATCGAGCTCCCCCAGTGGGGCGCGCCCCACAGTTTGAGAAACACTGTATTGAATACATCAATAATGTACTTTGACGTTTAAGTTACATACGATTTTAATTAGAAACCATACAAATTATCAAGATAATTATCAAAATCTGCATATAATTTTCTAATATGAAAGTCCCATGAGAGAGTCACTAGTAATCATTAAATTTGTTACTAACTTAATATTAAAAAAATTAATTAATTAAGTTCATTGTGCAGTACTGATACATTTATAAGAATATTACATTTATATGAATCAGTGTAAATGTGTCATTTATTTTTTTGTAATGTCAGAATATTACGTTTGCTTCCTTTCAGAAATTAATAAGTTTTTCAAATAATCTTTTAATTTTAATTTTTTTCGATATGATCGCGGTATCAAGAAGGGATATCATGCCCCTATTGGGGGACATGCCCCACAGTTTTAAAAAATCTGATTTAAAATATTTAAAAAAAATAAAAATATTTTTATTTCTTTATTTTACTAAATATAATAGTACAATATTTTTGAGCTCTAATTGCAAAATTAGATTTATTTTTATTTATTACAGTATAAGAATGATTTTAATAGCTCTCACTTATCTTATTTTTAAATTTTAAAATTAAGATCACAAACTCAAACACGTTTTACAACAACAATAATTAATTATATTTAAATTAAAATTTGAGGATTTTACAACACATTAAAGTGTATATTTTTACATCAATTTTATTAGACATTGGCAATCCTAATTTTTATAATGCTTTCTCTTACAGCATTTATGGAAGCGAATTCAAATTTTATTAAAAACACTCTCATAAGCTGAATGCTCACTAATTACGAAGGTACAAAATAAAATAGAAGAAAATGTAAAAACGTAGTAATGTGGAAAATGTTTTACTGTTAGAAAAATGACAAAGTACATTAGCAAAGAATCGAGACGAATAATATTTTAAAGGAATAAACAGCATGTATCGCACTATTTAAATTGCAAAAGTGATCAAATTAATTCCAGTCATTTGCTTGTAATATTGTTTCCGAGTAGATATAGGGGGGGGGAGGGGAACGTCGAGTTATTTGGAAAAAAAATTTAAAACAATGTTCTCAGTAACAAAGCCCGATAAATAATAATGATTGTTTGAGACAAAGTAAATTTTCCACGCAAAATGAATTTCAGTATTTTGTTAAAATAAAATTAGAATATTTTTATTTCTTGTTAAAGAAATTTCTTGGTGCATTGCTCAAGAGTAATTAGTTTCACATGAATTATAAATGGCATTTTCACGTCTCTTTGTGAATTGTATCCCATTGTTACGCAAATAATAAAAATTTAATTCCTCTTTATACAGCAATGGCCATTAAAATTGCTAAACCAAGAATAAATGCAGATAACAAAATTATATTTATAGGAAAAATATATTATACTGGAAATAACAATTGATTAGATTTTCAAAAAATTTGGGTACATAGAAACTGAGAAATTAGTACCCAGAACAACCACGTATGGCAGTAATAATATCACTTATAAACACGCGCAGTCAGTCAAACAGAGTTTGGATGCCATGTATAGGTCCAGATGCCCATGTAGCTTCAATGCCACAACCCATCAACCGTATTGACTGTCGTGTGGTGATGTGCCAGTCGCTCGGAAACCATGGATCAGACATTTTCTGTTGGCGAGATATCTGGTCAACGTACAGGCCAGGTCAACAGCTTAATATTCTCCGTACCAAGGAAATTCTGTACAATACCGGCAGCATGCGGTCGTGCATTATCCTGCTGAAACGTGGGGTTTCGCTGTGCTCTCGAATAAAGTTTTCAGTTACGGGTCCTAACACACAAGAAATGTAGAGTGCACTTTTCAAAGTGCTGTCAATGCGAACAAGATGTGGCCAATACGTGCATCCAATAGCACCCCATACCATCACGACAGAGGTAGGGCTAGTACAAAAATGGCAAATGCCAGCTGTCATTGTGCATTCTCCACGCTGCCGCCTAACATGCATGTGACCATATTTATGCTGCAAACAGAACATGTATTATCTGAAAGAATAACGTTTTACCATTCTTGTACCCAGATTCGACATTGATCACACCATTGCAGACGCTTCTGTCAGTGATTTATCCTCCAAGGGTAGCTGTAGCCATTGTCTCCTAGCTGAGAGGTCAAACTGCAGCAAACATCGTCAAACTGTTTCTGCAGACACTTGTCTTGCAAACAACCCTAGTTTTTGACTCCGGGCTCGTGACGTGAAAGGCACAACCCATTAAGTTAATGTGGGTATGGTATGTCTTCTCTGCTGATCTTTATAAGGGACCGATGAGATCCAGCACAGCGTTCCGTATTACCGTCCTGAACCCATCGATTCCATATTCTTCTATCAGTCAATGGATCTTGACAGACGCTATCGGCAATACTACGATACGATAAACCGCAATTAATTCTACAATTTGACCTTTTTTGAAGTCAGAAATGTGCTGGTATGCATTTCTGTTTCTTAGACGAGGCATTGCAACAACTTTTCGCCGAGCAACAACTTTCAAATGTAATTTGTGCATGAGACACAGGCTGAACAATTTCCTCGTTTAAACGTACTGTAGGTGTCACTACCGCCACCCACTTTGCTGAAAGTGCTGAAAAGCTAATTGTTTGCGTATCACAGCACCTTATACCTGTCGTTTAAATTTCACGTTTGTAGCATGTTATCTTCTTGGTGTAGTAATTTTAATGGCCAGTAGTACAGTGCTTCTCAAACTTTCAATACTGGCGACTCGCTTTTCAATCATAATTTTTATCGTACGCCCCCCCCCTTATACAATAATATGGTATTGAATACAATAGTAATGCACTTTGACACTAAAGCTATAAAACGATTTTTAGTATAAATGGTATAAATTAATAAGTTAAGTATATAAAATTTTGTATATGTTACTTTTAAGTAATGTATATTTTAAGTTAAAAAAAGTTTTTGAAGTAATAGGATAATTATTTTATTATTTTTCTTTCTTTAATTTTTAAATTGGAAAAAATAACAAAACGTGGTGGCTGCTTTGAAGATAAAAAATAGATCTCATCAAAATATAGAAAATAATTCAGAGTGTCAATTTCCAATCGAAAGGCTTCCTTTGAAATACTTTGGTCTGCAAGACAAACCCATGAAAGTCACTAATACTTATTATACTTGCTCTTAAATACCTTGTGCAGCCCTGATACATTAAAGTAATACTGGCTGAAGTACACTTTCTTCACACGAGTTCCTTTTAAAAAAATAAAACATTATTCTTGATATAATAGTTGAACTGTAAGGAGACTAAACCCAAATGCTTACGAAAATGTAAAATGATTTTTATTAATGAATGCTCGTATTATGATTAGTTTTTTAAGCGAACTGTAATTTTAAGCCTCACATAATTAGCATTTAGAATGAATGTTAAAAAATTAAAAATATAATAATTCCGATGAAGAATAATTGTGTTATTTTTAATATTTAAGGCGAGAAGACTTCAAATTGATTTAACCCGGGAGCATGAGCTCACTCTCTACTAACGTTAACGGTCGCACGGGGTGACTGAGTTACAGTAATCCTTGTTTTTATAATTGTTTTATTGCAAAATGATGAAAATCGTGATTCCTGTGAATAATTTAAAGAAGAAAAAGTGTACTTACCAAATTTGATTAATTTTTCAATTTCTCTTTGATAATTTGAGAAAAATTCCAATAGAACACTGAACTAAAATGTTTCTAAGGTACGTGACTTTAATAAAGGACACAAATCATAGACACTTTTCCCCAACACTACATGAATGATATTTGCAAGAGCAAAACTGCCATATTTTGTTCAACATTTTGTAGTTTTGATCTCCTTTGACTCTGACCCCCGTACGGCCACTTCCAATTTATGTGTGTAATCAATGTGAAAATGTGAATGTTAGTTCTAAAAAGGAATTGTGTAAAACGTGTCATCGTGCTTTATATGTTTCGGAATACTCAAAAAATTAATCTTTTCCAAATAATCCTTCAAAGTGCTTTCTGTGCTTTTCCAAATGTCATATAACTCTTTCGTGTGAGTAAAAGCGCATTATTTACAACTTCCCTAAATGAAAAATAAAGACATAAACAAATGAACGAACTAACTATTTCCGTAAGCTCGAAGGTCAAACAGATGATTTTTTTTTATCTTCCTAGAATGTTTCTCTGGATCTGAGTTTTGTCTTTTCTCTGAAATATTATTTGGAAGTGTCGGTATTGAAGTAGTTTAGAGCAATTAGTTTGATATTATAAATGAGACTAATCATTCAGTTTGCGTTAATTCGGGAAGCCATTGGTTGATGAAAAAGTGAAAACGCAATCACAACATAGCGGTTGGGTTCCACATAACACGTCCTAAACATTTTGAAAGTTTGAAATGTGTTTCTCATCATTCGTACATGCTTGTGAATGAGGATTTTCGTATCCAATATCTCGTGCACCGTTCCAAAATGTGACGTAATTAAGCAATTATACAGTGTGAGTTTTTTTTAAACTTTCAATTTTTTTAGAAGTCAATGCTAAATTTTGACTTTCTAGCACTCACTTTTTCCATTAATGCTTTGTTAAGTGACTAAATAAACATGATCAAACATTCTGGTAATAAAAAAGGAATATAACACTACGTCATTTAGTATTTAAATTAATTCAAAAAGAGGATTTATTACTGAAACTAACCTCAGAAGTATTAGGATTTTAATGTTTCAGCACTACAAGTATATATATTGTACATTCAACCACTCATCGTAATGACTGTAATCATATCTTCTTTATAACTTGCCATAACATAATCTGAGTATAATAATATACATTTTGCGTTTCCGAGCTTTTGGCTAAATATGATGGATTGTTGAATAAGGATTTCCATTGTCTGTTCCGAGGAAAATGTGTCCGATTCTTTTATCAAACTCTACTTCTGCCTGCTATTTGTTCCGACCAAATACATGAAAAATTGCAGAATCATGTTTCTTAATATTTTAGATGATAAATAGTATATGTATTAAAATAAATGGTTTATATGCTTCAGGAATAGAAATATCCCTCCCCCCTTCCATGTAGTTTACTCAACAAAATCGTAAAATAAACTAGGGAGAGAATACCATTATTTTTAATAGTAGTTAATAATTTTATTTGTGGCTTCAATGATATATTAATCAATAAGGTGGAGAGAGAAAATGTTGAACACAGAACAAAACAAGGCCATGACAGTGGATTTTGGTGGAAAATCGTGTTATTCTAACGCTAATTTGAATATATAAAATAATACTTAAAATGATAGCCATCCTAGCAAACAATGGACTATTAAACAGGAAATAAAACACGAAATAATTATGAAAGACAATTTCGGGTAGTGTCTATAAATGTTTTTTTTTCAAAATGAGGTTTTTCCTAACAAGTTAAACCAGTAGTTAGTCCCAAATAGTTTATTTTTAAGATTCTATACGAGTTTATATTCGTCGTACTTTTGAATACATTTGTATTAACCAAAATTTGTAAATTTTGAAAAGTGCACTTCTAAAGAAAATTGTATAAAAACATACTCTTGTATATACTATATGTAAAAATTTTTGCATTAATACAAGTAACATGATATTTTAAGAAACTTTAAAATGTAAAAAAAAAATATTGCATTTATAAAATATTTTTCTATATCTGAATTGTACTGTAGCATTATTAGCAACTTATATTGCTTTTCGTAATTTATGATCTCTTCACTAAATCACTTTACAAACTCTGACAGCGGACGAAATGTTTAGTCTATAATTTTTATCGATCATTTTGTAAATATAAGTTCATAATTATAATACATTCATTAAATAACTATTAACTGTTACTGTCTAACTGAGAACTGTTTTTGTAACTGATTAGTTAAACAGAAGTTATCGAAAATATCTATCCCGGCACTCTAGTTTTGTCATGGAGATAATGCAGTGCTTCTCAAACTTTTAATACTGGCACCCTCCTTTTTCAATCACAATTTTTATCGCGACCCCTTATACATTAATAATGTACTGAATGCAATAATATTGCACTTGGACGCTAAATACAATACGCGATCTTAATTATAAATAATACAAATTAGTAACATAAGTATTAAATTTTGTATACTAATTTAAGCAAAAAAAATAGTAATAAGATAATTATTATGTTAATTTTCCTTTCTCTAATTTTTAAATTGAACATATTGCAAATGCGGTGGCTGTTTAGAAGACAAAATATAGATATCAGCTAAACATAGAAAAAAGAACTCAGAGGGTCAATTTCTAATCATAAGCATTCATTATAAAAACTTTGCTTTGCAAGACAAACCCATGGAAGTCGTTAATACTTATTAAACTTGTTCTTAATTTAGTATTAATTAATTATTAATAAAATACTCTTTGCAGCACTGATACATTAAAAGTATACCGGCTGAAGTACCCGCTCTTTGCACGAGTTCATTTGTAAAGAAAAAACATTATTGATATAATAGCTGAATTGTAAGGGAGAGTAAACCCAAGTGCACGACATGTTTACAAAAATGTAAAATGATTGCTCACATTTTCATTAGTTTTTAAGCGAATTGTAATTTTAAGCCTCACAGAATTAGCA
The DNA here is from genome assembly GCA_019973935.1 of Trichonephila clavipes. Lineage (NCBI taxonomy): Eukaryota > Metazoa > Arthropoda > Arachnida > Araneae > Nephilidae > Trichonephila > Trichonephila clavipes. The sequence goes on from BMAU01000998.1 coordinate 26,621, forward strand.
TTTATAACTAATGTTAAAAAAATGAACAATAATATAAAATTCCGATTAAGAATAATTGTATTATTCTTAATATTTAAAGCAAAAATACTTCAACATGTTTTAACCCGGGAGCAGGCGCGCCTTCCATACGGTCGAGCGGGGTTATTGAGTCACCCCAATTCTCATTTTCTTTATAATTATTTTATTGTACACGATACAAATCGTGATTCCAGCGAATAATTTAATCAAGACAAAGTAAACTTACCTACTTTCAAGGACTTTTAAATTTTTCTTCGGTAACAAATAAACAGTTTTGTCAGAATTAACGATATTGTGTTCCGTGTGACCACTTCCGGGTAAAAAGTGTATTCATTATGATAATATGTATGTCGCTGCTAAAAACAATTGTGTAAAACCTTTTTCGTTATGCTTTTAATATTTGAGATATGTTTATATGCATCATAAAACTCCTTTGAATGAAAAAAGCGCAACAGAGAAAAAAACATTACTTAACAACTTCCCTAAATGAGAAACAAATAGAAGAGAGAGGGGCATAACTAACTGTACCAATAACTTAGGCCAAACGGATTATCAACAAAAAAGCATATTACAGCTATAATGTGCAGTATTTCAAAAATAATCACAGTGATGAATTTTTTTATGTTCCTAAACTTTTCGATTCTAGGTCAGGGATTTGTTTTTTCTCTGAAAGAGCAGTATGTTAGGATTAAAAAAAACGTAATAAAAATCTCTCATCACGGGATTACAGCAAATGGAATAAAAGTTTTTTTATTTGGTTATAGGATCAAAGATAGCTAATTAGGTATTGAAGACGTTTTTATTTTTGATGACTTAATATCTCGCGTCTATAAATTATATCGGAGTAAAAAGTGCATTTTTATTTATGTCTTAAAGTATTTTGTTTTAATTCATTCCAGTAAATTAATTATTTTTTAAATCTTTTATTTTCGTTATGATCGCGCCCCCTCTTGCAAGGTTATCGCGTCCCCCAGAGCGCGCCCCACAGTTTTGAAACACTGAGTTAATGGGTATATTTTTATGATCTGCATCTTGATGTAATAACGCATGATTGATGGAACATGTGGTAAATAAGGTCGGTCTGATTTTACATTTATAAAATTCTTGCAAAAGAACGAATAGTAGTAAAAAAATTATCCTTGATAAATTGACTCTTGCTGAATTTGAACGGTTAAAAAACAATTGTCGGGAAGAAATGCAATTGATTTAAATAAAATATACAGTGATTTTTTTTTGTAATTTCATCATTTAGTATAATTGTGTTACTAGTATTAAAAAAATGTGCTGTTCGGAACGTAATTTCATGTTTTTTGTTTGCTGATGTTGAATTGAAAAGCGATATTCTTATAGTGTCATTATTTATTAAATTATATTTTTTTAATTTTGTCAATTTTGCTCCAACACATTTCGCCATCTTTCTGGTAACAGTACAAAGTCACAATCGTAAAACTACTGGCTTTCGATTGAAAATAAAATGATGTAAGAGTCATTTTTGACGCCTTGATTTATCGTAAATACTTTCTTGTCTAAAGCATTCTCAAAGACTTTAAAACGTAATCTTAAAGAGCCAGTTCTGAAGAATATGGGAATACGGTATTTTATACCATCCAAGATATAAACTCTTTTTGTAAATGATTTCAGTTGTATGAGTACTGGTATTATCTTGGTGATACACCATATATTTTTTATTAATCAATTCAGGATTTTTCCGTTCGAGAGAATCATTTAAATGTACCAATTGAGAATTCTCTTTACCTTATTTCAGTTTTTAAAATATTTATTATGGCGACACTAACACATTTCACAACACGAACAGACACAACATTAAGAACTCAATAAAAAATTCAATTTTGTGGGTAGGTGCATTACCAATTTCAAGGCTTCTCAGTCGGTCAAAGTTCCATACAGACTGATTGAATTCACCATCGGTTTGTGTAGATTCATTCAAATTACTTATTAAGAAGAACTGCGCAGCAAGTCACCAGATCATCTGTCAGGTGAGCCCTTCAGAGTTTCAATTATAACTTTCTACAATACTTTCATATTGTCATGCGAATTTTGAGTGATGAGGAATATTGGGATACATAGTGTTTATTAAATAGAGGAACAGGAGGGTGCTTAAAACTTAACCCTGTGGCACTCCTGCCTTCAGCCTTTGTGTGTGTGTGTGACTCAGAGATAGTTCCATTAAACTTAGCAAACATGTTTCGTTCCTCAGGAAATCATCGATCCTATATAAGGGTATTGAATTCATTTCCAGTTATATAGTAATATGCATCAATTTTTTTACGCCAAATTTGCTCAAAAATAGCTGATAGGTCTAAAAGCCCTGTTAATGATTTTCTCTGAGGTTTTTCTTAAAAACCATTTATTATTGACTGGCACAGGTAACGAGCTCGGTAAACTGCTCGATAGAAATTGAACTTATTGTTGTCTATCAGTCAGCCCATAAGTCTGCAGTGGATTACGCGTTTTATTCATGATTTTACAAAGATTGCTAAAGTGGAAATCACCTGTAGTTAGTGCCTTTTGATATATTTTTATTTAGGTTCAGAACTGGAATGATGGTGAAATGTTTCCCAAATTTTGAGCAGAATGTGACAGAACTCAAAGAGAGATTGAAAACATCCATTGGTTTTTTTTTTCGCATAGTTCCCGAAGTTCTGAACCACATTCGGCTAATTATTAGTTTAGGTCCAAGAGCCTTTCTAGTATTTATCTTGTCTATAGTAAATTCTATCTTTTCCCTCAAGATAGGCTCTGTGAAGACGACTTTATGGTGGTAGACTTTTGAGACTGTAATGGTTTTCTTGTAGGCTCAAAAACATTTTTTATCATTTGAAATAAAGTTTAGTTTGCTTTTATTTAAATGGTGCAGTTCTAGCAAAGACGTTGTTTCTTTATTAGTGGCAGCACTTCTTCCCGAAGAAGAAATTGTGTTTGTTGTTGTTGTTTTCTGATGCCACCTGTCTGACGTAGTCAGATCGAGGCCCACGAAATTCATCGTGGCATGGACAAGAGGTACGCCTGTCGTTGGCTTTGAGCACCATACAGGTGACAGTACGATTTAGCTCGGCAAAACTCCCCGAAGGGACGATAAATGGCGACACGACCTCTATCTCCACAATTTCTGCATGTAAACTGAAGGGAGGGAAATATTCTCCAGTCTCTGCGCTCGTGATTAAGCCCACAAGACTACGGACCCACTGATTTAACGAGCACGTACTCCGTGTGTACTCGGAGGGTGTTTGGTGGCATCGGGCATCGAATCCAGGCCTTCTGGTTTGGAGTCCGATGCTCTAACCACTAGGCTACCCACGGCCAAAATTGTATTTATATTCATATGTTGAAGTTTTCATTAATTATTTAGAAATTTGATGGCATTTCTATGTTGCGATACCTTTCGAGGGTACAAGTGTTGCCGAATCCAACCCATTTCCCTCGTCTGTAATCATAATTTTGGTCTTCAGCCTTATAGCAGATATCTTTGAATGTATCTTTATTTCAGTATTACTCTTCAGGAGTTCCTGAAATAGTTTGTCACGTTCATCAGTTATATTCTTGATGCCATCCTTCACCCAGCCATCTCTTCTTTTGATAGTAGGTATGCAACTTTTTGCTGCTGATATGATACACGAAGTAAAAATCTGCAAATTATCACCATGTGTTTGTGGTGAGAGACCATAGTTCTTTTACTTCTGAGGTCAATTTGGTCCGGTTAACATTTCGAAAATACTAAGATCTTTTGTTTTGAGTGTTACCATCAACATTTTGGTCGACCTTGGTTAGAATTGAAAAAAGTATTGCTAATAGCATTATTTGGAACCCTCCATGATGTTTGTCTTGCCAATTGATAGTTGAAATATTAAGGCTGATGCTGTGGCATTGGTTTTAGAAATATAGGTAGTTTCCCTGTTATTGAGAAAAGAACCATTTTGGTCTTTTGAATCCAAGAGATTGGATCATAGCATTGAAAGTATCTGAATTTCTGCCCACGGACTAACTGAGAAGATCTATGTTTATGCCTGAATTATCTGGATGATAAGCATTTAGGATTGCTACTTAATGCTGAGACAAATTTAAGCTGATAGCATGTACCTTCATGCTACTTTCCTTGTTATCAATATTTCCGCGAAGTGGAATTTGATGAGAAAACTTCCATCTCATTCCTGTCTTTATATAAAGTGGTACATCCCTTGATCTCGTCAGCTTCAGATTTAGGTGTAGCTTCTTCAGGCATGCAACATGCCTGCTGCATTTCATGCGGATATCTGTGAGTTCAATGTTTACATCTAAACACCATTAATATACAGAAAAATATTCCAAATATTTATCGCGTACTTCTCCCCATTGTTCTGAACTTCACCTTGTGGCGCGTGGGCTACTCCAGCCGTAGTAACACGATTGCTATCAAAAATTATTACACTATCCCTGAAAAAAATTAGGTGCCATTGCCTCCGGAGAGGTTGAACTTCTACCTGTTTGTCCGCAGAATGTATTTTGTTTCTATTCTACCACCCACTGGAAAACTAGTAGAGGCATTCCCCTATCCATCACGTGGGGCACGCCACTCTTTGAGTAGCAGGACCCCCGAGGAACTCTTTCTTTTATTAGTCTTAAAAGGGAAAATACATTCTGCGGACAGTTTTTTTTAGTGTTTATTAATTACAAATCCATTTAATTAACCAAGTTCATTTGTGAAATAACTAAGTATTCAAAATGTTCCACATCCATATTTACACTGTCAGTTTTTACTCTATATCCTATTGGGTGGCCTGAATTATCATGGATTTTAGAATTCTGTAAATAAAGATATCGTAAATTCCCCCGTTTGTTTTCTTTAGTTTATTTTTTTCATATATATGGCTCGGCTTCTTGAAATCTAGTTAACAGTATACTTTGGCGTATTCATTAAAAATCATTTCCAAAGTATAAAAAAATAGATGTAGTCGAGTTCTTATGTCTCGATATTAAAAGGGGGTTGTAATCCTGCCATGGGGCCGCGTCTCAATTTCACTGAAATCCAGACGTGTAATGACGCTGATTTATTTTAATGCGAAGAGATGTAATGTTTCAACGTTAGTATAGTACAATTGTTTGGAGATGATGCCAGATCAGATTTCATCAGGTTTTGCACAATTGACCATGGTTTAAGAGCGAGGTCATTCGCCAATACTTCTTTGTAGCTTTTAAGCGCGGCAATGTTAAAAATTTATCTACTAACTTAGTTATATATATTGGGTGTGTGCATAAATAACAATTTTATCCGTAAAAAAGTAATACCAACAGAAATAAATTTTTCACTTAAAAATTCATAAATTCATTGTTTGCCCTTGAAATCTTTATCATACTTCATTGAGAATTGTATCAAAATTTTTAAGTCTAAATTAAACTTCAGGAAAAACGTATTGCAAGAAATAGGGTTAAAATACAATCATAAAATCAAAATCCTTCATTTTTTAGAGGAGAATTTTGTTAGGCTTTAAAACGTAAACACTGTTCAACAAACAAGATTTTTTCCGTCATTTTTCTTTTAAAAAATATGTGAAAGAAAAGAAAATTCGAGTATATTATTCAAACAGAATGCAAAATAAAAGCCTGAAAAGAAAAGAAATTTCAACTGGTCACATACTTTTAGCAAAAGTAAAACTCTTCAATGTTTTTTTCTCCCGCAGAAAGAAATATAATATAGAAAAGAGACTCCCCCTGCGGTTTTCTGCGCAATCGGTATTTCCTCCCCTTCCTTTATTTGTATTTCGTCGAATTGACACAAATATATATTTGAGATGTCACCTAACATCTCAAAAAACAATATCCTGGTCCATTTTTGTTGAATATCTTTACTTATCACGGATTCTTTCCTCCTTTTTCATCCTTTTCGTCCTTGGAACTCTATTTTTTATGGATGGGGGTTGACTGTACATTTAAAAATAGACAACATGAATCATTATATGTATTATTTTTTATTTACTAGAGAAAACGTAACTTATTTAGGAACATAAATGTGTTTATAAAAAGCATATGGTGTACGAAAGAAACCTTTTCTGCGGAAATATATACACAAGATAGATGCATTAGATGAAACAATTGAGCAAAAATTTTGATAAAAAAATCAGCTGTTTTCCAAACTGAAATAGTTTGCCCTAAATTATTTTCCTAGACTTCTGTTAGGGATGAGATAATTCGCTAGCCCTACGAACCAGAGACCACGAAAACGTCAAAAATGCCGTTTTGCCATGAATGAGTATTAAAATTGAACTGTGATATCAAAGAGAAATTCACTCTCAAAGGATTCAAGCATGTATAAGTGTCAAATCATTTCGAATTTGTGTTTTAATGATGTAAACATTCGATAAAGTAATTCGTAATTGTTTTAATTTTATATATTGTAATTATGTAATTGAAGGATTTTTAATTAAATATTCCTAAATCCAAAACTGTGTAACTATTTGTTTTGTTATATACTAATTGTTGAAGATTAGATTTTAATATACTTTAAACTTTATTTAAAGTGTGACAACGAATGTTTCGTGAACATAGGTTCTCCTATTCCTGTAAAAGCTTATACAGTTATAAACAGATGACGTAATTACCGGAATATTTGCAAGAGAACATAAGAAAGCAAAAATGAAAAAAATATTGATTTTTTTATAAATATCATCCTTTTTAGAGATTGAATGTATGATATATATAAATGAATGAGAGAAAATTTAGAACATTTCATAAATTGTAATATTTCTAATTACAATATAAATTAAAACTCTGTGCATTACGTGGAACATTTTGAGTGCTGTACAGTTAAATAATTCCCATTCGTTATTCAAAATTGAAATCCGTCTCGATATGTTATTTACGGTGCTTACATGAAATAAATGGCTGTGTTGACTAATTATGTATACTTTCGCCTGATATACGAGAAAATAGAAGATGAAAAAGAAGATGCTGTAACCAAATGACAATGCTCATGAATTTGTTACCGGCGATGCATCTATGGAGCTGAAGTGGCAAGCTTATGTTTTGCTTCGCCAAGTGAATCTGGAAAATTTGTTTTGTTGCACCATGTGGATATGACGGTTTTTTTTATTGCTTTTGCGGCGGGTAGATGGAAGGTTCTTCAAAGTTCAGCCAGGGTCACCAATGAGGAGGATTTAACTCACGACCTTCAGTTCCGTACGTACGTAACATACTGCTGGACCAATGCGATCACTTTAATACTGAGATTGTCACTGTGGCTTATATACATGATACCGCTACAGAACCAAATGATGAGGCATCGGGTTGTTCCTAGAATTGTCTGGCTCTCACGTTTAAATGATGCTGAAAATAAGAAACCGAGATTCATGCTGAGATGTAATTCTTCTTACTAGACCGTAGGACAAAAATAGTAAATTGGTTGTTAATTAACTTCGTATTTCTTCTTAATGCAATGCTAAATAAGTCCTTTAATCATTCAACTCAGATGTGTGCGAAAAATTGCCTTTTCTTTATTGATGAAAAATGTAATGTATTTCTCCTATTTCGAGTTGCGTGTGGTTCAATTCCAAATGAACATTGCAAATTTTACTTTCATAATTTTATTAACAAGCCAAACCTCGTCAGCTAAAGAACAAATTTTAGAACAACAGTTTAAAATCAGACAATAGCATTATATAAAGAAATCTATTGAATAAAAATAATTCGATACAAAACTCATCGTTGTCATAGTGTAAAACGAAATTATTAATTATATTTTTCAATTGTTTGAATTACCCCATAGGTTAGGAGAAAGATTCACTTAGAATGATCTTTTATAGGGGTTACCGAAAATCTGTGGAACGCGTTGCCTTAAAAAATTATACTGATCGAGAATAAATTTTATTAAATGACCATTTATAAATATTGTAAATGAAATAATTCTCTAGATTTCAATATTTATGTATTAAATATAAAGAGTAAATAGAGAAGAATATTCTTAGTACCAATCTATTGATTCCGATAGTAATTCCCATACCTTTTATGGTATAAATTATTGTAATTTTCATTCTTTATGCAATATGTTATTGAACAGTGGTCACCAAAATTTTTAACCTCATGGACCAGTAAATTCATAATTTAAATCCTGCGGACCACTAATAGGATTTTTTAAGTTTTAAATACATTTATAAAAAAAAATTATGATCTAAGAGCACATAAAATATACCTAGTTAATAAAATGAAACTATTAATTGCTACCAAATTATGAACACTTTATCAAAAAATCTTAATGAAATTAACAAAATAAACAAAAACTTTAAAAACTAAACAATTAAAAAAGGATTCAGGTATATCAAACTTTATGCATTACTCTTTCCTAGTGTGATTCCTGTTCCTGCTTACTGGAAAAAAGACTATGGATATTTGGATCCAAAGATGTTACTACCAGACAGAGAACTACATTTATATTTCAAACTAAGATCAGTACCCGTGTTTTGGTGACTTATTCTATGAAGTAGCGTTTTTATAACTTTTCAGGTATTGTTATAAAGTGCATTATGTTTCAATGCATTTTAAAACATAACTTAACGTAATTAGTAAGTATATTCCCCCCACATATTCCAGGAGACCAGCGAAATTTTCTCACTGACCACTACTTTGGTGACCTTTGCTATTTAAACAGTTCTGTAAAAAACATAATCTCTTTTTTCAGTCTAATTCAGTGCTTCTCAAAATTTCTATATTTGCGACTCAATTTTCAAACATAGTTTTCATTGCCCCCCCTTCCATACAATAGCAATGCATTGAATTCAATAATAATATACTTTGACGTAAGGCTACAATACGACTTTAGTTATAAACCGTTTAAATTATCAAAATAAGTTTTACATTTTATACATAATTTTATGGCATGCCCGTATTGTCACTAGTAATAATTAAACTTATTCTTAATTTAGTATTTCTAAAATGATTATTGTGCGGTATGATACTTTATAAGTGTTTTTTATTAGTTTAAATATGTATTTATTTCTAATTAGTCAAAATGTATTTTGTGTGTTTACTTTCAGTAAATTAATAATTTTAATTATCTTTTGTTTAGAACTTTTGATATACTCGCCCCCCCTTTTTTATGGTTTCCACACACCCCTAGTTTGAGAAACACTGGTCTAACTTAATAAATAATACTCCTAAAATGGCTTCATTAAAGGCATTAAATGTGATATATACGAGAATGAACCAAAATATTCACAACACTCAATATCAGAATAAAGCAAGCGGAGAAATATAACAAATACACCATGAATGCATTCAATTATTCCTTTTTGCCTTAAAAAACTTTAATTATACTTTAAAAAGCTTGTACTCTTACCAAAATTTAAAAAAAAATAAATTGTAATCGCAATTACATCTTAAAAGGAATTAAAATAAATTGAAATGCAGCGTGGAGTAACCATTGGAGTTGAAAAGAAAGCATGCTTCTGAAGGAGTGCGTTCCGTATCATTATTCGTCGAGTGCACTGATGCAAAGATATCTAAAATTACATTATTATCTGGGCGAAAGGTTGTCATTACACGCAACTATTTACATCTCATTTATCGTTGCCTTAAGAAAGGCTTTACTTAGTAGAGCGGCTCGAAGAAATCTTACACCCGATGATCATTAACTTGTCGCTGCCGCTGCTTAACAACTCATAAACAAGGCCTTTTAACATCATTACGCGTGCATAATTATAATGATTTGAGGAGGATAAATAGAAAATTTGAAGAAGGAGGTATTACTTTCCAATATTCCATTTGTGCTTGATAAAGAGGTGGTGTTAGAAGGACAGCTTTGGGAAGGACATCACTAGGGCTTTGACATGTTTTACGTTAGAAAAACACACTTTTGAAGAATGTATAAAACTACTAAACTCTGGAATTTTGGCGTAAATTTATTATTATTTATAGAAAGTTATTTCATTATTTGAATATTACACATACACCAAACTCCAACTGCATACATCACTATGAGCCTAAAAACATAAAATTGAATTATTTAAATCTTTATATATATAATTATTTGTGAGAACATTGAAATACAGTTTACATAAACATAAATCACAGATTATTTTTCTGAACACTATTAAAAACATTTTATTTTCTCTCATATTTTAAAATTTTCTCAGAACATTTATTATATGCAGGGTGGTTCTGAAATCATGGAACACACATTTTGATGGATGGTAGAGCTCACTAAAGCAAACAATTTTTGTTTTGGAATTTTCGGGTTGAAGTGCAGTGTTGAGGCAAAGCAAAAAAAAATAACACATTAACTGAAACGTAAAAAGTTTATTAGCAGCATGATTAATGAGTGATTCTATAGAAAAAATGTTAAAACAGTTTTAGAAATGACATGAAACAACAGTGAAACTCTCTCAAAGGTTGGTTGACTAACATGTAGACTACATGCTACAGTCTTTGTACTAGTGCTTGATGATTCGTCCACATGGTCCAAGAATAATTCTTCCAGATGTGTTTGTGGTGCAGTTCTATATCTATCCCTTCCATCAGTACTAGCGTTAAATGAACCATGTTAACACAGCTGTCCATGTAATTCCTGAAACACTTTGTGGTTCAGCATGCGTCTACTTGCAAAACATTTCTGATACAGGAGTAGCACTGTGCTCTGTTGTTACTAGTAGTATCACCGTACATTAGATGCATGCGTGCCTTTTCGCTATTAGTAAAATTACCCATGGAGATCGAAATCATACGCGCAAATGCCAATTTGGTAGTGCATCAGATCACCGGCCCACCACTTGGCTGCGTTCAACTATCGCCAATATTGTCAGCCAATCCTGCCATAAAGCATGCATGACGGTTGGTGGATGCCATTTCTAAAACTGTTTAACCTTTGTTCTACGAAATCACTCGTTAAGTACTCGTTAGTTAACGAGTACTTAAACATTTTATGTTTGCGTTTGTATTGTTATATTTTCTGTTTTTGCCTCAAAGTGGCCCCCTTCTATAAGATAATATTTTAGTGAGCACTACCACCCTCAAAAGCGTGTCACATGATTTTAGAATCACCTTATATGGTATTAAGAGATCAACCCACTGTATAGCCTAATTAGAGGATTTTATAAAAGCAATTAAATAAATCATAAGAATCCATAAGAACAGTGACAAAATAAATCATCTAAATATTTCTGAACACGTTTACCTTTAATCAGCATTTAAAAAAGAATACGCCTTAATATTTTACAACAAAGTGTTATTTTACTCATTTAATTTCTAACAATGGAAACATTCTAAATGCCACTAAAAAAACGTAGAAATATTTGTTTACATACAGCATCAGCCATTTGTAATATTTTGATTTGAAATAGTTCAAGAGACAACTCCTCGTGACTATTTTCATCTGATGTCGTTTTCAAATTTAGCATAATTATCTATGTAAATTTTAATTTAAGCTACCCATAACTTAACATTAAACTCTAATCCTACATATTTTTCCGTGTATCTTAATTAAAAATTCTATTTTTCAAGAAACTACTACGCAAGAAAGATTAAACAAACTAATTTGACCCATTTCTTATCCATAGAAAAACAACTAAATTGCGTTAGCTTACACTTTTCGGTGAAAGTTGGTGCCGAAAGGATTGAGAAAAAACCCTTTCATTGATTAAAAAAACATTTATTGTCTCTGCTTTATAACACACTTGTGTTTATAACATTTCAATAACATTTTCTTCCCGTTTTGATTGTAATAACAGTTAATTTTCATCTCTTTAGTTGCTTCGCACTTGAGCAAGAGCTCACTCATTTCTCTTTCACGGTGTTCTTTCTCTGATTCTATTTCTAATCGGAGTATTGTATTACCTTGGCTACAACACCTCAAACATCTGTCACGCACATAGTTTAAGAATTAATTGCAAAAGCAGAAAAAAAGTCTCATTCTGCCGGAAAAATGTCAATATATTGTAATTCCCTATTATGAATATGCTTAATTTTTTGATAAATAATCACACACCAGTATATTGAGGATATTTCGAACTTAATTTATGCAGACTCCGAAATGTGACAGAAAATCCGCAGGAAGACCAATTAAAATGTTATTATTTTATCCAAAATAGTCAAGATTCTTAAGTGTAGGAGACAATGGGAAGCTAAAATTAAGATTTATACTTCTTTCCTATTTGCTGAATGAGTAATTTTCTATGAATATTAATCTTCAAAATGAATAAAACCGTAATTGTCTTTCTTTATTATGATGGTTTAACTCTCTCAAAATTTTGCTGCATTAGTTGAGGGAGTACAATCGACGAGATCTCGGGGCAGACGTTGTATTTATCAAGATATGGACTCGAGTCATGTTGCCACTAAATAATTTCTGTGTAGCATCGTTATATATATATATAACGATGTTATAACGCAACATTAAGAGGGGATGGCAAATGAATCTTTGAAAAATTATCGATTTTCACTTTTGTATATTTTATAAAAGTTCAAATATTTTTGTTTAAAATGATATATGATATGAGGAAATACGATAATTAGAAGTGTTTTTATTTATTCTCTAATTGAAGCTGCTCCTTGACGCACATCAAATAAGTTCTACTAGAAACACCTGTGTTTCTTCTTGCATATGTTTCTGATGAGTGCGAATCCATATGACATTCTAGTGGAAAAATTAGAGAGTATTGGGTTTATCCAAAAGTGTATGCACGGTATGGTGCTAATAACACCATATGGTCAGTGATTCCAAAATCAACATTTGTGGAATTAAGAACTCTAAAGTTAGGCATAAATATGGCTATTGCCCAGTTCAGTGAGAGTCATGTAGCAAAATTAATTAACTTAAGAGATTGTGATATTGAACCAAGTTATAATTGTGTGTCATGCTTCCAAAAATTAGATGCAAGTAGGATTCATGTAGCCCAGCGAAAGCATCTTAAAATCCCCTCCCCTCCCCAAAGAAAGTAAAATTGTTAAAAATAATGAACAAAAAAGAAAATTAGAAGAGTCTTTTGTAGGCGCAGAGGTTAAAGAAAATGCTTTATGTGATTCTGGAAAGCTCTAAAAAAAGTAAAAATGCTCAGCAAAATTACAAATTTCTACTTTGAAACATGTTTTCTCAAAATGTAATATTTTTCAATTTATGTACTTTTTTCTCTATAAAACTACTTATTATATAATTCTCAAATTTTCAATGAGCATACATTTAACATGATTACACATTATAATTGATGGAATTAGATATATATGGCAAACAGTTTTAGAAAAAGCTTTTTAAACTAAATTTTAAGGAAAAAATTGGATATTTTTTTTAAAATTCATAATTACTCTGATTTTTAACAAAAAGACAATTTTTTTCGTTAAAGTTATGTTGATAGTACACATAACCTACTGTAAACATTTTATTCATGAGAAGTAAGGATTTTACGCAATTTAACATGGACTCCTATGGATGTGCCGGGCCCCGTTATTGTTACTCTCTTCCACTCAATAGAAAATCTGATGCCCAGTGTCGCTAACTATTCCTACAAGTTGAATGACGTTGAGAAACTTGTTTTCGACTTTGCAGCCTTATGATGCATATTAAATTTAGCATTGTTTAACACTATAGCAATAGCTGGATTGTGGTAAATTTTATTTTAAAAATCCAACTTACAAATAACTCTTGAGTATATCATAACATAAAGAGTTAAGGTAAAAAAAATAATTAATTAAAAAAAGGGGACTAGGTTTTTTTTAGCACATTTAGAATACAATCCAAAGCTATGAAATCTGTATTTCTTTTCTGTAGATTTTTGACTTCATTTCCATAACTATGTTTTTCAGCAGTGGGGAGAAAAGGTTTACAGAAATGTTTTTTTATTCTTCATGCGGGTGTTGACCATTGTTTAATCTGAGAGTCTATACTTTGAAGCCTTTTTTTAACTACATCTTAGTTCCAAATAATAGCCTCTTAGAATGCTTATTTAAAGTGACATTTTTATTACCATTGAAAGTATCGTGTGCCGAAGTTTGCTACTTGTGAATGAAGAAAAAGGCGTGTTTTTTTTCGGAGTAAGAAGACATAAATTCACATGGTAAACTGTACAATTTGAAAAATGGTATCTAAAAATATATGTTATGTTCAGAATGTGCCGTTAAAAAGATGACATTTGTTTATTCCAGAAAAAAAATGCTTAATCTTTCATTTAAATTTTATTAATTTGTTACATTTTGTTTTGTTTTTCAATCTCTGTGCAAAAAAGTAGTCATAATTCCCATGACTGTTTTCTTCATATATATATAAAGTCAACAAGTAATATAAAAAAGTCAATTCCTACTTAGATCAGCAAATAAAAATTTTATGTTAGCTACTTTTTATTAAATAGTTACAATAATATAAATATATATGCACATATGACATAATCCCGACATTAAGTGGTAATTAATTTTTATTAATTATCATTAAAGTATCCTATTGCCATCCAAAACAATCGTGTATAGAAAATTTCAGTTCAATTGCATTCCTCAAAAAGTGAAAAAAAAAAAAAAACCTTCCCAAGCTTTGACTCAAGTCACCAAAATGGTCGCTAAGTAGCCAAAAATGATGCCAACGTGGCTGTATTTACGATTCTTTGAATAATTAGTTTTAATCAATTAATTTTTATTAATTATAATTAAATTACTAAATTGTCATCCAAAATAAAAATAATGACGCTTGAAATGATAAATGATTAGCGCTTTAAAAATTTCAGCAATTGAAAATTGATAAATAAATAAAAATGATTGAGCGTTTTAAAATGGTTATATATTTTTATTTTTAAAAATAATTGAAATATTTTGTTTTAAGTCAGTGATAAAATTTTTTATTTAATCTCTTAAATAAGTAAATAATGATTATTCAATAATCTTCCTATTCGAACGTACACTAAGATAATTGGCGACATACCTCGTAATTTTAAGCCACGGCGATGACCAAGTGACGAAGACAATGCCTGAGTTGGCAGCCCGCTATCTAAACTTCAACCCCAAAGCAATTGGAGGACTAATAGTTATTGGCATGTTAGACATGCATCGTCTTTATATTTGGTTATAGCTCAAAAACATCCAATGAAAATTTTTAAAAATAATTCAATGGTCATACACTCACAACTCTTCCATTTATACACCGATGATACTCATAGACGTCATAATCATGCGTAGTGCTATTAAATGGAATCGTTCATGAACTCTCTCTAACACTATCTACACTTTATAAAACTTTTCTGGAAGAATTTTTTTTATTACTCTTCTCTAGTCGAAATTTTAAATAATATACTTTGTATTTTTTATGTAATGCCCAAAATCAATTAAAATAGTTTTTAACATATTTAGCACTATAATATTATGTATTTAAAACTACAAGGGGATGCATGGACAAGGGGAGGCTACGATGCATATTCGATCCATTTTTTCACGTGTAGGGCATAACCAGGAGTAAGGTGCGCTTCTCAGCCGTTTCGAGAAATTAATTAATCGAAACGAGTTGCGTTCATAACGTTACAAAATTCAACGAGCGCGTAGCGTAAAGATAATTGGAATCCCGCCGACATTTCTTACAAATTTAGGTGTCTTGAATAATATTTATTTTGGAATCAATTTATAATTTACTTTTTAACGGAAAAAAGGATGAAAAAATCCAAGTGACATAAAGTTACATTGCAAATAAATAAATAATTATAATGTAACAAATTATTATATACAAATAATAATATTAGTATAATAATTATTTATTCGTTTTATATTATAATACAAATACCCCAAATACAATTTTAGGTATTCTATTATAGTACACTTTTATACATGGCATTTTCCGTTCATGCATCGTACCCTGTAAGCAGTGACTATTTGAGTATTCGTTGGGAATTTTACCAAACAAAAGATTTCTGTTGCAGTAAACGGGTCTCCCAGTAAACGTTCAAATCCGCATTCGTTTGCTGGCTCTAGCTCGTAAAATTTTGAATAAAGATGTCTCATTTTACACGCGATAGTTATCCAAGGCCGAAGAAAGTGAAATTGATAACGATTACAGTTAAAAACGGCGCAAAGCTCCTTCTCGAAAATAATAAAATCGCGACGGAACCTTCTGCAGTGATTAAAGAAGAACATATTTACATTGTCAATGGAAACACTGGCAGAAAATATAATTGTTATAGAAGACGATCTTATTTTGTTTGAAGAAGCCGATCATAGATTCATTACACTCTGATGAAAAAGGTCGAAAATTGATACGGACCAAAATGGAGCCTGAAAAATATGCCATTGAAAATATGGGAGAACAAATTAGGAGAGGTGGATCCACGAAAGATAAATATACAACAATGGATAAATGGACTCATGATCGCTTTGTGGAGCTCGTCAATAATCACGACGAGGAACTTGCAGCAATGGGCTCTAGATTGCCAGCCAATTTCCGGATTTGGAATTTAAAGCTTCAGAGGCGTGGGTCAAGATCTTCAAATCGTTCAAAGAAAAATAACGAAATTTGTGTCGGAGAGAGAAACCGCGACAATATGGAGGAGACCCATGCTGCTGCAGAAAAGTTTCGTCTCCATACACAGCCCTCATATCGACAAGGATTTTGTCCTCAACACCGACCAAACAGGTATTCGGGATTTTTTCTTTCATACCAAAAAATATCATGTAGACAATGAAATACTTATATTTTACTCTTTCCAGGGTGCCAGTACCAATCGACGTACAACCGAACCCTCGCAGAGCAAGGAGAAGGTTGTGCTTGTAGTGAAGGATATGAAAGGTCACGCATTCGTATACCGCACAATATGTTATGACCCTATCCGGAAAACTACTTCCAACGGTTTTCATCTGTCTGCAAGAGGCAAATGGAAATTTGACAAAAATCAGTCGACGAGTATGCGAAAATATATACAAACTTTGCCATTACATCCTCAAAGTCTGGCAAGCTGACACATATTGTACAAAGATTTTTGATCGATGTGATGAAGCCATATGTGAAGGAAGAAAAACTAATTGATTCTTGGGGAGGGCAAACAAACCCGGTTTTGTATGACGAAATTTTCACAGATGATAAGGGTATACCAACTACACCATAAGCCGTGTGATGTTTATTTTTACCGGCAAGTGAAAACTTTATCAATGTACAGAACTGCCTTACAAAATCAAGGATAGAGAAATATCTTAGTTTTAAACATATTTACACCATCAATTGTCGGCACCAATTTTCTGTTGCATGTTAAAATACGCGTGGTTTGCCGCCAAATTGTGCGATGACCGGACATTGTTTGAACGTGAAAACTTTCGGATAGATGTTAATTCCTGCGATTTCGGCATTTATCACTTACGCAAGATGCCGCAATAACTATTGTTTTCCTGCTCTATGACCGATATCAAATAATTCGGCGCTCGAACAGCACGATAGTGAATAGAAAATAGGGTAGCTTAATAAATAGTTGTACAAAATACTGGGAATAAAAGTATTAATTCTTCAATCTCCTGTATATGATTTTTCAGAATCCTTTTTTCCGTTAAAAAATAAATTATACAAATCCAAAATAAATATTATTCTAAATTTGTAAAAAATATGAAATATTAGAAAAAAAATCGAGTTCACCGGCGGGATTCGTTACCGCTGCGCTACGCGCTCATTTATGTACTAAAGATGGATCGAATCGGTGATTGAGTTGCTTTTAAATGTTAACAGATAGTGTTAAGAGAGAGAATATCGTTACCATTTATATTGATATAGCAAGACAATGCTTATACTTTTATAAAAATTTATAGCGAAATGATTGCAGAATTCATTTTTATCTTTATTGATAAAGGTAAACATTTTAAGATGAACTATTTTATATCGTCCTATTTTTCTATGTGCCATGTTGACAAGATAAAGGGTATTTTTGAAGTTATTAGCTACAATACTTCATTTATTTGATGTAGATTGATGTGATCATATAGAACATTTACATCTATCAATTATTCATCAATAAAAGCAAAGGCAATTTTTATATAGTACGAGAAGGTCAAAAACTCTATTAATATCCTTACCTACAAAAATTGTCTTAAAAAGTGCAGTACATAATTGAATTCAGCACAATTGAATCACTTCTCTAATGTTGTGCTTATTTTACTGTGTGTGTTACTTTATTATACAAGTTATTTTATACGTCATTTTCGTATAATGTTATGATTGATGATGAATTTGGAATCCTATACCGTCTACTTATGTAAGAAAAATGTATACATATGTTAATAGAAGAATGATTAATTCACCAAGCCATTAAGTTTGTGATAATTTTTTTTGTGCAGACAACTTTTTGTATACACTTACGTTAGTTACGTTTTTGTATACATTTACGTCCCCTAAAATGTTTATGTTTCTATCATACATCCATTATTGATGATATAACACAAAAAAGTTTTCTTTTTTCACATTTGTTTTAGATGTTTTGTAAATAGATTTTTAATAATTCTCTTTTTCGTGTTTTTTGTGTGATGGTTTTGCAATTTTTAGAACAATATGTTGTGTAAACCCACTATTTAGAGAAATAAATTCACTTTAATTTTGTTGAGTTTCAAAATTCGTATGCAGTCATGTTGTGAAAATGGTCAAGCAAGGAGGCTTTCTGTAATGTTATAAAATTACGAGGTCTGTCACATTAATAGATTTCGTGTTGCTTTTTGGAGCAAGGTTAATGAAAGAAAACAATTAACACAGAGGAAGCGATGCTTAAATTCAAAGAGAAGTATAAATACGTGTGGTTGATGAAGTTCTGTTAAGATCGGATGACTAATGTAAAGTCTGTTTTAGGACGACACGATGCTTGCTATTCTGTAACCTTGAAAGGTCCGATAGTACGTATAAGAGAGCCTAAGCGAATCTGTAAGGAAATCTGATAGAGAGTCTGAGAGAATGTGTTGAAGCTTTGTTGAGCGTCTGGGTATCTCCTTTCCGTCTCTCTTTTAAAGGTAGAAATATGTCACGCCCTCAAAAGAGACACATGATTCATAACCATTTCTGTTTGGATGAAGCTGGGATTACTAATGGACCATTGGTCCTTGTTTTCCCCTATACGGTGGAATTTGAAGCCAGGTACTGGAGTGGAAAAATCACTGGTCACTCTTCTTTCGATCGGATAAAGTGCGATCAAAGACCCTTAGAACCTCAACGTTGGTATCGTCCTACCTTGGGTACTTTCCACGCAAAACTAAGTGACCGTTGGGAAGTCATTAATTCCCTAAAAGGAAATCAGTCCTTTGGTGAAGATCGCCGCATAGTTATCAATATTTCTGTTTGAAGTAACTTTTTGAGATGAATTAATTTCACTCTGTTAATTGGCACAATGCATGGATTATATTTTTAAAAAAGGTCAATACTGTTTCATTTCTATTAAAAAAGTGCAAAAATTATTATTTAAAGGAATTTGTTTTAATATCTTAGAAGAAAAAAAAACTTATAATGAATGTGTTGTTGTACATGTATGAGTAAATGACTATATTGTGCATACGATATATACTGGTTTAACCCGGGAGAAGACAAGCATTCGATATCAACGATAATGGTCACGCGGGGTCACTGAGTCACACCAGTCCTTTTTTTGTACTTTTTTATTGTACACGACCAAAATCATTATTTCAGTGAATAATTTAATTATGAGAAAGTATACTTAGAAACTTTTAAAATTGTTTTAATTTTTCTTTGATAATTTTAGAAAAAAATATCAATCACACTGAAACAAGAAGTTGAAAAGAGTTTAAATTTAATGACATACACAAATCACCGACACTTGTCGCTAACACTACATAAATGTTATTTGCAGGTCAAACTCTCATATTTTGTTCAAATTATTGCAGTTTTATTGCCGTTTGATGATCGCGAAATAGCGTATTGAAAATTTTCTTGCAGGAACTTTTCGACAAGGCAAAGTGTTTCTTGTGGTACATTTATGGCTTCACATTTTTCTTGATGGTGTTCTTTAGGTAGCATTTAAAAATTATCTTTTTAACTAAAACGTTTCATCTTTATCGCTTTTCTTAAATTTACTTTTGCTATTATGCTTAATATGCATTATCTTAGCATGTCCTTCCCTTGCTTGATCAATTTCAACTTCCTTCAATAGAGATCACAGATGTTTATTTCATTTTTTAAAATTCTATTCATTTATATTTGTAAACGATAATAAGTCTTACAACAAAGCACTGAAATCCACAAAGTTGTTCACAGAGGAAAAATGTAGCATGTACATTGAAAATATTTTTGAACAAAAGTGGTCGCATGGGGAACTCAGTCAAAAGAAGTACTTTAAGAATGTAAAAAAAAAAAAAAAAAAAAACTCGCCACTCCAAAAAAGAGGGAAATATGAGACAAATATATTTTAGTTCCCATGAAGACTGTCATATAGAAGGATATGTCAAGGTCATTTGTAACAAATAAACAGATTTCCCAGAATTAACGATTTCGTGAGCCTGAGATGAATCTGTGTCCCGTGTGACTGCTCCCGGTTTAATATGATATTTATTTATACTTCGATTCAGAAGATTAGGTCTCAGTTTTTGTATAATGAAAAATGTGATTAATAAACACAATGACTCGAATTGTTTTAAATAGAATCGTGTTAAGTTACTTATTGTACATAACTAGAAAACAATAATAGAATAATACGTTCTGAGAGTGCTAAAATTTATATTGCATGAGAAGAGTACATGAGAAGTACACTGATGTGAATATTTAAGAGGAGAATAGCAACGGAAATATTATCTATGTTTATATGAACGGAATGATGAAAAACTGTCACTCACAGAAGTGCTTACGAAATTATTTCTTAAACTAATTATTATTTCTTAAAGCGAAATTTGTTTAATAAAATGGCAAGTAACCTGATGGGAAAACTTTCTTGCACAAAACATTGACAAGAAACTAAATGAAAGGATGCTATTGAGAAAATGCATCATATGAGAATCATGATTAATGCTTCGATGAAAACATGGATGCAGATGCAGTTATACTCATGGACAAATTATTTGAACGAAACGCTGATGATATATTTCTTGGTATGAATTAATGAATACAATATTACTGAAAAATACAATGTGTTAGATATTTCAAGATCGTTAACGACTTGGCAGTTTTCTGAAGAAGATAAAATAGGGAAAATTTAACATCCTTATTTAAAATTGATCGTGATTTTTTTTCTCTTAAAATTTTAAAAACTAAATTTATTTAAAATCTACTCTTTTGCTGAAAAAATAAATTAGATGTCCATTAAGAAGCTATAAAATTACCTGAGAAGGTAAGAAAAGTTTACATTGTATTGGAATCATTATAAATTTTTCTCCGTTATAATTTCATGAAAATATTACCTCAGACGCACAGATAGAAGTTTGGCTGTATAATCTATATTTTTCAAAACACTATGGAGGCGGTATTAAATCAGGAGTTACATTTGAATTGAGAACAATTTTATAAGATTGCCAGTGAGTTTGAAAGAAAAGCAGCTAGTTTAATGAAGTGTTCTATGTTATTCTTAATGCAGTGTTTCTCAAACTGTGGGGCGTGCTCCCTAGAGGGACATGATAACCCTACAAGGGGGGCACGATCATGTCGAAAATAAAATAATATTTAAAAATTACGAATTTACTAAAAGGAAACAAAACGAAATGTATTCTCACAGAATAAGAAATAAAATACACATTTACTCTGATTTACCATATTTTATACTATATTAATAAATATATCACATAAAGCACAATATATTTGATACTAAGAATCAATACTAAGTTAAGAACCAGTTTAATAATTACTACTGATTCTCTCTCTTCCACATGAGCTTATTATGTACAAAATTGTATGCAAAATTTAATATTTATTTTGGTAATTTATACTGTTTTTAATTTAAATCATATTGTAGCTTTAGTGTTAAAGTACAGTATTATAGCATTCGATGCATTGCTATTGTATGGGGGGGTGAAAATTATGATTGAAAATTGGGTCGCCAATACTGGAAGTTTGAGAAACACTGTCTTAATGTCATAAAGAGAAAAAATGATTCACAGAAAATAGAATGACGTCGAAGAAAGATTATTTTGACAGCACATTGGGTTGATGAACAAATGTTTCGACCATCCACTGAAAAGATCTATAGGCTAATGAAATTGTGAAAAATATCAGTAAAGTTCTTCATATACTACAGTTTGGGCAAGTCATGATTTAAGTACTAGTTAAAAATTTATGAAAATTAGAAGACAGTCTGTGAAATGTGCTAAAACAGTTTGTCGTGAAATTATGAGTAGAAGCAAGTTATATATTTTGATGGAAAGAAATGTAGCCTTGTTGGTCCCGATGTTGCAGACACTTTTGGAATACAGAGAATAAAGAATTAAAATAATGTTCAGTAAATACCTAACTTCATCTGTTGTTACTCGGAACGCTAATATAGAAATAGCCACAGAGAAATAATTACAGATATTAAGACTACCATGGTATTAAACTTATAAATTAGTTCAATATAATTACAATCATGACAGGAGTGTATCAGGTGTATTCATAAGTATTTTCGGGTTTAACTAAGAGATGACGCCAACGAAAAGTATGCAATGCATTAACTTGATGCATATGTCATTGTGTTCGTCCTCCATTAAACTACAAACACACACGCACACGATGAGACTGCCAAGAACAAACGCCTTTGTTTTATAGTTCAGTGATCATCTTGAACTTTGTGCCTGAAAAAGAACATTTGCGGCACGCATTGCTCTTTTTATTTAATCGAAAGAAAAAAAGCAGTTAGAAGTCATCGTTTCCTGGTATAAACATGGTGAACACACTCTATTAATTAGAGCATGTGAGACATGGTTTCGGCATTTTAAAAGTGGTGATTTCAGTGTGAAAGACAGAGAGCTCTGGTAGGCCACAAAAGTACGAAATCGAGCAATTGCAGCATCTGTTGGATGATGGTCCAACTCAAACTCAACAGCAATTAGAAAATCACTAAATTTGTCACAAGAAATAATCAGCAGATCTTTACAAGCAACAGGGAATATTAATGAATTGGGTAAATGGGTCCCACACGATTTGAACGAACTTCAAATGGATAATCGCCAAATCACTTCTGAAACGCTGCTACAATGCCATGAAAGAAAATTATTTTTGTATCGCATTGTGACGGGTGACAAAAAGTAGATTTATTTTGAAAATCCAAAGTGGAAAAAACCATGTGTTTCACCTGGAAATGCCGGTTCTTCAATACCAAGGTCAAATTGCTTCTACAAGGAGACCATGCGTTGTGACTTATCGGACCAGAGCGGTGTTGTGTTATGCGCTCTTGAAGCCCGGCGAGACCACGCTTTGATCAAAAGACAACCGGAATGGGCCAGAAGGCATGGCAAATTGATTTTGTTACACGCTAAAGAGCTCTCTTTCTCAGCAAAACCAGTGAACAACTCCTTGGAATCGCTTGGATAGGACATCCTTCCGCACCCGCTGTGCTCCCCAGACCTGGCGCCATCTGACTGTCACCTCTTTGCATCAATGGAGCACGCGCTCTCAGAACAGCACTTCAACAATTTCGAAGAAGTTGAAAAATGGCTGGATGAATGGTCTGCTGCAAAAACAAGCAGTTTTCTGGTGTGGTATTCATAAATTACCAGAAAGATGGGGAAAATATGCAGAAGCCGATGGCCAATATTTTGAATAAAAGAGGAAACATACATTTCCCTTGAAAACTATGTGTTTTCTTTCACAAATAAACCCGGAAAAAATTATACATCCACCTGGTAAAACCAAGAATGAATAATCAATTAGTAGATCTTAAGTACTTTAGAAATAACGTATTAGTATAAATCAGAATGTCATAAAGAGGTTGGGTGATTATTTTTGATTGCGCAAAAAACTGAAATTTGTTTGCGGATAAAATATTTAAAAATGTGTATGAGATAGAGTAAATAAGGCATGTTGTGCATAATTCTCGTGGTACTTCACAGTATGATTTTAATTACAAAAATAAGGAAGTACAAACTGTGATAACAATCATCTGAATCTTCACAGCTAGAGCATTAACACGCTATATTTGTTAACTTCCTGCTATGAATCGGATCTGAGAATAATAAATTAAAAGACAATCAATGCCTTTTTGACTCACAAAAAACGTTTATAACAAATTAATGATCCAAATCTATAATATATTTATATATATTACTGTTGAGAATTTGTTTATTTTGTATGTGGTCAAACAATTTTTTTGAAACAGAAAAAAATCATACTTTTTTAATGAATAGATATATGCATTGCTATTTCAAAAGAAATAATTTAGCTATAAGAAATTTAAATACATCTCCTATGTCATAAATATTTCTAAGTAATTATAAATTATTATAATCCGATGTTTGATACTATCTTACGTATTCTCACGCGCACACCCGTATATATGAGTTACACTTGCAAATTGCATGCTGGGAAACATTGGGGATATGAAAAGATTCTTCTTCGCAAGAGAATATCTTTGTTATTTGCACTTTCACCATAGAACCCCTGAGGCAATACTAGTTTAGTAGGAAAATAATACATGCTCTCTAGCCATGAAAGGGAGCTAAGAAATCAGCTGAAAGAACTTGTGAGAATAACCGAGAATTTATACCAGATTCTAGAGGTTTCTTACTTATGTAGCACATGATTTCAGGCTAAAGCGAAAATATATATTTCTTTTTCGGTGGCTGTGCGAATACATTTATGCGAGTGTATATCTTTAAAACAGAAAATAGATAAAACGCACACGCAGTTTGGTGACAATGTTGATCAGGATCCTTGTTTACAGAATATTTTATATTTTTAATACTCAATTACACGAAATTACTGAAAAGCAGTTTCATTTTCAGAAAGGAAGTTGAAAACCATTATTACTCAAGATAATGCGATGGACATTTGCAGTTTTGGTAAAACATAAAATGTATCTTTAAGGGGTAGTTGTGTTCTGAAAAAAAAGTGTGAGTTGTGATTTTTTTACCTATAAAATTTGGCGATGAGGCACAAAATTAGTGACTATATTCTCACGCCAAAGTGGGAATGTTGAGAAATGTCAGATTTAAAATACATCAGCCTTTCCACATATTAAATCTCAGTGGCGACACTGGGGATCTACCAGACAACCCCAGTCACAATTTTCATGACCATAAATACTAGGTTGATTTAGCCAGACAATTTAGTGACAGTTAAGGATTAAGTTGTGTTGAAGACATTTCCGAAGAAGCAAAAATGTTTTTTTCACAGAAGTTTCACGTGAAATTAATAGAGAGTATAATATTTATAAATAAAAATAAATTGAAATATATGTATTGAAAAAGAATTATAAATAAGTGGGTTGTTTAACTTAATTTTAGATAAGTAAAAATCAATCTAATCTCAT
Source organism: Trichonephila clavipes (assembly GCA_019973935.1). Lineage (NCBI taxonomy): Eukaryota > Metazoa > Arthropoda > Arachnida > Araneae > Nephilidae > Trichonephila > Trichonephila clavipes. Next base: position 51,982 of record BMAU01000998.1, read on the forward strand.
ACTCGCAGAGGCATAATTTATACCTTCTGTTCACTTAAGACATGTAGATTGACAAATCACGTATGAAATCGCATGCAATAGGACTATTTCTCGAGAAAAAATTTTTAACGTGTGCCAAGAATGCAAACGATCATTTTCATCACCTTTCCCTTTTTAAAGAGAAATTTTATAATATGTCCATTAAGATACAGTAATTTGCTTGAAATAAAGGAAATGTAAAATGTATTTGTTTCTACTTCGTATTTGTCCATTAGAATGATTAATTACAGAGTTACACTGATTTATAAATGTAATGATCTAGGGTGCAACTGGTGTGTTCCCAAACGTATGTTTTCAACATTTTCACGTTATTGACTCCTTAACTGCGGATAAAAAGTAACACGATTCAACTACCAGTGCCAACGTTTTGCGCATAGGCGTTCGTATGCTGTGTACTGCGAGAGAAAAAAAGGGCACGAATAAGCAAATTATATTTTCAGAAATAAATAAAGGTTTTGCAAACACTGTCAATACCAATTTACCGCATTCCAAAGCCTTTTCGGATTGTTTTACTGATAGCAGCACAAGGAAAATAATTTTATTTCTAAAAGTCGTATATATACGTCTGGGACTCTCAAATCACCGGTCGAGTTAGACGGATATATACGCTGGTGGCAGTAAAGGGGTTAAAGTTGGGGATTATTAACGTCTTACTAAAGCAACACGATGGGCATCGCTGACGAATTTCTCGTTTTAAATCAAGGTAAAAGACGACGCACACTTGAAACGTGGACTCCAGTCCCCAAACTTCCACACCATGCAAGTGGCCACGGTGGCCGAGGGGGTATATGTATCGGATCGTGGCTTGCCTTGTCACGAGTTCGAGCCCAGTACCACTAAAGGCCCGCCGTGTAGGGCAGCAATGCACGTTAAATCTATCGAGAGCTGAAACGTCCTCCCGTTGGTGTGGTAGTTAGGAGAGGGGAGTGCCAGCTCAGGTGTCGTCCACGTCACTTGATCATAGTTCAAAACGACATGGTCCGTCGCCAAAAGCCCTCTTGTAGCTGAACAGTGTGACGTTAATATTCAATCAATCAATCATAATCAATCAATCCACAACATGCAAAGGTGAAGAAATAGAGCCTCGCTAGTTTTTACGTATATTAGCCCTTCTACACGACCGATGTCCAGGGGCACTGGGACTTGAACTCCTGACACGCCAGCCACTAACTCTTGACCGTAATCACTAGGCTATCGAGGCTTTCTAATCGTTAGTGAGTTTTCAGTCACACTCGTATGTGGGGGATAGGGCTATTGCGTTAGAGGCAATTTTGTCTGAACTGTGCCATTGAAATTCGAGAAAAATAAGTATATGTTTCACTACCTTTAAGGAGGTTCACCTATGTGACGGCCTGTGTTTTAAGCATTCCTAGGGAATTTTCTTGAATACCAGTAACATGATAGAACTTTAAGTTTGTTGTCATTTATTTATATGTATTTTAAGAGTATGTATATAAATGTTTAGCCAAAAATATCGTATAGAACGCGAGTTATAGCGCTCTGAACACACCCACGACGAAAATATGAATGCTCCCTTCCTCCACGATTCCAGCTGATTGGCTTATCTGAAATCAAAATAAAAAGGACGTTGTTTAGATATATAAGCTTAAATGTACAGAATGGACAATACACAATTGAAATTTTAAAAAATTGGATTTTTAGTAGACCTCTCCTGAAGGAAAATGTTTTGAATTTCATGGGATTTTTTGTAATATTTTTAATATATATATATATATATATATATATATATATATATATATATATATATAATCTTTTGAACTTTGGGATAAACGTTGTTCATTTGGTACCTCTATTTTTGTGTTGAGTCTACCCTATAAACTTAAAGACATTCGGTCGAAACGCTCTTGGGATACTATGGAGGAAAGTTTGAAAAACAGTTTTCATGAAAACGCGTTTAATGTATCAAGTCTAATTAAAACAATGGAAATCTTAACTCAGCGCTACGGACAGCTGCTCTTCCAACACATTCTCCTTTATAATGACTTCGAATCTTAAAATCACTTTACCACCTTATCCTAGACATGTTAAAGAAGCAATTTATATGAAAAATAAAATTTTTTAAATTTTTTTTTAACCCATGGCATGGGTGAACCCCCTTAAACTAAGTAAATGCAAATTCTAACTTAGGATACGTAGTTCAATTTCATTTAGTAAGTTCTGTCAGTAAATTACATAAGTATTCCGGTGACGTTCGATTTATTGCCAGGAAATTTCGGATGGTTTAATGAGTCTTATTGACAAATGATTTTAATTTTCTCAAACATCACATTTTAATTAACACAACAGATTGCACGAATATGAACAAACGACAAACACGTCCTCTCAAACATTTCGTTCTCCTCTATAAACAACTTGAAGTCTACTTGAATTTTCTAAGAAACAACCAAATGCCAAATATCGAATTAGGAGTTCTTCAAACATCAACCAGGAGTGTTATTTGAATCCAATAAATTCTTATACTCAGTAAATGTAATGGGAAATATCGGATTGACGCAGAAAGTTTTCGAATTGAAAGTGCATAAAAGTTAACCGCGGGGAAGTTTATCAGAAAATATTTGCAGAGAAAGATGAATGAACAAAAATGTATTCTCTCTTTAAATAAAATGCTGAAATCAAGCAGTGGCTCAAGAACTTTTCCAAATGACTTTGAAAAGACGGAAAACTTGGTTTGTTTAATCGATAAGAACAATTGAAAACATAGCGCAATGTAAATGGAATGCTAAAAGGTAACCAAAAGTATGCAAAATGTTTTGTGTAATAGTTGATTCGTAAAAATATCCATTCTTCATTCTAAACTATTAGATTTGATTATTTTCTGAATTATCCTCTAGACGGGTGCAATTTATTAAACTTTTACTGATTTTGGTGACTAAGCGTTTTCATTTTCATGATTTTTGTTGTCATAGATTTAAAAATTCGCAATCTGGAAATTAAGACTATCAAAAAACTAGTGAGTTTTGCATGCGCCTGTGTTAACGTCTAAACAAAAAAAAAAAAAATTCGAATAATTTTATGTAACAGTATCAATAAAACCTATATTACTCTGTCTTTATTTAAATTACGTTAATATTTCTTGGAGGATATATTACCGAGGTAGCGAAATATATCTGTTAAATGCATTAGAACACATTGCTTCTCAAACTTTCAATATATGCGACCCACTATTTAATCATTTTTTTCATCGCGCCCTCCCTCCATAAAATAACAATGAATTGAATTCAATAATACTATACTTTAAATTTTAAATTCGACTTTAACCTCTTATGCGCCACCGACGTAAAAGACGTCTCGCTCAGCCAAATCAATATTTTCTGGACGCATATATACGTCTTTCTAAAGTAAGATATTTTCTGTGCAGTGATATCCATAAAATTATTCCGATGGCTTTGGAACGCTATAAAAGGACCTTGATATTGTTTGCGAAAAATTTAATTATTTTAGAGGATTTGTTTATTTCTTTTCTCCCCCTCAAAAAACCCATCAAAATACGCTCGTCTACGTGGTAAACTGTGGTATTGGGGAGCCAATCGCATAACTTTTAATCGGCAGTTAAAGAATTAATTATAAACCTTACAAATTATCAAGATAAGTGTTAGTACAAGCCCTTGGTACAAGCTTGTATTACCGAGGTAGCGAAATATATCTGTTAAATGCATTAGAACATTGCTTCTCAAACTTTCAATATATGCGACCCACTATTTAATCATATTTTTCATCGCGCCCTCCCTCCATAAAATAACAATGAATTGGATTCAATAATACTATACTTTAAATCTAAATTCAACTTTAACCTCTTATGCGCCACCGACGTATAAAGACGTCTCGCTCAACCAAAACAATATTTTCTGGACGCATATATACGTCTTTCTAAAGTACGATATTTTCTGGGTCCCTGATAGTTATGAAACTTGTGTTTAACATAGTATAGTTAAATTAATAATAAAATATACATTATACAGTACTGATACATTTATATGTTATTATATCAGCGTAAAAGTATATTCTATATTTTATTACATCAGAAAGTATTTTGTTTGTTTACTTTCAGTAAATTAATAATTTTTAAATAACCTTTTGTTTTCGACTTTTCAATATGCTCGCCCCCCCTTGTAGAGTTATCACGCCCCTCAACGGTGGGACGCCCCACAGTTTGAGAAACGCTGCATTAAAAAGAGCTGATTTCGAAAAACTTACGTTGCACATCAAATTACATTTTTTTACTTTTTCATGCTTGGTGGTATATATGTTGTACCACCAATTCTTATTCATTTATTGTGTGGTGGTGGTACATAAAACATACTACTTGTTTGCATATCTCAGAAATTGATGCTAGATGGTACATCCTCTAAACTACTACAGAGGTCAACTCCTAGCAGTTACTCAAGTTTCCAACAGACAGGAAGCTAATTGCGTGTAATGGGTTTATGCGGTATTTCAATCTTTGATCATTTGTGAATCTGTTGAGTGTTATTTTTGGAAGTGACTGCATTGAGTATTTTTAAGGGTAAATGAAAGTTATTCTTGTGATATTTGATACAAATCAGGTTAGTACATATATTATGTAACTAGATAAGTCAATATTACAATAATTAGTACTTCGTATATACATAGCTAGTATGAAAATATGAGAGTCCAATAAATGTACCTCTACGCTATTGAAGGTCATGTTTTTTTTACAAATACGGAATGCATTCCCACTTTTTTTCGCAATAATGGACATGTTTATTGCACCAGATATATTTGTTGTAAGTTACATTTGCAAAAATAATAATAATATATTTTTAAAAAAATAGTACATACACACGAAATTACACAAATGTCCGTAAGGAGATACAGGTCGCGTGCAGGAAAAAATAAATACAACTAATACATTTATTACATATGCTGAATAAATAAAAACTAGGTAAAGTAAAATAATGTATAGAATATATATTTTGAAATTAAACCTAACATTAAGGTGCCTGACTAGTGCAAAAACGTCAATTTTAAGTTTTATATAGTTGAATTTACTACATTCTAAAAATATCTTACTTTTGTTTGTGCTTTAAATATTTACGAAGTTATAACAGTTTTTATGTCAAGAGAGAGCAGCAAAAACGAACCGGAAGTTAGATATGGAAACCAGAATTGTTTGCATTTTAATACTTTTTTTTTTACACTTTGTGACAAATCTATAAGGAACTTTATCACTAACCTTCTGAGTCGTCTTTTTAGGGAAATTTAATTCCCTACCTATTTCCAATCAGCTCCAAAAAAGAGGACTGGATTCCTTGTTATGCAGATTAGATAAGGTATTTAAGTCAAACGGAATAGTAAAGTTAGAGCAGTAGGAGAGAGAGATTGAAGCAGAAAGTGATAATAGTGAAGTTAAATTTATAATTGAAGATTTCTTGTTGGATAATTTAATCTCAAGAAGACTTGAGATTCAGTGTGGTAAATATTAATTTATATTTAAGTCTCACTAAAGATTTATATTAGGAGCGAGATTAAAGTTAAATGTTCAATAAGAACATTATAGAATATAATTCTGGGATCTCTTATCTGCGTGATCGATATTCTAATTGTTAATTAATTGGATCATTAAATATTTAAGTTAATTTAAAGGAAATACCCTTGTTTAAACCTCATATAGCTATTTCTTGATATATTTGTTATTAAAAGTCTTTGATTCTATTTGGGAAAGATTACCAAATATAAAGAGAGTTATTTATAAAAATGGTTACTGGTTCTTACATGACTCCAATATATTCTCGTTCTCAAAGTGAGGTCCAAGGGGACCTTCACAACTTTTGGTGTTTATCGACTTTATTTAAAAAAAAAAAAAATATTAACTTACGTAATGTAACAGGACATGGTGATATTCTTAAAAAAATAAATTATTACTTTTAAGTGAAATTTGGCAAATTCGTAAAATTTTTGTCATCTGTTCTTAAAGACGAAATATTAATTAATTATTCTTCAAGCAAGGTTTGGGAGGTCTAAGGAATTTGCTTCATCATTGGTGCTAGCAGTAAAGTGAATGTTGACACAGAGCTAATCCCAACAATACTTATTCAACTGGTGACAAAAAGTTGAAATCTATTCATAAATGTTTCGAAATTTACTCAGAAAGCCTTTTCAGTAACATTTTATGGAGTATTTTACTTAAAGATACAATTATTAAACTTGAAACATTTCGCTTAAGTGCATTATTAGCGTTAAATTCTTTTAGTTTTTGATATACAGGTTTATTATCATTATATATATAATTAGAAATGCAAATACTTCCCTTCCTAAGATCTTCTACATGGATTTGTAAAATTTGATCTGTAACGCTTTTTAACTTCTGTGGAACAAAATATAGAAAGTTTTCACGGGAAAAAAAGCTGCATAGAAAAACAAATTACTAAGGATGAAAAAAGTCAAAGTGTATTCATATGGAGGTTTTAAAAACTGTTCTTTATATGCGTTTCATTATAATTTTTTTTTAATCTTTGTGATAAGCAATATTTTTAAAAGAAACTTTCAGGAATATTTACTGACAAAATAACACACATTAATATATTACATAGTTCTTAAGCTCTAAGATACTTAGTGGAAATATATATACCTGTTTTTCCATATAAAAATATTATTTTTTAACGTAATTAAATTTTTCTAGTGTGCTTTTTATATCTCTAATTTGCATTAAAAAGACTATGCAGTTGGACGTTAAGAAGAGCTTTTTTGACTCTACAAAATTGGTCACAAAATTTAAAAAAAAAGATTTTGAAACAAATATATAATACTGATATGGACTTATAAAAGGTTTATCCTTTTGATATAAAAAGGTTTTAGGTTGTTTTAGCTGTATAATTTCTTAAGATTTAGATTTAAAATCTTTAAATGCATTTTTCTCCGAAATAGATTTTTCCATATTTTATCGTATGGCAAACATGATATGTCAAAAAGTACTTGATATAATTGCATGGAATTTAGCATCAGTGTTTATTTTCATAGTTTGCATATTGTGCATTACAGAATAAGAAAAAACAATATTCTTACCTTTTTTATGATTGTTTTTCTTTGTGATACATGCAAAATTTTTGAAAATTTTTCCTTTTGTGCACTTTTGACCCCTAATTTTGTGATAAATTGAAATTATTTAAAGATGATCCAGAAAACATAGGTAAACGATTTCTGATCAAAATTCAAAAAGCTGTTTTTTATCTTATGCATTAGAATTTATTTTAGAGTGTTTGCCTCGATGTGCAAAAAATGCCTAATTTTAACCTAAAATTGTCCATTTTCTTACAAAAATATATTGAATTTTTTTCTTTGTTATTTTTATAAGTTTTCAGTTATAATCAAACAAAAAATGAGTTTAAAAATGAACTTTCAGCATTATTTCAAAAAAATGTTCTCGCAACTAGTCAGGCACATTAAGTAAATTAGGACTAAACACTAAAATTAAAATTACAACATTAAGTTTGAAAAAACTGAAAATGTTTTAATAAATGGATGAATAGCAGTATAAGATGAAGAAGAGTAAGTATTTATTAAGATATCCGACTACGTTCATAACCGTGATTTGGTAAAAGCATATAAATGGATATTATTTATGATATTTAGTGTCACTTAGAATAGAATACACGTAAAAATTATTTTATGAATATCATTACAATAAAAAATCATTTAAATGTAATTTTGGCGAAAAAGAACATAGAATGACCAATTTTCAAAACTTTCTACTTTTATGAAAAGTGATTCCTTAATAATAATAATAGCATTTTGCCTGTATGTAACCCAGACCTCTGTACAGAGGCTGAACTAGAATTTTTGAAATATATAACTTAGAAGGGGATTTATCCATATTTTACTACAACAGACAGGATAAATTTTAAGAAAAAAACACCGATAATTATTTTAATTGGTAGTAAATCTGAAAATAAAGTGGATTTTTCAAAAATCTAAGTGCAGACTCTCTGGACAATTCTTTACCTTATACAAGCAAAATATTATTATTATAGAAGCATTTTTTTATAAAAGGAGAACGTTTTGAAAAAAGATTTGAAAGAAGATTTTTGCCAAAATATTGTATTTAAATAATTTTGCTTGTGTCATAATGTTCTTAATACCATATTATACATATATTCTAATCTAAGTGACACTAAATATTATGAAAATGATCCATTTGTGCGCTTTTTTTAAAATCACGGTACTAAACGTAGTCGGATACCTTAAACGCAATCCAAATTCGTACAGAATGGATGTGTTGCTTCTGCAAATATCCATTATGCTCAGAGAAGAAAATTCATGTTTCCAGATTTATTATTCTGCTTGGTGCGTGGTGGTACAAAATATGTACCACGTATTTTTTAACACTTTACACACGCTTTATTTGAAAAAAAGCGTTTAATATTATTTCTATGTACCAACCTTTGTTTAATAATTATAGTTTTGTGAGATCCATCTAAAATATGTGTAATTTCTTTACTGCTAATGCATTATTATTGTCGAAAATTCAGCTTTTGAAAGAATTAATAATGTACCATTTTTTTATAAGAAAAAATGTTAATTCAGTCAAATGAGGTTAACATTATATCTCTAAAATGAGAAAAAATTTTAAAAAAAAAGAAATAATTTCGGAACGAAATTGGGATATTTAAGAAAGTAAAGTCTCGGCATTAGGAAAAAGGCCAGTAAGGACGAATAAGGTATACCAATATAATTCGTTTGTTATTTAATAAAATGTGCATATTCTTCAATAGAAAATTTCTGTTCCGTTTTATTTTAATGTTAAGCATCTTTTAGTACAAAATTACTTTAATAATCGCTTTTTATCTTGTGCATAACTGAAAATACAAAAATAATTGTATATTATTTTGACAGATGATAATTACACTAGAGAGTTATAGGATAAATCTTCTCATGACAAATAAAATTTTTTGATCTATTGAGAAACTAATACATACAATAAGTTGTACTAATATTTTGATAATTAAGGAAAATTACTCCAATTTCTAATCTGTGCAAACAAATTTACCGAACTACATTTGAAACTGAAGTTATTATATATGAAGATAGCCCAATACGTTCAATTACATTAAAATCCGGAGTATAACGCGCTCCTATACTTTATAGCTGCATTTCTTAATTTTTAAGTATATTCGCCTGATAACGTGCACCCCCAATTTTACAAAAAGTTCAGAAATGTTAGTATACAACGCTCCTATGTTTTGAAGTCATTTATACGAGGTATTATCTCAGACTTTTGAAAAAATAGTATACTTCTAGAACTAAAACTCTTTTAGTTTATAAGGCATGCAATTTCTTTTATAAAAACAGTATTTCAATATGTGTAGAAGTAAATTTTTTTATGCTCATATCTTGTTATTTTTAATGCTATTATTTTTATACCCGGCGTATAACGCGCACCCTTAAATTTAAATTTTGTTTTTGTGTTCAAAGTGCGTGTTATACACCGGATTTTACGGTAACTTAATTTTACTCTTGTAAAAGTCATAATCTTAAAAAAAGTACACTATTTTTTCAAATGATAGAAACTCAAAGAACAGTTCAAGTACAACTTGAAAAAAAATTCTAATTAATTAAAATGCATTAGATAAATGAGAGGTATTGTTTCTCACAATGAACTCTTGATCCTCTAAAGAGGAAACAGTTTTGTTCCATTTTTAGCTCGATTTTCATTAATTATAATTACCTCATTTACACTCTGTAAGCAGGTAATGATCAAATTAAAAATTATGCTCGTGAAAGTTTTTAATTACCCCGAGAGAATACTTTAAAGGTGCATTATATATCCATACGCAAATTAAATGGGTTATATTTCAAAAAATAAACATAATAGTGAAAATATGTGTATAGTCATGACGAAATTCTGATGTATTCTTTTTTGTTATGTCTAAATTAATACTTGGAGAATTACGAGCAGCATATTTTTTATGTAAGATCTGTGTAAGGGTATAAGAGAATATTTTCTTATGAATTAAATAGAAATAATTACTGTAAAATCAGGTGTAAAAAGCGCACCTGTACTTTAAAGATGCATTTTTCTTAATTTCTAGGTATATTCACCGTATAACACTTGTGATGACCCCCTTGGGTCACACCTTGTACACCAAGATTAATTTGAGGCAAAGAACCACCAAAAGCCATTTTGAATAATATTATTTATTTTTGTTATAATTTCCTCAAAAATCTCTAACAAATAATATAATTATGTTACGTCATCTAAAGGGATTTGCCTTTATATTAAATTAAATTACTAAGAATACGATTGATTACTAATTTAGCTCAACTCAAGTAAAGTTTACCGAAACTAGGAGATCCGAGAAACACACGTATTCGAATTCTTAATTGTCATTAACTTTAACTAAGTATCTCAACCTGACACTTACTTTAAGCGTACGTGAATTATATTTACCGCTGGCTTATATCAGTACGTCTAGCAGCACGACGTCTTCACGAATCTAATCTCTTTGAATCTTCTAGTAATACGTTTAAAGATACTGGCTCAATAGCCTACCATCATCTCTCTTGCTATCTCGCAACTCTGGACTTAAATACCTTATCTAATTTAAATATCCCGTACCTCTTTTGGGAGTTGATTGGAAATAAACGCGAATTTATATTCCCCAGAAAGACGCCTAAGAAGATTAGTGGAAAGGTTCCGTACAGATTCGTCACACACTAACTTCTTTTTTTACAAAGAAATCTTATAGTTTGAAGTCATTTTTATTCAGTCATTTTATTCTATTTCAGTTCAGTAGGTATGTCACATTTCTTTTAAATAAGCATTATTTCGACATGTGTTGAAGTATTTTTCTTTTTAATGCTCATCTCTTTTGATACCTTTTAAGTTATCGTTTTTATTTATACCGAGCGTATAACTGCGCACCGTTAAATTTCGATCTTATTTTTTTTTTAAAATGGGCGTTATACGTCGTAATTTACGGTAACAAATCAGAACACTGATATGTTTAATATTATTCAATCACATTTATGGTAATTTATTATTATTAAATATTTTGAATTGTTTTGAATTTAATTCATAAAATTATGCAACTTTTTTAAATGCATTTAGAAAAAGTTAAAGAATATTGTGTCTAAACCATCATACTCACATAGCTTTTATATTAGTTAATTTAATACCATTGCGTTTGAAATACGAATTGAAATCATAATTTATGATTCATAGAGAAAAATGAGGATCTCAAAAAATCTGCCTTTAATGAGTATTAAAAACGAACTATTTTGATAAGTACATGAGCTTTATCTAATTTTTTTTTCTGTCAGCCTTACGATAATCTTAAAAATGTTTTAAATGTGATTTCAAGATGATACAAACTAAAATTCGATCTTCTATTCCAAACTTGCCACTCAGCTACTAAATTTTAGACATAAAAAAATTGAACAATGTTTTACTGCCAGATATACATGGAAATTAAGAGGTCTCAGGGGGTGTTAAATTTCTCTAGAGGTATGAAAATATAAACGATTTTCAAACAGGTGTAATTTTTTTAAAGTTAAATTAAATGATTCGAATCTTTTACACATTATTTATAAAAGAATAGGGCTTCGGAAAAGTATAAAATGTTTAAAATATAATAATAATTTTAAAAATCATAAGCATATGAAAATTTTATAATAAACATTAAGTATTTTTGTCGTTGTGCACGTTATTTTCTAAAATAGTAGCCTCTGATGTATAAAACTTTATAGAATTATAAAATACATCATACTCTTTAAACCCTACCTAATTTTAGTATTATATATCTTTTGCATTTCAAAATATTTGTAAAATATTGCAATTTTTCAAATATTTTTAAAAAATGTATTTTTTATTTATTAAAATATGTACGCTATTATTCTATTTATATAAAAGTAGCTACAGTGTCAAAATAATACATTTATCTTTATAAATTAACTTATAGCTAGTAATTAAACCTATTGTTTTAGAAAATAGCATGCACGACGTAAAACTTAATAAATATTTTTTATAAAAAAAAGTTTCTTATTTTCATATTCTTATAATTTTTTAAAATTATAATTATATTTTAAAGATTTTATGTTTTTCTGAAGCCCCATTCCTTTATAAATAATGTGTAAAAGATTCGAATTTTTTAATTTAAATTTAAAAGAATTATACCTGTTTGAAAATTGTTTATATTTTCAGACCTCTAGAGAAATTTAACACCCCTGAGACCTCTTCACAAAGAGGGAAGGAACTCATGTATCGGAGGAATTGTACAAAATATTTTTAATTAAAATTGCGTTAAGTGTGTATTTACATAATAGGAATAAAATACTCCCACGCACTGTGTACGCATCCTACCCAAATAAGGTCCAAGGTTCAGTCCATGAAAAGACTGCTGCTCACCGCTAGCACATCAGGGAGTACTTACTCTACTGGCTCTGCTGCTAGCACATCCCGGTGGATTGGACCGAATCTCTGCCATTAGTATGTTCGAGTAGATTTTGATGAAGCTCTGCCGATAGCACGTCTATAGTCACGTGGTGGATTTGGTTACTACATATATTTCCTATATACCGTAACAAATAATAACGGGCAATTAATTTATGTGATCAGCAGACGATATTTTTGTGGATAATGTTAGTAATCACGAATTAACTTTTCTAAAAATAGGTATCTTTTAAAGGATATCTCAGAAGAAAATATTCTTCTTGAAATAGTTATACACCGGGCAATATGTTAATTCACTTTTATGAAAATAAAAACATGCTTTCTCGATAGTGATATATGTTATGGTGGGAATCAGATGCTAGAAATCCTGATTTTCTACTGTTTAATTACGTAGAAGGTAAGAGTGATAATTTAATGACAGTTCAAAATGTTCCTGCTTATAGCAACCACTTAGAGCAGAATTGCTTCCAATAAATTTTTCTTATGATTATATGCTTACATTAATACTTATTTTAAATTTTCCAAACCTTTATCTTTTCCTTCAGTTTTAATTCCATGATTTTTTCTTCTTAATATGTGATAGACAAACTTCAATATTTATGAATGTCAAATTTTAGACATTTTACGATACACTACAAAGAAATAATTTACTGTACAATACTTGTATTATTAATGTTCGAGATACCATTAAGCATCAACACATGACTTAAACCACATTTAATAATATAAAGATATATTACCCATAAAAAGTGATACAAAGGGCCTTAAAAGTTCATGTTTCTCCTTGGGATACAATATATGTTATTTATATCTTTCGGAGAAATGCTCACGTCAAATATGAACAATTAAAACAATTTATACTTTTAAAATCTGGGTTGTTGTGAAAAAAATCACCTGTTTGATTCGCACACACACAAACATTGTTCTTCAATAAAATTGATTCTTACTCATAACGCACGATCTAGAGCTAAACAGAAAGTATAACATTCGAATATATTGTTGTTTCTGTAAATATTTCTAATAAAATAATGTATTAAAACAAAGGAAAAATACGAAAGTTTTTATTTCTATTTGATTCACTAAATAATTGCGTAGAATGTATTCAGTTTTTCAAACTGCTGCATTGACGCTGAAATTAATGATGTCTTCTAGAGTGTTTGTTTATAATCTAACAACACTTGTGTATCATCGAAAGTGTCTCATTAGGTGTACAATTTCTTCTTGGGTAGGGAAACATTTTTTCCAGCAAGTTAGGATTCTATTAGATTTAATTTTATGTTGGACAAAATATTATTTTTCAATTATATTTTTTAACCGAGAGAAATTCCAATTGTAGAAGGAAAGTAGAATGTACTGGATATTCTCTTAAAATTCAAATTTCGACAGATGGAGAAAATAATGCCAATAGCATTTTAATTATAACATTCATTTTTAGGCCTTTTATTTCTTGTAATTTGTCACAGATATCAGTTCTTACATTAAATTGTTAATATTTATATGATGTGAATTTCTTTTCAGTCACTTTTAAAAACATAAACATGTTTGTATGTTATTTTTCAAAATATGTTATGTTTCAAGCTTAATTTAAGTATATTGAGATTACACACACACACACACACACATATATATATATATATATATATATATATATATATATATATATATATATATATATATATATGGCATTTAATTTTTTGAATTCTTGGTGTTTTTAGGGAGCATGTGTAATGTACTTTTTAAATCATGTTATACCTAAAACTATTCTATTGTACAGTTGCAAATATATTAAAATGGAATTACCATAATTGAAAGAGTAATATTTATTGTAGAATTATAATAGCGTTCTGAGTTTTATGCCTTCACTTGGATTTAAGACTAGTATGATTTTATTTTGATTACATTGTTTTTATTAAGTTACGTACAAACAGTATCTCATAATTATCCGATATTTATTATATACGTGTAACATGCACTATCAGGCAAAAAAGTATTCAAAAAACCCTGTGTGGTACTGAATCCAATAATCCTTTCTTCTTCAGTAGCTAGACAGTCCAGGGTAAACCTCGGTTTTCTCAAGAAGTCCTTTACTGGCCAGCCTTCTTCCTATTAGTGTTCTCTAATATTAGTTCTCAAAAATAGATGGTCTTTTTTAGACCATCAATCCGTCTGATTTCTCCATGCGATTTCTCCATGTGCAAATTGGTTGGACATTGAAGAATTTTTTAGTGATGTGGTATTTGTTCCTTCTTGCAACGTGGGATTCATATTTAATTCGTTGTGCTTTGATAAATTCAACAATATCAGAACTTCTTTGAGTGATGGAAATCTAAATTTGATCTTCATTACTACGAGTCATTTTCTTCAATTTCTCCAAAAATAGTTCTTAAAATCTTCCTTTTGCAGATGCGTATAAGATTCAAATCTGCTTGAGACATGGACTAAGTTTCACATGCATACCTTAGTAATGATCCTAAGACTTTTATACAATATAACCTTTGTTTTTCTTTTGATTACATTTTACTTCATACATATTTTAGTATTCCATTAAGACATCCATAACCCATAGTAATCTTTTTTACGATTTCAGTAGTACAATCGTCCCTATTGTTAATTTCAAAACATAAATAAGTGAAACTATCAACCACTTTAAAATTGTATTCTCGATTTTTAAAGTGGGGATTGTTAAAGCATGATTTAGTGCAATGAATATATTTTGTCGTATTCTCATTAATTCTCTGTCCAATCCTGAGGAACACTTTCTCTAAAGATATGAAGGTTTATTTCAGTGCGGTGGAGGTTCAAATAATAATACCAATGTCAGCAGCAAACGCCAATAATTGTATTGATTTATTAAAGTTATTTCCTATGGTATTGATGTATCTGTTACAACCACAGGGACTAAAGAGATAACCTTTCCAAACCCTGAAAAACACCACCTCACTATGTAATCAACGCTTTGCATTTTTTGAAGTAAAGCTAGGCTTGTAAGTGACTACATGACATGGAATCAGAGATTGTTTTTCAGAGGTGTACCGCTACGTTCGCTACTTTTTTTTATTGGTCTAAACATTTTTCACCAGTTTTACAGCATCGACGTTTCCACTTTAAAGTAGCCTCGATCTCAGTGGGTTTGATCTAAACTGTAGAATGCCTGAAATTAAACGAACCGATTTCCCACAAAGGTGGCATCGTACTACATGACACGATTAAAGTGATCAAGTTTCTTTGAATTACTCAGCATCTGACAAACACATGGCATATGAACTATCAAACCCTTACCAACACTATTATTTTCAGCTACGCAGAAAATTACTTCACTACCAGATTGACTCCTTTAAGGTATCCGCCTACTTGCGACAACTTTTTTTTTTTTGGAAAAAATGGAGACATGGGTTTTTTGGTGATTTTTATATTTATTTAATACATTTTAAGGAAAACATCTAAAATTGATAAAAGAAAAAAAATATTGTTATTAAATTGGGAAAAAAACTAGTAAAAACGTACAAAAATTTACGTAAACGGCGTCCACTCTGTACACAGATTTTATGAAAAAATTTTCAGTTTTTCATTTTTGATGTGTTACTATGTTATTCCTGTTTGAAGGATAAGGATAAGAGATATTTTAATTTTACCAAAACTAGAGCACTTTATCTTAGCCATTATACGAAATTGCTTAAAAGAACATGGACTATATTCACATACAGAACTGCAAATTTCTAAATAAAACAGTGATTGTGATAAATCTGAAGATCAAAACACTTCTACCGTTCTTTAGAACATAAGCAAAAAATGTCAGCCAATTATTTTTAAAACATTTTCAGCAATCGCTGTCTCCTTTTGAGTTTTTCGAATAAAACATATTTCGAGTAAAACGCATTTTAAAGTTTGACACCTTGTGTTAAGTTTTGGCATCTGCTTTTACTAAAACTCTTGTAGTTTTTGTTCTAGTGGAGGGAAAATAAAAACCTTGGTATTGTTATTAAGCTAGTAAAATGACCTATAAGAAAAAGTCATTAAAATTTTGTCAATTTTTGAATAAAAAATTACGATTTTAGGGTAGTCGGATACCTAAAGGTAGTGTTCGAATATACTCTTTTGATAATGTAACAAACAGGACACCCAATACAGACGAATTCAACGACAGTGTCTTCATCTGGAGAGAGAAAGATAGAAAAACTGTATAAAATAGTTCCGTCTTTCGAAAACAATTGGCAGTAAGAACTTGACGAGGTATCATGAGCTGCATGATCATAATATTCTCATTTTAGATTGTTAACCCTTTATCGACCGACGGTACTTATAAATACCACTCACTTTTAAATTACATAGAATAACCATTTTTACGAATACTCTGACGATACTTAGCAGGAATATTCTTTCCAATCCACTCTTCCAAAATAAATAACAGCACGGGTTCTATGATGAGTATTTTAGCGAAGAAGGCGAATAGTTTTATTGCAGAAATTGCATTCTCAGCGGATTGCAAAGATTGTCATTTTTGTTCCGAAAAAAATATTTAACTTCAAAAGGTAAGTGTCTTTTTTTTATTGTATGTAATTAAGACCTTAGAAAATGATTTGGCTATTTATTTTAAGTGAGAATTGTGTAAAATTAATTTTACTATTGAATATCTTTAATTAATTAATTAGCTCTAACTAATTAAATTTCATAAATGTGAGTATTTTGTTTATGTATATCCCTTAATTTTCAACGTAGTGGTTCAAAAAACATATTGCATTGTGACATCTTCGATGGGAGTGAATTCCCATCTTCCGATTCACAATAGGTTTTATGGTTTCACCAGCTGGTCAAGGACAAGAACGACACCCATCGATTGTCCCTGGATTTTTATGATCAACCAGCTGGGGAGTGACCAGTACACGCGTCACTTGACCATGGTTCAAAATTACGTGGTCCGTCGCCAAAAGCCCTCGTGTAGCTGAACAGTGCGACGTTAATATTCAATCAATCAATCAATCAGTGACCAGTGCACGTGGCCATGGGGCCATTGTTTATTGTCTGAACTCAGGGCGTGGAGACAGCAGACGGGTCGCCATAATGGACTTCGGCGCCCCATTGACAATAGGCGAAGCCTATCTCAAAATAATCATGTCATCTTTTCTAGGGTTTTGTGAATGGAATACTAGAAACAGGTGGCGTGATGGACAAGTGTGTCCAGATGTGGACAAGGAACTATGGCGCCTTGGGCCAGACGGCTCGGGTGTGTTTTGGCGTGTTATGCGCCAATAAGAAGAAGGAGGAAGTCAAGAGAGACCTTGGTGACCTGCGAATAAGAAGGAGCGAGGGGCGTGTTGTGAACACACCCCTGGTATTTAAAAGGGTTCTTTTTCAGGAGGCGGGAGAAGACCCGAATAAGAAAAAAAGAGGAGGTGACCCGAAAGGAGAGGTCGAAGAAAAGAGCTCGGAAAAGACGAGGGCTGGTCGTTTGAGGAAGCGGAGAGGAGAATCCCAGAGTTTTTTGATTCGTGTTGCTGTCCAAGAATCGAAAACGCGGATGAGAAACAACGCCTGGCGGACTGGACCGAGACAAGCTGTGGAGAGAGCGGTTTCAAAACGGGGATACCATACCGGCTATAGGCACGGCAACTATTAACTTTACAATTTAACTTAAATCGATTATCCTATTGGAGAAAAAAATTAAAAGTATTTTTTTTACTCCCACAACCTTGCTGTGATGCATTTTTTTCACGCTACCTTCTGACGACGTTACAGCAAGATCTAATTTGGTGGCAGCGGTGGGATAGGCATTTCTGTGAATAGATGCCTCGAACCCTTTATTGATAAGAAAAAATAAAACGCCAGCCGTATGGAGTTATGCCCGCCTGATTCTCACACAACTTGTGAAAGAAATGTGTTCCATCGAATTACATGCAACAAGAAGTGACCGGAGTACCTTGCTCATGCCCGTGTGTTAAGGAAGCGTGCCCACCTGAAAGGTTTCCCGAAATTCCTGTGTTTTCCTGCTTGTGAAGAGTGCCCGCGAAGTGCCTGCCTTCCGTTTTTTCCCGGAGAAGGATGAGGGAAGATGTTTCCAGTGTTTCCACCTGCAATGTTAAGGTCAGTCTTTTTCTTTGAGTATCGTATCGGGGCAGCAATACATTATTTCTAGTTTATGTAAAATTTTGTAAGGAAAGTAATGCTAGATAAAGTTAAAAGTCTAGACTGAGAGACTACAGAAATTATTAAGTTTGTTTGAAGTGTATCGATGTGCTATGTTTGTATGTGTGTTTGTTTATTGAGTTAGGTCGTAGTATACAGTAGTATATTTGCTTCGTTAGCACAGTTTTGTGTAGTGTATTATCACGTTACTCTGAGTATTTTTATTATTTTGTGAAATATAATTAAGTCTCAGTCTAGGGTACTGTTAGTTATGCTAGTTATGAGTATAATTTTGTGAAGTATAATTAAAGTCTAGGTTTAGTGTACGGTTAGTTACGCCGGGTAGTTGTATAAGTTTGTGTAGTACAACTAAGTATAGTGTATTGTGTAGTGTTGTTTTGCGTTGGATATTTGAATTGTTTTAGTGACAATTGAGATTGGATTTAGTGTTGTATATTATTGCATGATGACTTTCCTTTTAAGATTACGAAAAGGTGATTTGCTAGAAGTAGCAAAGGAATTAGGAGTAGAAGTCAACGGCGATCAAACAAAAGTAGAAATTAAGGATATGATTTTACAAAATGATAAAAATGATATGGAAACGATCAAAGCGGTGATGGAGGGAATTTTAGAAGAAAAAGAAAGGGAATTTGAGGAGCGAAGATAAATTAGGGAATTCGAGTTAGAAAGAATGAGAATTCAACTCAGAGAGAGAAATAAGTTAAATGAAAATAAATTGAAGGCAGGGAATAAGATTAA
The DNA here is from genome assembly GCA_019973935.1 of Trichonephila clavipes. NCBI lineage: Eukaryota > Metazoa > Arthropoda > Arachnida > Araneae > Nephilidae > Trichonephila > Trichonephila clavipes. The sequence goes on from BMAU01000998.1 coordinate 71,327, forward strand.
CGATCTCGCAAGTGTTTGTATTTTGTCAGGAAAACGTACCGCAGAAGTTAGTGAACCAGTTAATAAGTGCATGCCTTTAATTAACCCGGTAGTTAATAAAAGCGTGGAGAACGCTACGTCTTGTGATTTTGAAAAGAAGAATTGTGACCCCCCAGTGAGGTGTACGAACGTTTCCCATCCATCTGAAGTAGGAAGGAAAGAATTCAATGTGAATAGGAGTAGTGATTGTGACGTGGAAATGAAAGTAGGGGTATGCGAAGGAAGGTTCAAAACTGTGGCGATGGGTGCACAGCGGGTAATAAATCTGGATAATATCGGAGATGGCTCTCTTGAATTGAAAAGAGATAAGGGAGTGGCGAACCCTGAAGGATTGATTTGTGAGAATAGCTGCGAGGAAAAATATACCCTTGGGACGTTAATGGGTTGTGAAAAGCAGTTAACAGTTCATCGGGAAAGTTTTCGAAATCATACAATAGCTAAGATAGCAGGGCCGTTAAAAGTGAAAGAAAACACGTGTAAAGCAGATGGGCGGAAATGCTTGGAAGATGGGTTAGCAATGCGATTGCCTCTCTCAGAACCAAGGAGATTTATAAGGATAGTTTAGCGACGGACAATAGGTCTAACATCGGTTCAGAATTTACTTTCGAGATAGATTTACGCGGAAAAAGAGATCGCAGTATCATTTATCGTCTTAATTTAATAAAATTGTACCGTAGAAAGCCGAATTGGCAAATTTGTTATGGAGAATAGCTCAGAAGGAATAGATTCCGAAACTCTCTATTCGGTAAAGCTATTTATGGATTTTGGTTTTCAGGGGTAATTTAAGGAAAAGTCAATTGTATTTTTAAATTACCGCCTGATCGAAGTAGCTATTTAAGGATGATTAACGCTAAGAAGAAAGAAAGGTTTCTACCAGGTCCTGGGACGATTGTTTTAAGACAGAAGGATATTAATTTGGTTACGGAAAGCCATTTAGAATTAAAACTTGTTGTTCATCCCAGATGTTAATTAATTCACTACGAGAGGATACAGAGTATGTTTTAGATTTAGGTGTGAACGGGATGGGGCAGTCAAACCGTACTCTGCCCGTTGTTTGGTTAGGGAGAGTGAACCGATACCCGTACCCGCGTATCAAATGTATAAAGTATGGGAATTTGAACCAGGTGACGCGAGCCGAGATTTATTTTTTTTTTTTGAGAAGGGAAAGTTTGGTAGAAAAGATCAACGCAGCATCGTGGGTGACTGTATTGGATTTATGGAAGTGGTATTTTCGTCGTTCACTACTGATGAATTATCCGAAGCACACCACATGCGTTATGCCAGTTGGCATGTACATTATTAAAAAATCGAGGTTTAAGTTTCTTTGTGCTTATGATGAATGTAATTTAACGACTCGGATTTTGAGGTTGTTAGAGCCGATTGAAGTACCGCGAATGGTCGATATAGACATTCTGATGGAAATTTGGAAAAACCGTGTAAAGAAAATAGACTTTGTGTTAAAATGGTTGAGTAGGGTTGGGTCGGAAGTCGGACCGACTAAAGGTAAATTAGAGACATGGGCAAGTTTGTTCCGTGTTGACGTAATGTAGATATAGTGAAATTCATTGCATGAGCTACTGAAGCTTGTTAATTATATTCCCAATTAAAGTGTTTCCTCAATAACTAACGTAATGGAAGACAATACCATGAATTGTGAATAACCTGTTATGATGGTTGTGATAATGCTTGCTGATAGCCATAATTTAATTAAACTTTAAAAGTTTTAGTTTAAACTTCTTAATTTAAAAATTTGGTTTTTATGTTTTTTGCAAAGCTTGGAATTTATAAATGTTTATTTTGTTTATTTAATATCGTTGGAAACAACGTTGGAATAAGTAGATGGGATTGAGTAATACTTAGGACTGTGTACGCTCACAGATGTTTACTTCTGTAGTCATGCGCGATTAAGTATAGATGGTTAGTAAGAGATTGGCATTTGACGCATTTTGTTTAAAAATTATAATTTAAAGGTGAAATGTAACTTTGAGGAAAAGAATCCCAGATTCGGATTTTAAGATCTAATTGTGTGAAGTGTACATTTTTTTTTGAAATTTGATTCATGTATTATGTTATTTTTTTATTGTGTTTAATACCGGGATTGCTGCCCTGATCGATCTCATTGATGGGACGATCTTTATGTGTGTGATTTCTAAGAACTGAATCCAACTAGGACCAGAGCAGTCCCGTGAAATGGACCTTTTTTAGGGGGAAGAAGTTGTGACATCTTCGATGTGAGTGAATTCCCATCTTCCGATTCACAATAGGTTTTATGGTTTCACCAGCTGGTCAAGGACAAGAATGACACCCATCGATTGTCCCTGGATTTTTATGATCAACCAGCTGGGGAGTGACCAGTGCACGTGGCTATGGGGCCATTGTTTATTGTCTGAACTCAGGGTGTGGAGACAGCAGACGGGTCGCCATAATGGACTTCGGCGCCCCATTGACAATAGGCGAAGCCTATCTCAAAATAATCATGTCATCTTTTCTAGGGTTTTGTGAATGGAATACTAGAAACAGGTGGCGTGATGGACAAGTGTGTCCAGATGTGGACAAGGAACTATGGCGCCTTGGGCCAGACGGCTCGGGTGTGTTTTGGCGTGTTATGCGCCAATAAGAAGAAGGAGGAGGTCAAGAGAGACCTTGGTGACCTGCGAATAAGAAGGAGCGAGGGGCGTGTTGTGAACACACCCCTGGTATTTAAGAGGGTTCTTTTTCAGGAGGCGGGAGAAGACCCGAATAAGAAAAAAAGAGGAGGTGACTCGAAAGGAGAGGTCGAGGAAAGAGCTCGGAAAAGACGAGGGCTGGTCGTTTGAGGAAGCGGAGAGGAGAATCCCAGAGTTTTTTGATCCGTGTTGCTGTCCAAGAGTCGAAAACGCGGATGAGAAAAAACGCCTTGCGGACTGGACCGAGACAAGCTGTGGAGAGAGCGGTTTCAAAACGGGGATACCATACCGGCTATAGGCACGGAAACTATTAACTTTACAATTTAACTTAAATCGATTATCCTATTGGAGAAAAAAATTAAAAGTATTTTTTTACTCCCACAACCTTGCTGTGATGTATTATTTTCACGCTACCTTCTGACGACGTTACAGCATGAAAAAAATGCTGTTAATAATAATGTGGTAGATAAATGGTTAAGGATTCATATACTGAATTTCTTATTGTTGTGCATTGCTTTTTGAGAAAGGCATCCATGTTATCTCAATGTAAGACAAAGCTCAGATGTATTCTGGTATTAACTTATAACAAATACACTTTTTAAAATGCAACACAAATATTGTTATGCATGAACACAATATTAAAAGAAAGTTTAATTGTGCTAGTACATCAGTCAAAAAAAAAGAAACACACCTGGATTTATGATGACACATTTTATTTTATTCTTATTCAATTATCATTTTATGAGCAACATCTTTTGATTAAATGGACATAAAAACACTTAAATTCATAATTTTTAAAGCATTTAACATATTTTATGTTTTGTTTTTGTTTTTTGTGCTAACAGTTAGCAAAAAAAAAATAGAATGCTAATTTTTATTTAAGAATCAACCATTCTTTGAATTCGTAACAAAATTTACTTCCGAATTTTCGTCCTATTTTCTTTTGATCACTTCATAAATCCTCTCTTGTATAGAATCATCGAGTGATTAGATTTTAGTATCACAGAAATTGTCTCAACTTTTTTATTGAATGCATATTTAACCTCAAAGGATGGATTCACGTATTGTTTTCTTTTACCGTATATCCATTGAACACGTATTGCTCTTATGTTTTCTGCAATGTTATTATCAGGAGTTTTAGCTGACCATGAAAAAAATCTAATATTGTTCAAACAAAGATAATTTTTTTTTTACTGGATTCCTTTTATTTGACGAGTTCAGTAACATTTTCGTCATCCTTAAGATTACGCCAGTAGAGGAATGATAGCCCCATCTCAGGTAATCTGGTTGAATTCCATTTAAGGGTTCATGTCATCTATTCCACATAGTTCAATAGCCTTGCTATAGGTATTTTGGTCAGTTCGGATGAGGTTTACCAATTTTCCTATGTACGCAGTTTGTCTGGCGACATATGTGAATCTTTGTGTTTCACCGTTTGAAATAGTTACATATATTATTCCTAAGCTCCTTCAACATTTTCTTTCATCCCAAAGAGCCATTTTTTTCATTATCTAGTCTGCCTGAGTCACCTAAAAACCTTGAAATCACATTATGCTCAATTAATAGTAGACGGAAAAATTCTCTTGCAGCATTAAAGGCGAAATCTTGCTCTTTTGTAAGACTTATTCTGGGGTATTCCTACATGCATTCTTCATAAAAAAAACAGGTTATAATAAACTATTTCGAAATAATCTGTTTAAAATGCAACTTCATGAAGGAATAATCCGAATGAAATGAAATTATCAGCAAATGTCAATTGTATGATTTTATACAATGTAGCAAAATTTTAGCGTCGTAAAGAAAGCATAGTGGGAGTAGTAGCTTCCGAATGGATGCTGAAAGCATATAAATAGAGAGCTGTAGCGTGACATTGAGAATCAAATATGGCTGTTTGTTAGTGGCAAAAATTTAGTGGGACTTAAGCGTACCTCTACAATGAAATAGGATAAAATTTCAACAATTGACGAAGTTTGTACAGGGAGTATTCATCGGCCTTCGTCGAGGAGGATTTTCTTGTCCTTCAATAGCAGCTCTTGCGTGCAGCGGAAAAATTTCTCTGATCCACGTTCTACAGCTTCCTTATCTGAATTTTGGGTGCGCATATAAACAATATGGAATTCTCTTCTACAAACACTCATTGCAATGCGAGGTGGCTAAACCAAACACTAATTTTTTACACTTAATATTATTTTTTTGTGTTTACTTTAAAAATTTATTTCTTCATTTGTACCATTAGATGTCATTTGTGTTTTACATTTCATTTAATTCTGATGATTCCTTCATGGAAGTAAAGTTTGCATCATTTGAGTAATCAAGCATTGATTTCGGCCAAACATATTTATTAGTTTTAACAATTATTTAAACATATACACCTTCCAAAACAAACACGAGATACACTTTATATCAGTTGGGTTGGCGGATCACAAGTCTAACCAAGTTCTGCCCCACCACGCAGCTTATTTTGCGCGGTTGACGGATTTCCCTTTTGAAATAATCCAATTATTTGACGGCCGATCTTGCACATGATGATTTGGAGAAGTCTTACTATGACGTTTTCCATTCTTTATATACATCAGTTTATATAACGAAGGAAAATAATGCATTCACTCAATCTTGTCTTCTACCTCGAATTGTGGATGAACATTGCAACAAATCTTCATAAGTATCCATTCTTGTTCAGCCCTGAAATGAATACATAACACTTTTCGAAATTAAATGTGTTGGATATTATTTATCATGTGGGAAACTGCTGTTATAAGTATTAATAATATTAATCCAGAAGAAAATAACCTTACTACATATTTACACAATTTAAGTGTTCATCAACTTCTTTTACGGAGTATATTAGACAAGATACTAATGTATTTTATGTTACTGGATAAAATCTCATAGCATTGTTTTACGATTACCACTAGTAAACCGTTGGTGTGCTATATCAATTACAAGTCAATTAAACTTTCTTTATGTGAGATGCCAAAAACATTGTTTAATCGTAGAGTAATAGTGGTAAATATATCTGTAAAGATAATACTTTCAAAAGTATTGTGCTTTGGAAAGAAATTGATAAGATTACTGTTGAGAATTCTACTTAAAGTGAATACTAACAGGAAATTTTGTTAGACAAAAATACTGATGGGAATACTTATTGAGGAAAGTATGATAGAAGTACTACCCTAACATTGAATAACGTGATAGGAATACTGATTGAGGAGAATGCTGATGCTAGAATGTTGCTTGATGAAAGAATACTAGAGGGGATACTGTTAGAGCGCAATACTACCTAAGCAAATTTTGGATAGAATATCGTTTTAGGAGAGTACTTCCGGAGATACTACTTGAGAAGCTACTGCATTAAAAATACTTCTGGAAATAGTGTAAAAAACGATTAAATAAGTGGATAAATTTTGTTGAGGCATGTGTCGTTTTAGTAGATATTGCTTAATAAAATGATCAGCTAAATGCTACCTTATAATATAGAAGTAAATATTGTTTAAAAGGGGAAAATGAAGAGTAAAATGTTTCAGAGAATAATGCTTGAAATGATATTTAAAGATGATGTAATTTTAGTGAATATTTTTGAAGTACTATTAATGTTAAAAACGAAAGTGAGTATCATTGACTGCGAATTCTCCTGCATAAAAATGTTAAACAGGCTTCCTTATCTCGTGGTAGTTTATAAGCGTCTATTATATTAGACAATGCCCAAATGACATTTTATGGTATATTCTCGTAAGCAGATATTATTTTCAATTATTAGTTTTAAGTTTCAGCCTTTTGGTGATTCAATATTATTCGGAGGAAATGGAGATGAAAAGTTTCGGGAATTGTGACGGTTTTTTAAAATAACATCTTTTATTTTATATTATTATTCGATTTAGTGTTTTTCTGTAAGTATTACTGCAATATTTAATATTTGTACAAAAATATTTTTAAGGGTACATGGTACATGGTACGATCTACGCAAAAATTTTTAATTTAACGATTTTCAAAATTTTTTTGGTTGCATCATATGTTTGTATAAAATATAAAACAGATTTTGTGCTCAAAATTTCATAAAAAGCTAATCATTTAATTTTTTAAGGAAAAAATTTAAAATTTGTGAAGTGATTTTAAAATGCTACTCCTTTTTATATATATATACAAATTTACGTACATGCATGAAATTTGATTTACAATTGCATCAAACTATGTATAATAAAAGTTGATATGGATTTTGCGATAACATGATTGGTATTTGTACAATACCTCTTTTTATGAATGCTTATAGAAAATTCCTTAAAAAATGTATAAATTATGAATTCAATTGCTTTTAAAAAATAAATATTTCTTTGATTAAAAATGCATACCAACTTTTGTTAAACGTACTATTATCAATAGGTAAAAAAAAACTCAAAGCATTAGGCACGCTAAAAAAAGTCCTTACCATTTTAAATGAAGACCAACTAGTTATTTTAATTTTTTTGATAAAAGTAAGTTTAAAGTTTTGATTTGCCTTAGGGATGTGAATAAAAACGAGCTTAAAAGCTATCGTAATTCTGCGTCTTTTAAGTGTATAGCTTTGAAATTTTGAGAGGTTTTAGAAAAGTATGTAAAAATTAATTTAGGCTAAAAAAATTAGATTTGATTTTTTGACCGATTTTTTCAATTGAACCATATTTTATATTTTACCCTTAATATTTCATTTAAATATTCATAAGCATCCAAATGGCATCATCGGTACTTGATCGTGCCTCAAACCTAAATGATTTCTTCATCGGTAGTACTTGTATTGCTTTGCTGTACTATGCTAAAAAAAAAAATCGAATCAAATTATTATAAATAATAATAGAACAAAATGTTTGGCAACAAAATAAGGCTATAAAATCGTCTTTTATAGATAATAAATTTATGCGATTGAGTAATGATAATAAATTTAAATAAATACATGTTAAAAGGTATATTGCATATAAATTTATAAATTTTTACGTGAATAACTTGAAAGATTCAGGAATTACCAAAATCAGTGGAAATTTTCTATGTAAACGATTAAGGCTTTGTGCCGAATAAATTATATAACTACATTAAATCATGAATAACTATATTAAATCACAATGAAATTCTGCCTCATGAAAGGAATTTTTACACTCCTTTAATAACATTTCGTGAAATATGTTAAGTATGGTAATACAATAAAAGTTATAATCGTGAATAAATAAATTTTAATGCATTCCTCTAAAATATATTTAAGGTTTAAGGTGATATCGCAACATTTAAAATTGATATTATGAAAGCAATGATGTTTAAACAATTTGCCTTTGTAAAGCGTGGTAATTATTCTTATTGTAGTTATTAAAAATGTAATAAATATATTATAATCCTTGTTTGTTAAATTTTCTTTCGCTGGAACAGTAATAGGTGTTTGGATATCCCATCGAATTTAATTAATATGATTATGTTACAATGGAGAATGATGGTTATTTTTTTCAGAATTTCAAAACGCTTTTAAGTTATTACATAAGCCTCATTATTGTATTAATAATATAGCTATTTTGAATTAATATGTAGAGAGCCAGGCAGACTTTTCAACATTTTCAGTAAACTGTTTCACATATGTGTTAAAAATATTTTTAATTACAATTTTGGAGATTCAAACATAAAATTTGCTAAGATTTATCGGGAAAAACACAAACTTCATATTTTTTCAGTTACGTACTTTTTCATATAATTAACTCTAACAAGTTTGTTGAAACAAATAGAAAATTAGTTATATTTTAGAGTTTAATTTTATGTATAGAGTAAATTTAAGATTGCAAGATGAGAAAACAATCATAAAGGGAAATATGACCACAGCTTTAAACTTACAAAAGCAAGACGTGTTTGAAAATTTTTGAAAGGTTTGTCTTAAGCGTATTTCTAGTCTATTTAGTGGCATGAAGTTAAATGGAATGGAATTAAATGAGATGCATGGAAATTATAGATTCGTAATTTTAATTTTGTACGTTAGAAAAGAACAGGACTTTGTGATTATTTACCTATAAACTCTGTGTTCTACTTATGCTGACATTTGATAAAACGTATGAAATTTGTTTTTCTAAACATCAGATCCGCGAACTATTTTTATATTTTGATCAGTTCTTCCATATTAGCGTACATTTTTGGCAACATATTGCAGATTAATAACTGAATAAATATGCAACGTTATATTGAAAATGTAACACCATAGAAGAGTGCCTATAAAGTTGATTGACACATATGGTTTACAGTCGACCAATACTTTGTTGGTAAAGGTTATTGCACCATTTTTTCAGCCGGAGCTAGGACAGAGTCATCGTCTAATAGTGCAATCGTTATGGTTACCTAAATATTATTTAGATTTGACCTTCTATGCAATGCGAAAGTGCCCTAAGCTATGAAGCACATCAGGACATTCCACTGATGTGATAGGATCGTGCATATCACCACTTAGGCTACACAATAATACACATCAACCTTCTTTTGGTGAATAGTAGCATTATTAGTTCGGGGACAGGATAAAGTTTCATGTACATGCAGCACACGTACTACGTTTCTTCATTTCACTCCTCCGAGCAATACACAAACACTGTCATCTGTGATATGGAGTCAAAAGATATCTTCTTAAAGATCGCCGTAAGTTTCGGTCACAGGAAAATGATTTTAATGTAAATTGGAACATCAAGAGTACTCTGCACATGGACATTTTATGGTATGGGGTGATTGGGCAAGGGCCTAGGTCTTTGGTCTGTGGGGTTCTATCTCGTTCTACATAAAATCTCAGTTCAAATAAATTTATTTTCCGGGAATGTTGGCTGAGAAACTTGGTACTTCAACTGGCAACAGTGACAAAGTTTTACTGTGCCATACGCATCAACCGTGTCCAGTCAATGCCTATCACCATTATTCATTTATTCGAAAGGCTGAGGACATGGCCCTCACAATTGTTTTGGTTAATGCATTGATCCCTACATATTGCCTTCCATCGATCTTCAATGGCAACTTTATTACTAGCTGTGACGTATTGGACACGATAACACACAATAAGGCTAGTGTACATATTCAGCTTTAATTACATGAAATATGCTAAAACTTCACCTTCCACTCTAGACCTCGTTTTAGCCGGAAACCTCAAAACAGTTTTCGTGCATGTCCTTTAGAGGAGTCTATCGGGGAACATAGGGGAAATAGATTTCAGGAAAATTCTGTCTCCTTACAATATAAGACAGTCACTAGCAGTTTTAAGTCCCTGACGTTATCAACAGTTTTACAATTTCTGACGCAACTGAAACTCCATACTAATGTACGCTACACAGCCTTATTTTTTGTCCCATATATCTTTCCCACAACTGGTGCATTATGGACTCCCCTAGATGTGTGAGAGCTGAAATTTGAACTGCTTCTTTTTATCCAATCGTCATGCCCCTCGTAAAAATCTTCTACCTGCTAAAAGTGACGAGTTTTGCGGTGTCCTAATATTATTTTTATGCTGTTACACGTGTTCTCTGAAAAAAAATTGCATTGCTTTCTTTGGCAATAACAATGTTACGATGATTAGCACTTTGACGGTTCCTTCACTTTTACCCTACTCAAAATGAATTGGAGAGTAATGCATTGATTTCATGATTTTGAAACTTCTTCAAAATTTCCTAACTGCCCGTTCTTGGTTTTAGATTTTCAATTTTACGTTGAGTATAAGTGAAGAAATATATATATTGGAGATCAATAAACCATTTTAATTTAGTACAATTTAAAATTAAACTTTTTTGTCGTCAATGAAGTATGTGTGTTTTTTTATATTTGTGTGTGTTGATCGTTGTACTAGCTCTATTATTGTATGTAATATATTTCCACTTAATTGTAAAGTTAGTAATATGACAACATTACGAGAGATCCTGAACTTGTATTAAAAGAGATCTTTTTCCAGTCTACTGTCTCCTTATAACAATTCCAGTCTAAAAAAGAATTTGGGTTTTCCCGATGTAATCTCGTGTTATTTTGCCACGCATATCCATTAATCATACAGTTCCCTTGAAGTTTTGAAATACTTCATGAAAGTGTCATTCGTTACTATACAAGTTATGTATGAGTATGTGTTCAAAGTTTTTTTCCCTTGCAATATAGAGAAATAAGTTTGAGGGATATTTCAATGCCCAAAACGAATGGATCCAAATAGAAATACGCTTTACAAGGAAATATACTTCATTCTATGTGATAATGAATTGTAAATAAATATTTACTTGAGGGTATATTCTATCTGCTAAAAATATAAAATTGAAATCCAATTCTTGTCGCAAGGCAAAATAAAGCCTTAGGCGTATCTTTTTAACTTCCTGTGGTTGTAGAATTAAGGTATTACTTTATGTAAATATCAGAATTTCTAACATTTGGAGTATTTGTTAAGAAAGTGTTGAGAATTCGAATTTTATAAATGAAGTGTGTCATTTTTTTAGATATTTTATTTTATAAAATTATTTT
>BMAU01000998.1:90000-137500 GCA_019973935.1 Trichonephila clavipes
ATATACAGTCGAACCTCTATATAACGAACCTCTATATTGCGAATTTTTCTATATAGCGAACTTTTCCCTGGAACCTTGAAAATTTCACGATTTTCTTCGTAAAATAACCTCTCTATAATGATGTGCATTTTCTATACAACGAACCTTTTCTTTTGTGACTCATTTTTTGTTCTCCCTTTTTTAAAGTATTTCTGAAAAAAATCAAGTTATTCTCTCTTTAACACATTTTACGGTAGTCATAAATCTTGGACTGATTTTATTAGATCCAGAATAGAATTCTAGCAATAGAATTCTGGACTTTTCATCCAAGAAGTGCAACCTTTAACCCCCGTTGCCCAGTTCACTGGAAACATCTTCGATATATTTTTTCACCCTCAATGGAATTGTCCTGTGTCCCCGTGTTCTAATTATAAAATAATGCATGTTTAATATTATTTATATACTTTAAATTATAAAATTTTCTTAAAATTAATTCATTTTGGTATAAAAGTATTGTCTTAATATTGAAAATACAGTGAATTCTTCGACATTTCTTTTTCTTATTGTCCTTGCAGTTTTTCTTTTTTTTTATGAGTAAGATATATAAAATAAACACATATTAATTTTAAATAAAGGTGTGAATAATTACTTTTTTAATTTATAGTTTTTATGAATTTGAAATTTGTTTTGTGTGGTTTAAAAAGTATATTAAAAGAGGAACCTCTATGTAACGAGTTTTCCATATAACGGGCTTTTTTCGCGATTTACGACTTTGTTATCTAGATGTTTGACTGTACTTTATTTTTCTTTAAATAATTTAATGATTTTATATAAGTTTGGTTACTTGGAAAGAGAGGTTTAGTGTTCTGTATTTCTGTTTTTCAACGTTTTGCTGTTTTAATAACATTTTACTATCATATAGTTCATTTTTAGGCATAAAATATTCACGATGAAGTTTTAGGTAAAAACAGTATACATTATTTAATTTTATGTACAGTCTATATTAGAAAAAAATACTTTCGTAAAATAAACGTAATAGTTTACTTAAAATGGAACTCTTAGTGAAAGCAATAGTCTATGTTTAAATTATATCTTAGCATGACGAAGAAATTTCAAAATATTATTTCCTAAGAAAATTCTAAGAAAAGATTCAATCATTAATATGCTTCAAAATTATTTTACCTTTTCCCATATTAAAATTGAAAGAAGCATACATAAATACATGTGTTATTTCATTGGTCCATTCACTTCAATAAAATTTAAAAATAAACTATAAAGTCTATTTCTTTTAACTTGATACATATTAAAACATATCAAACATAACAAAAGTGTATAACACCTTTAAGCAACAAAAAATTTGATGATTCTCTTAATATTTTTATATTTATGTTAATTCTAAAGCAATTAAATTTAAAGTAAAATTTTAGAAAAGAAGAATTTAGAAAGAAGGTGGTATAGTAAAAAAAAATATCCATACAAAGCTAGATATCAAAATAATAAAAGAAACAATTACAGTTCAAACAATGGTTGCATCACTTACATGTTTGAATTTACACTACACTCATCTAAATTCACTGCATTTAAGAACTTTTTTTATCCATTTATTTTTTTTTGCTAGCTTAGACTAGCTTACATTATACCTTCAGTTTGTTTTAGATGGTATAATATAAACAAAGTAAGCATACTCCTTATTTTATATTTAACTTAAAGATTAATTTACAATATTTATGGATAATAAAACAATGTCATGATAATTCTAAAGATTAAAAATGAACTATATTTAATTATATCATTAAGAACCTTACAAAGGGAATTAAGTAAAAATACTTCTTCTAATGTATACCTATGTAAGAAAAAGTCGCAAGCAATTTTATTTTAAGAGAATTACGAGTAAATGAAGAAATAATGCTTTCCTATTTACTCTCTTAACTCGTTTTAGTTAATTAAATAATGTGCATTTTTTCTTAGAACTTACTTGTAAATAATCTTGTGTGCTGTTTCCTTAAAAACTTAAGAATTAATAAAAACCCGCTGCTTTTCTCAGTTACAGCTTATATTCGACGGCATTAAAAATTAACACAGAGCAGTAAGAATCTTAATAGGGAAAATAGAAATGGAGAGCTTATTTTCCCCCCTCTGGTCGTAATTATTCTTATTCTACGGGAGTGCAAAAATTTGAAAAAAGAGGATAAAATCGCTGTTCCGAAAAATGAAATCCAGGTTTAGTTAGGGATGTTTCCCCTTAGTTGCAACTTTATTACTGCAAAATATTTAATAGCTAATATGTGATTCAACAATGGTATACAGTCCAACTCGAAAATGCTTATCTTAATTCGTTCATAAGATATAGAAGTGGCCATCTCTCAAACAATTCATGACTAATTATTGAAAATCAAAATATTATATATATATATAATTACACATTAAAGTATTATATAATACTACAGTACTTTCTCCATTATAAGAAGTGGAATTCATTATTTTCCCATGGTTAAATTTTTATAAACACAATTTTTAATTTATGTGTTTAGCAGAATTTTCAAACTGTGAGAGATGCCCCCTAGGGGACTCTGATAATATTAAGGGAAAGGGCGAAAGCATATCAAAAAGTCTAAAATAAATTATTATGTAAAAATAATGATAATTTACTGAAATAAACCAAAACAAAAACATTTTCGCTTAATAAAATAAAATAAAACACATTTATACAGATATAAAATATTATAAATGTCTCAGTACTGCACAATGCATTCGATAATTTATTTATCAATACTAAGTTAAGAGCAAGTTTAAAAATTACTAGTTACTTTTTTCTTTGAAATTGTCATATACAAAATTTAATACTTATATTGATAAGTTGTATGGTTTATAATTAGAGTCGTATTCTGGTTTGATCATCAAAGTGCATTAAAATCCTTTCATTAAATTATTCTTGTATGGAGGTGGCGAGATGAAAATTATGATTGAAAAGTGTGTCGCAAATATTGAAAGTTTGGAAAGCACTGTGGTATATATATATCCTATTTTACTTCACTTAAATATAACACGCATTTTAAAATGTCACTATTTGAAATTCCTATCCCCCTTAATATATTGTTTTAAGTTTCAAATTTTGTATTTAGTCTTTGAATGAAATGTCTTTCTTTTTTTTTGTACTTGTTAAATTCGTTTTGGTAAGAAGGACTTAACCGGTTTTCCAATACAAAACAGAAAGTAAATACATGTATGCCCATAACTTACGGAGAATACCAGCTCTGGCAAATAAAGGTTCAGAAAGAAAAAGAAATTTCGGATTTATTCATAAATCCAATTTATAAAACAAGGGTAAAGAACAAAAATGGAAGGTATATGTATCATACCACACCCCGTAAAGCCCGTACACCCCGTAAAGCATCTAAGAATACTCAGAATCAATTTATCGAGGTAATTTTGGGAAAGGCTACTCCACTCAGCAAGCCATGCTCTCTGAAATTCTTGTACACCCTTATTAGGTGTATAATGGACTGAAACTCGTCGGTGAAGCATGTATCATGCATGTTCTATCAGATTCGAGTCAGGCAAGAAAGCAGAGCATTCTATATAAGTGATACCCACAGATTAGAAGTATCCGTGTATGATGTATGCTTGGTGAGGACGGGCGTTGTCATCAATATTCACAAATTTGATACTCCTGTCAACTCTAAAGAAATGTGCATGTTGTTTCAGAATGATGCCCCAATTAAAATGGTCTGTTCTGGTTCTAATTTGAACATGCGGATCTATTCTGGAGCCTAGTACTCCAGTACCCAGCTCTCCCTCTCCCCAATTGAGAAGTCATGCATCACCGTTCAATAATGTTATGTTGGTGGTATAAAAGGAACCAGCGTTCTTCAACTTAAAGTCCGACGGTAAAAAGCTGCAAGTTAAATCTGGGACTCGCTTGAAAGCATCACACAAGCCCCCATTTGTGCAAACCGCTGGCAACAGCGTATTACTGCGAACGTAACACATCCAACAGACTTGAATTTGATTAATATGGTTTTCATGAAGATTATGACGAGCAAAACCAACTCAATTGTCATTCTATTAAAGCTACTTTCGGCTTGTTATTTTTCGTACAATTAACTCCAGTATGAAGGAACAAGATGGAAGTAACTATCAAAGTTAAAGCTGTATGCTCCATTCTTCTCTACAGTATTCTCCTCAAAACATATATTGCCTGATTTATAACATTCGTCATCATGCGCATATCACACGCATAGGATTTCAAAATTTTGTGAAGTGTTAAATTTGAATCGAAGAACTGTTGTTGTACATACCGAGCTGCCTAACGCAATTTAAAAAATGGTTACCAAAACGTGAAATTGCCGTACAAATGACAATTGCACGTAACTCTTTAGCCATAATGCTATAAGAGTTACATAATGGCACAAGCTATTTTTATAGTAGTTTGTTCTATTTTTGGCTAATGCAATAGTCTTCCCTCACAGTTCCCCTTTCTCGTTCGTCCAGCATAGTTTACGCTTGTTCTGAATGATTATCTTCAGCAGATAGACAAAGGAACAGATGATTGGCCTCTATTTACTCGTCAAGCATTTTTTAATAGTAGGGCCCCCTTATACCGACCATGTTAAATATAGCTTTTTCAGGAACCTGTTACTGAGAAACTGTTAAATATAAAAACATCAAATTTTGTCTGTATATTAATTAGGCCTTTTTATTTAAGCAATGGTAAAATGTTTCAAATAAAGAGTGTTTTTTTTACAGGTATAGAAGTTTAAGTTGGCATTAATTTCCAAGATGGCGACCGATTTAACAGCTGCCAAGTGATTTATTCTCAGTTTGGTTCCGCAATTCACCATGAATAGACTTACGCCTGAACAACGCTTTCCAATTGTGCAATTTTATTTCGACAATAATGGTTATGTGCGGAATACGTATCGCGCGAATTTTGTTTAGCGATGAAGCGCACTTCTGGTTGAATGGCTACGTCAAAAACAAAACTGCCGCATTTGGAGTGAAGCTAATCTACAAGTGTATGTCGAAACACCATTACATCTAGAAAAATTGACTGTTTGGTGCGCTTTATTAGCTGGTGGAATCCTTCTTCAAAAACGATGAAGGCCACAACGTTACAGTCAATGGTGATCGGTATAAAGCCGGGATTACTAACTTTTTCATTCCTGAATTGAACAATCATGATGTCCAGGAGTTGTGGTTCCAACAAGACGGCGCAGCATGTCACACAGCTCATGCCACAATCGATTTATTGAAAGACACGTTGGGTGACCTCCTAATTTCACGTTTTGGACCTCTGAATTGGCCCCCAAGACCTTGTGATTTAACACCGCTAGACTATTTTCTGTGGGTCTATGTAAAGTCATTGGTCTATGCAGAAAAGCCACAAACTCTTGACCATTTGGAAGACAACATTCGCCGTCTTATTGCCGATATACGGCCACAAATGTTGCAAAAAGTTATCGAAAGTTGGACGTCCAGATTGGACTACATCCGAGCCAGCCGTGGCAGTCCTATGCCAGAAATCATATTTAAAATGTAATGCCACATCATTATCCTTCAAATAAAAAAAATTTTCATCTCAATCGAATAATACATCGATGTTTTATTGCAATTTACAGTTCTTTACCTCTAAAAAAACACCCTTTATATTGTTTTCTTTTTTCAAAAAAATTAATCGTAAAGGTATCATTTTAAAATTTTTTGAAAGTGTTTTTTTTACGATAAGTGCTTCTAAGCAAAATAATTTGGGAAAATCTCCAAGAAAGCAGCTCCGTTATATATAGTTACATATTATTTATGTGCAGTAAAAAGTGGAAGTAGATTCATTCTTTAGATTCTGAGAAAGAGATACACGCATTTTGAAAACAATCATTTTGAGGAAATTGCATTTTTAATGTAAAAAGACACTTCATCACAAAAAAAATGAATTACAACATGTATTTGCTCCATTTTATGAAACGTTAGCATCTTTTCAAATTATATTCCATAAAATAGTAATCAAAAAAAATGTTCAGAAAATACAAATATATTATTTTTCATTTTTTGTTCAACGAGATATTTTTAACAGTTTGCATCACTTTTCTCAAATTCTGTATCAATATGTGAAGAATTTTTAGCTTCGATGCATAAAAAAATATCAATTTGATCTTAAAACATGCATCAAAAATACAATGTAAACATGTATCATGTATACGTGTATATTGTACAATGTAAATATGTATATTAAAAAGGAATGATTTGGGAATATGTGATTTTATGACATGGCGAATGGTTTCATTATGGATTTGTATGTTCACATGCAAACGCAATTTTTAAAAGTTCCAAAATTCAAAATTTTCTCTAAACTGTACAAAATATTTCTTAAAAAGTAAAAAAACACCTTTTTTTAGGTTTTTAAACTTGAAATTTGTTTTTTTATGCATGTGTAAGCTACTAGCAAAGACAAAAATCATTACACATCTGAGTTATAATTAGTTACCATTTATTGTAATACTTTTGAATATTAAAACTTAAAAACTTGTCTCAACAATAAATAAATATTAATATTTGTAATGATGTGAAATATTTAAAATACATTGTTTAGATTTCTCAAAAACATGTAACATAAAATTATCACTATGAAATTTTTAAAAAATTGACATTTTTTGTCACGATACATGGACTCAAGTAAAATATTTTGGGAAAATCTCCAAAAAACTCCCATGAATATATATAGTTACATATTAGTAACATGAGGGAAAATTCATGTACATTCATACATTATATTCTATGAAAAAGATACATACAATTTTAAAAACATAATTTTTGAGAAAATTTAATTTTTACTATAAAGTGCCACTTTATCACAAATATAATGAATTATACCATATATGTGTCCCATTTTATTAAACATTAGCATCTTTTACATAAAATAGTAAACGAAAAAGTCTTAAAATGCCCAGAATAGCATTTTCAGTTTTTTTAACGACATATTTTCTAGTAATATATCAATTTTTCTCAAAATATGTATCAATTTTTGTAAAATTTGTAGCTTTCATGCATTACTAATATCACATTTTAACATGAAGCATCATAAATATAATGTGAAAATGTATCTCTCAATATGGTTTTGGTATGAATTTGATATGGTATATAAAATCACCTGCTTTATACTACTTTTCGCAACTTATCGTTAGGCAAACGATAATTGGTTTTGTTGTTGCAGACAGTTTCTAAGCTTTAAACTTCAAAAGTTACTCTGATCTGGACAAATAATTTCTAAAACAGTCAAGTTAAAAATGTGTTTATGTTTTTAAACATGAAATTTATGTATTTTTAAGTAGTTAACAAGCTTCTCGCGATGACAACAAACATCACATTTGATGTATTATCTCGTACTTTTATCTCATAACTTTTTAAACATAAAATCTCAAGATTTTGACTATGTGTATTAATTATATAGTTATATTTATACTGAAGTGAAATTTTTTAAATATATTAATTAGTTTTTTCAAAAACAAACTTAAAGTTGAGCGAGCAAACAAGATTATTATGAATTTCTTGAAAATTGCCATTTTTGTTATGATATCTGCGTAAGAATATTTCAAAAATGTCACTTCAGTATACACAATTGCATTTAAGAAACAAAGTACATTTATACAATTTTTAAAAAAAGCATTTAGAAAATATTTTTTATAAAACATCTTACCTTGCAAAAACATTATGCTGTATTTGAGAATCACATATTATCTTCATTATCCTTTATGCAGATAGGAAATTTCATTCATTTTTTAAAGCATTTTTGCCTAATTTTTTTCTTTTAACACTTTACTTAAACACGCGGTTATTTAGTAATCAGTAATAATAACTAATTAAAAATGAATTTAAACTAAGGAAAATACCTAATTTTCAGTAAAAAATCTCTACATTTTAAGTATAACATTTACTGAAACCCACGTAAAAATCTAAAATTGCATCCAAAGGTTTTAGCAAATCTAACAGTTAAACTTGCAGTTATTATACATTTATCTAAAATTAATTTGGCTATTAAAAATAAAATAAGTCGTGATTTTTCAACTTTCCCCAAGTTTTCAAAACACAATATGTTTACATTTCTATCTGTCAAAATGGGCGTGGTAAATCAGTTGATTATTTTTTAAAAATCATTTTAAAATACTTCTAAATCATATACTGTATTTTATGTTATATCATTGGAAAGGTCTTGATTTGGTAATTTAAGAAATATCACTCGCTTAAAATTGATTTCCGAAAGATTTTACCCTACAAACCACTCTTAAACACACAATGCTAAAAGTTCTTCTTTCAAGGAGTCTTTTTTCTAATTTGTTTTACTCGTTCAGTAATTCGTAAAAGATGCCCCAATGTCCTCTTTAAATTGATTCGAATGGAACACTGCTATTATTTATTCAAAGCGTAAAACGTGTAACATTGGATGACATTTCTATTAAATACTCTGCTTTAAATCTTGAAATATTATGGAAATATTTATATACTGCATATTTTTAGAAAAAAAATTAATATAAACTTCTAATGCAGTATGTGTGTGTTTTAATGAAACATTATTTTGTTTACGCACTACAAGCATAGCTTAAGACTTATTTTTAAAAATCAAACAATTTGATGACATGATTCAGGGTCATATTATCTGCAAAGTTTTAAGAAAGCTGATACCTAAAAATCTAAAAGGGCAATGTCTCGAACAATTTTTTCACTCAATATTATCGTACATGATTTGATTATATGTTGACGGGACACCAAAAAAATTAACAGTGTAGAGGATCACGCAATATGAAATTTATTCTGAGAAAAGTAAATTTTTTGAATGAAAATTATTTTCGATAAGAAATGCTGTTCCACATACTTTCAAATAAATCAATATTTAATATATATCTTACTATACGAAAAAAAATCCTCTTGAGAAATGGCACTCATCTAATTTCTAATAAATTTATACTTGATGATAGCATAGTACTTTATCTATTCAAGCACTGGTAAGGTCTAGATACGTTTGTTGATAATATTTTGACTTTGTTATGTCCGAATAGAAAATAAATTTAGATAGAAATATGTTTGCATTAATTACTGTTCTTATATCAAAAATAAGCTCTTTTTCATAAAAGATCTGTATCTTTTTATCAAGTCTATCAATCTCTCCATCGTCATTTCAATATTTAACAATTTGTGCAATTCTAACATACGGAATACAAACTCTGAAGGCAACTGACCTTTCAAACTCGTATCTATTCTTAACCACAGGAAACTTCTCCGCTGACGCGATCTGTATTCAAGCAAAATCTGTCCATGTTCCCTGAACAAAAGTATACCTAATTACTCCAAATGAATATCTAGTCCTATATATCTGTGTGTGGATTCTTGAGATACCTGCAACTTTGACGGGTCAATCTCATAGTGAATTAACATATCGTCAATTGTAGTAAGAACATTTCTTATCGGGAAGAATTTGAATTTTCGAGGCAACTGCTAACCCGCCGAAGGGAAACATTGAGTGCCTATGTCGCGACCCTGTCTTTGTTGGTGAAGTTAAGAACACCGAAACAACGGACATTGTTATAAAAACAGGTAAGTTTATTTGGTTCAATCAGTTTACTGTCAAATAATGTTATAAACCGAGGGATCAGTCAAATTTAATATATTGCTATCCTAAACTCCTGAAAGAAGTAATTCCGTCAGCGTTCCTCAAACTGTGGGGTGCGACCTCAAGGGGAGCGTGATAATCAAACCAGGGAGGGCACGAGTGTCTTGAAAAGTCGAAAAAAATATTTAAAAACATATTAATTTACTGAAAGAAAAAAACAAAATACATTCTGAGTTAATAAAAAATGCACACTTACAATTATATAATATACATATAAATGTATCAGTACTGCACAATGAATTTGATAGCAAAGTTTAACAATACTAAATTAAAAGAACAAGTTTAATAATTACTAGTGACCCCATAGACTTGTACAAAATTGCATGCATAATTTTTTATACTTACCTTGATAGTTTATACAGTTTACAATTATTCGTATCGTAGTTTTAGCGTCAAAGTACGTTATTATTGAATTCAATGCATTGTTATTGAATGGAGGGGATCGTCATGGAAACTAAAATTGAAAACTGGGTCGCAAACATTATAAGTTTGAGAGGCACTGAATTATGCATTTAACTTCGTGTGATCCGATGTATTAACACTCATCATGCTTTGCCCAGGGTAACTGCAAATTTCGGTCTAAAGTTTCTTTTCAAGAGCCCTAAATGCGTCTACAACAGTCAGTTCGATTATCTCACTTTAATAGCAGTCTAACGACTAACTCTAACACTCATTTTGCTCGAGTTTAAATAGCATCCAAATTAGCATACGATCAAGTGCTCTCTACGGAAGGGAGTTTAAAAATCAAAAAAATAGTTAAAGAAGTATTTTCTCCCGAGAGGTTTAGTAAAAAGGCGCGAATAGGAACCAGCACAAATATTCTAGAAGAAAACAAAGCTACTTTAAAATGAGAATGAAAATGTATCTTGATTAGTTTCTTGCCAACAAAGTACATGCTTTTTATGAGTTTGGACATGCCGATTTTGATGCTGACAGAAAGAGAGCAATAGGTGTCTTACCAAAATGAACAGTTTGTAAGTTATGAAAATATATAACCCCTATAAGAATATGAGCTTCTACTCCCCCAAAAGATCGTTTCTAAAGAATCCAATATTATTAATTACTTATATTTGTTTTTATATTAACAACATATATTTAAGAAGACCATTTATTTTTACCATCCATTACTTTTATCATGAAGCACGTTAGAGTAATTAACAGTTTGGCGCATTATTAACATTGCAAATAAAGAAAGTCGTATTTCGTTAAGTTATTTTTTTCAATCAATGCAAATGCTTTCTAAAACTAAAAATATTATTTAGCTTTTACGTTGCGCATTTAACAAATTACCAACTTACAGATAATCTATCACTAAAAATTCATCTTTTCTATCTATTCTTCTGCCTGGGGCTTTTGTTTTCAGTCGAACACATCGATTAAAATAAGAGCCATTCACCTTATGCTCTAAGTCCTTTTGAAAAGTTCATGAATAATTATTGGAAACCAAAGATAATTTTATTCCAAAGAGAGAGATTATAATTTTTGTGCAACTCTTTTCCTAAAAAGGATATTTTCCGATAAATTTCCTCGTGGTTAGCTTTTATATACACTTTCATCTAAAAATTCGTATATCTTGAACCGATATCCTTTTTGTATGTATTTGGGCTAAGAATTAATTGGATTCATATACGTATGTTCAGTAAGGATTTGTTGAAAATTTAATTCAATAGCTTTAGCTTTCGGTTATTTCAGAGAAAATTCTAAGGGGACTTCAAATTTGAAGATTGGAATGGTCCTGGGCAATTTGTTTGTCAACTATGAACGCTGCTACTGACAGACATGTTAATTAAAATGTAAAGTTAAACAAGTTCAACAATTATCAGAGTTTGTGAGGACACTACCTGATGTTAATTCGAAAATCTTCAATATCTTACCAGAGCTTTACAGAATAAAATAGAATTGTATGTCATGAGAAGAGAGTTTGAACAAATTTGAGTAAATTTAAAGATCATCCATCTTATAAAATTGAAATATATTAGCTTGATACATCATCATGAATTTAATATCTTTCTAAAATCAAATACTGTACTAGGATCATGATATCAATGGTCAGGTAGGTGAATGATCTGTCATTATGGCTCCCCCGAGGTTGCAAGTACAGTTTGGGTCAATGAAGAAGTTGGCATTGTTATGAAAATAGTTTTTTTATTGATCAACTTATGATTAAATCAAGTTTAACAAATATGAAAGCAATTTTAATTAGTTTCCTTATCTAATATATGAGATTATCAAATGTACACTTAGTCTTGATCTGATTGTAGATCACTTGCAAGCCTTTTCCTACTCTGTTACAAGCCTCTTCAAATCAGCTTTTGAATAAGTCCCACTTCCTCGAACGGCAGTTAGAGCTTGAATGATAACTTTGGGACGAGCAATTCACTACTAACAATATACGACTAGCTACTCACGATTTCCAATTAACGATTAATTTTAACACATCCCTTGTCAGGGTTTAAATAGCATTTACATTAGCATAAAATCAGTACATATCTACGGAAAACGGTATTAAACTAAAACCACATATCTTATCCACATATCCATCACATAACTTTTATGTATAATTTCTTTATATTTTTCCAATTATCATTGCCGTAATTTTGCACTAATATTGAGATTACTATAATCTTCTTTGGTGTGGATGTTCTTAGTAACAATTGCATTGACATCTGTGAAAGATAATCCTAACCTCTTGGGTTTTCAAGTTACATGCTAAGAATGTCAACCTAAAATGATTAATATAAGGCAAATAAACGAAACTCCAGTTTATACACGAAAACGTCATATCTATTTTTTTTAGAAAATAAGGCTTATTTGGAGAAACATTGCATCAAAAGAACATACATCTTGAATGTAAATAATATTTTCTTTTTAGTATGTCTTTTTAGGCAACTATTCTCCTTGCCTCCTGTTGAAAAATATTTTGGTAATAATTACTTTTTAAAGTTAACCTTTGTAAACGTTACTCAATTTAAATATCATTTATTTCTTTTCACAGCTATAAGAAAATGCTCATCCACGTGTAAATACTTAAAACACAGAGAAAACTTTTATATTCAACTCTAGTTGAATTTAAAATTATTTCCGTGAAGCATGGGCGTGAAATATTTATAAAGTATTGGTATGTGAACTTCTCAACAAATATTGATCTCTTGTATCTGAATCACGTCTTAACAAAGATTATATGTATAAGAGCGACACATAAGATTTTAGCAACAAACTCATATTATTAAAACAGATATAAAACTGAACTTTAGAAAAAAAGTCTTGTTTTAGAGTTATAGTTTAAAAAAAGGACGTCATTGATAATTGTCACTATTTTCATTACAGTTGGGCGAAGAATTGAGATCCTTATTTTTAATTATTTCCTGAATTCAAAGTAATTTCAATATTTTACGTCGGAGATAATTGTTTGTCTTCTTTCCTTACCCCTAATTGCAGAAAACCGTTAAATAGAGAAATAATTCCGATGCTAATGACCTGGTAACTTAAAATATTCAGGGATACTCTAACCTAGATTATGGTTTAGCATAAATCAAATTCCGAAGTCAATTTATCATTAAAATTACAAGCAGAATTATTAATGTTAGGTAATCTAAACCAGAATAAAAACACTTTAATGTATCCGAACACGTTGAAATTACCATATTCAGTCAAGACAGACACTTGTGTTTTTTTATTTTATATAATATAGCTATCTTTTGGCTTTATAAAACATGCTTTGATTCGGTTCTACCCTACTTAGAGGCCAAGTTACATTCAATTTTATAAAGTTGAAAAACCGGAAGTGGGTCTTTGATCTACCAGAAATGGGCATTTAAATTGTTCAAAATCTATCATGGCGAGTCTGATAACTCAAAGTATTACAAATGTATTTCAATAAAACTTTTTGAACCAAATATATATAAAATATAAATAAATATAAAATATTTCTTATACAATAAGAAATATTTTAGTACATCGTAGAAAAATAATATAAATATTTGGTTGTTGTTCTGGACACGAGAACAACAACCAAATATTTATATTATTTTCTACACGATGTACTAAAATATTTCTTATTGTATAAATACTTTTTGAGATAAGGCCTGTTATCTAAATAATGGTTTCATAAAGAATGTGACTTTTCTTATAATGTTTACTCAATAAGCTCTAAATTTTTTAACTTTTAATAAAACATTAAAATTTTAGTACATTTCCTAGATAAATGCATCTAATTTGCGTGGGTTATACTTTTGTTAATATAAGTTACTTTTTCTCTAATTGCTTTGAATTTTTACAAAAATATTGCTAAAATTTCACTTACAATTGTGATTTTTGTGAAATTTAGTCAACTTTTTTTAAATATTGTTGATTAAATATATTAGCATTTATTACTTTTAAGTCTTAAAAAATCATTTATAATGTTTAAATATGTTATTTTGCCAAAAAGTACCCCGAACGTGTTCGGATACTTTACATTTTTCACCGTTTATTTTAAATTTAAAAATCCATAGGAAAGTATTTACTCCCTCAATAAATATATATAGAGGTAATTTTTCGCATTTGCTTCAGATTGTGGGCTATATATTTAAGAAGAACCTCGACACTGAAGTAACAACTTCTTTGTAACCCTCACATGTGCTTTCGGGTAATTTCCTCTGTCTTAATCTAGTGTTCGGGAATATGATTTTTTTGTAGGAGCTCTCACGTATAGCGTATATGATACTTCACACAGGTTATAAACAATAAATGCATTATGTCTTGTGAAAATGCTTTTCATATCTACGAAGTCTTTTTGGGTAAATTATAGTTTGTTATCCATTGTAGTGTCTGTAAATGAAGAACTATTGGGAACTATAATTATATTCGGTTACTTAATTATACAAATTTTACACTAAAAATGAAATTTGTCGAATTGAATCACTTTGGAAATTATTTGCAGAGTGGAAAGTTTATTTTTCTTGTGAAATTGATACATTTATTTAAAAAAATATTCATATAAAAATAGCAAATTTAAACTCAGAAATATGAATACATGATTAAATAATATCAGAAGCCCAGTGTCTGAGTGGTTAGTGCATCGCGCTTCTGCACCACAAATCCGAGGTTTAAAACCCGGGCTGGGCTAGGTTCACTCAGCCTTCCATCTCTTCAGTGGGTCGTTAAATGAGAACCAAGCTTGCTTGGGAACTTAAGGCTTGGAGTTTTCCTGTGAGACCGACAACCTGACAGGAACATATGTCCATGTACCTCAGTACTCAAGGTTGCGTGTTCTATTATGGACGTAGTACGCCTTGGCCTCCCTGGTCTGTGACGCCGCTAAGTTAAATTAAGTAGTTAAATAATACCAATAAATCCAGTTCTTATTTTCATTTAAAATCAAGCATTTCTTACGTGCACTCTAAAACAACGCCATGGCTGTTATTGACATACCTTATTTCTTTTAATCTCTTTCAAATGACGAGGATGACACTTAAGATGGTACCCGATCTTACTAAATGCTACACCACGTTTATTGTAGATGCAAGGACTAAGTGCCCCTACAGATTTAAAATGCATTGTCTCGTCCTTACGGCAGTCTTTAGTTCATCAGGACTCTCAAGTTATGTTATGACAATAGCTGGCACGTGTTCGTAACCATGACCATTACGAGATTAATTAATTTTTTAAAAAGTTACCTATACACAGAAAATAATATTTAATGATAAACATTTTTATATAAGTACATAATTTGTTTTTTTTTCGCTCATGATTTATGTATGCTTTATGTATTTGTATTTTGAAATTTTTTTTGTGATCATGTTTTCTTATCTTTCTCATTGTATAATTTTAATTATTGATTATCTTCTAATCAATAAGCAATCTTGTAATAAACAATCGTAAGCAATCTTGTATTTAATTATATATTTGTAGTATTTGTGTGCATCCACTTTTTTTCTCTCATTTCCCCCATCCTTTTTTCCCATTTGTGCCTATATCCTTCTACATGTAACTTCCATTGTTTTGAGTATTGTCTTACGTTTGTAAGCCATGTGTTATACTTGTCGGCACACAAGGAGTCTAACTAGAGTCACAAAAAATATTCATGATTATTAATTAAACGCTTCACTGTATCGTTCAAGGAAATTTCGTATTTTTTCTACAACATCAGTTGTTATAGTTTGAACGAATTAAAGATATTAAAATTTGTTTATCTAGGTTTCATATTCCAAGCAATACATATGAGTAGTACGTAAAAATAATAAAATTCTCAGCTTAAAATGGATAACATGTGTACGCAATAAAAATAATTATTTATATATTATATATATTCGTGGATAATATTATCAAATGTGTAAAATAAAGTAATAATCTAAATAATATTATTTTATTTCCTTTCAATGGAATACAGTAAACTCTCTCTCTCTCTCTAAAATTTCTCCATATAAATAACCATATATGCAGTTGAACACAAATCAGAAATTTGTAGTAAGTTGTAACATGTTACGTTATTTTTCTTCACCATGCTGAATACAAAGCTATATTTAGTTTTTTGAATGCGATATTTTCTTAATTAGCGCAACATGTAACTAGTTCAAAATGGTCTTTATCTATAAAAATTAACGTTTATTGTTGATAACTGAATTGAATTGAGACAGTAATTGAAAAATGAAGATTCTAGCTCTTAATTACATCAAAAAAGGAGGCTGGCGCAGTTTATTCCAATAACTAAACAGCTCATTTTTTCTTCTAAAATAATATTGTATGCTACTATGAATTAGACCAAATGCATAAATGCTTTTTCAGCATTATTCTTGTAATTAATGCAATTAATACATACGCTTTATAGACTAAACATGAAATACTTTATATATATAATTTTTAAATGAGTTTAGGAAGATTTCTCTTCCTAGAAAACAAGAAATACTTACGTTATTTAAAAATGTATACTTCTAAATTAGTAAAATGTTAATGTTTTTTTTTATTATTTATAGTAAAGTTTTTTTGTAAATGTATGTTTTAATTTAAATCTTATGCATTACTTAAGATTTTTAAATGGCTAAAGCATTACGAAAAGTGTAATTTAGTTTCTCCGTTAAAAAAAAAACAAACTAATTATGCAATTTTAAGACTTTTCTTCACAAGGAATATCAGATTATTTTTTTTCTTTTTTCCCTTGCTCCCCGGATGCTTTAAGAGTTATACAATGCTTATTTCAATATTTTCATATGACCCAGCGTCAAGTAATAGGATTTTTTTCCTGTGTTTAAAGAACATGCTCAGTTTATTTACATCATCAAATCATTAAGACATCCCACTACGTTCGGAATCGTGATTTTGCGAAAGCCTATACATTTATAATATTTATGATATTTAGTGTCACTTAATTAGAACATGCATATAAAATTGATTTAAGTATATTTTTACAACAAAATTATTTAAGTACAAAATGTAGACGAAAAATGAAAATAGAATAACCCATTTTAAAAATATTTTCCTTTTGTAAAGAATTTTACTATTATAATAATATTTTACCTGTATATAGCTTAGACCTCTATACTGAGGTTCAAATAGAATTTTTTTAAAATATACAACTTAGAAGTGGGTTTATCCATATTTTACAGTAACAGAGGGGATCAATTTTAAGAAAAAAACGTCGATAATTATTTCAATGGGTGGTAACTCTAAAAATAATGTGAATTTTTCTTAAGTCCTAGTTCACAGAGTCTCTGAAGAAATCTTCTCTTTATGTAAACGAAATATTATTTTAAAAGCATTTTTTATAAAGGGAGAACATTTTGAAAAAAGATTGTTCGAAGATAATTTTTTGCCAAAATATTGTATTTAAATAATTTTTGTCAAAATGTACTAAAATCAGTTTTATACATGTATTCTAACCTAAGTGGCACTAAATATCATGAAAATTATCCATTGATGCGCTTTTTTAAAATCCCTGTTCCGAACGTAGTCGGATACCTTAATCCAACTTATTGAAGCACAGAATCCTGATTTATGATATTTTTTAGTAAGCGATACGCACTGAGTTTTGTGTATAATTTTTTGTAACTCCATCACATGAATATTTCTACTCTTAGAACTCCGGGAAATGATATATGTATCATGATTCCACGTCTTACCAAAAAAAATGGAAAAGTTCAGCTTTTTCAGCCATATTTACTTAATCGAAAGAACTGCGACACGTGTGTTAATGCTGTCAATAAATCATTGGATATCATTGATCTCAACATACCTTCTTAATTGAATAAAACTTTGTTAAAATCTCCCTATTGCAAGAATTTATTTGTATAGTATTTTAAGATGTAAAATTGAACATGCCTATTCGAGTGATCATTAAATTTATTGTAGAAGTATTGAATACCATTGCAGAAGTTAATATTTCTCCCTTTTCTTGTGTTTTATTAAGAGCCATTATTTTGATTTCTTCCTCGCTTTATAAATATTTTTTAGAAATTTTTGAGAACATTTTCAATGACATAGATTCATAGATATAACTTTAAGTTGTATGTTAGGAGGTAAATCGTTTAAGAGAAAAAAAAGAACAATAATGTTAAGGCAAAAAAAATGTTGTTTAGTTGGTTAAGTGAAAAAAAAACATTTTCTTTGAGAATATTGCAGAAAATTGTAAGTCATGCTCACATTTTAATAATTTAAGTTATAAGAAAGTAAATAATTTTTGACGTTGACTTCTTTATTTACTCAATTAAAAGGAGAATTACACGATGCTAATTAATTCAATTATCCTTATTACAAACACTCGTATATAATTCTGTTAGTTACCAAAGAATATGTATTTTGCTGTGAATTATAAGCACATGGGTCAATTTATTAAAAGCTAATCACATTTAAAATTTACATTATGTTTAATAATATGAAACGCTTTTTTCCCATATGTGCATATGTGTATTCACTGGAATCTCTTAATAAAAAAAAATCCATGTGTAATATATTTGATGGAGTTATAAGACTCTATACTGATTTCTTTACTGATTGACTAGTATGTTTCGAAATGTAT
The DNA here is from genome assembly GCA_019973935.1 of Trichonephila clavipes. Taxonomy (NCBI): domain Eukaryota; kingdom Metazoa; phylum Arthropoda; class Arachnida; order Araneae; family Nephilidae; genus Trichonephila; species Trichonephila clavipes. The sequence continues at coordinate 108,627 of BMAU01000998.1, forward strand.
ACAAATAAGATTAATTGAAGTAGTAAAATTTCACACGCATGATTTGTTTATGACTTATTTTCATAAGTATTTAGGTTTAATAATAAATTATTCTAAATAAGTAAATGTTCTTTTAGAGTAAGCACACTGAGTTTGTTATTTATTTTTGAATTTTAAATTTCAAAAAGAGATATTGAATTTTTTTGAGTTCCAAAATTGTTTTTGACAAAGGAAATACATGCAAAAAAAGAAATACAAAAAAATTGCAGATTGTCAAATAGAGACATATTAGCACCTAACTTTTTGATTTCTTTTCGCTGATACACGTGGTCATCAAGACTTTTTGCTTTGCAAAAACATCCTATTTATATAAACAGCTTATTCCATCTGAATATGTTGTTACCATTTGTAAGTGTTTTATTATACTGCTTGTAAAATCATTTACTACACAAATTCTAACACGCAAAATGTTTTCTGTATAGAATCCACAATTTGAGCTTTTGATCTGAATGTTGCGTAGTTTAAACTCGTAAATATCCAGACCCATTGTGCAGCTATTTAAATTTTGAGCTTCTTTCTGCATCCTGTGTAATTCTTATCGATGGAATATTTTCATTTAAATAGATATATTTGTTTGTGGAAGATCTATATTTATATTGAATCCCCCTGTAGAGATAGATTAATATTGTAGCAACATCACGTACGTATATACTAGTCGTACATATTTTCCCCTAAATTTTGATTACATATGTCATTTTTCTAAACGCATTCGATTTCATTTACCACGTTAAAATGATTAAGCATCGTGTTTTAGTAGATCAAAATGTAATTCCTAGGGGGAAAATTCCTTAACTTGCATGTCTCTTACTCTACGAATGGCTGGCACCAAGTGTTTCTTTTAACCATCTACAATCCTTCCCAAAACAATTATGAATCTCCCAATTGTCCTTCACTAACAGAGAGAATGTGGATATTCCTGGGCCTATTTTTCTCGATGTGTATTTCTGGACTTCAAAATAATCAATATTCTATGTTTAAAATAAGTCAATATATTTATTTTTACTTGACTATTTTTTGTAACGACTATTTTCTGGAAATTATTACATATATAATAAATGTGCATGGTAAGTAACATATTTCGATTAATATTATTTAATAAATCTATACTTAATAATCTTTATTCCATATCTATAGAGATCAGTCTGTATAAAAAGCAAATTTTATAATATCGGAAAAGGAAAATAAAAGGAAAATAATATCGTTTATTTATCACATAAACTTTCACGTATAAAGTTAAAAATATGCTTAAATTATAAAAATAAACTACAAATCTTCGCTATTTGAGAATCTCTTTGTTCACTCATAAATGTTTGACTGACCCCTCAGAAAAAAAAATAGAAAGTCGAGGGCACCACTAAAGTAAAATAAAAGAATCCGCGATCAGTAAATATATTCAGCAAAAATAGACCAAGGTTATTGTTTTTTAAAATGTTAGTTGACATTCCGAATATCTATTTGTGTCAATTCGACGAAATCTGAAGAAAAGAGGAAAGGAAATATCTTTCACTGGAGAACCCCAAGATGGTTCCTCCCTCCTGAATTATATTTCTCTCTCCAAGAAGAAAACAGAAGTAGTGTTTTAAATTTGCTTTTTAAAAGACTTGGCTAGTCGAACATCGTCCTTTTTTTCGTTTCGATTATTTGCTTTCAATTCCGTTTGAATAGACCGGCGCTTGTTGCATACGCTTACAAAAGTGTTACATATTTTTTTTAATGAAAGGCTTTGTATGCAAATTCATTTTGTTGTACATTTTCAAGCTTAATTGGGAGTCTTATTGTGAATTATTTGATTGAAATGAAGCTAAAATCTTGAAAATGTATTATTTTTTAACATTTGGCAAGTTTTGTAACCACTGTACCGTCTCAAGAATCTGTTTAAAGATTGATAAATGATCAAGCGCTGCATTTTTCTTATTGTGCCATGAATAGCAAAAAACTCATATTCGCACATCGGAATTACCTCTCAAATAATTTATATGAATAATGCATACACATAATATAAATGAAAAAATTGCTTCATAGAAAAAGTAACTGGGAAAAAATATGCCCTTATTGATGAGATCCTATAATGAAAATAGGAAATTTTTAATAACTAGTAAGAGTATATGTAACTATAGTTTTGAATCTTTAGATTGTTCTCTAGTGAAAAATATGAAGCTGATCTTTTTTAAGTTTTTCGTCTAACGAAAATTTTTGTACTTTATTTAGAATAAACAAAATAATAAATTTTTCATTTCCTGACAAAAATTATTGAACCGTATAATTGCCATCATTTTTCTGACTTATTACCAGCATGATGATACTTTGTTTTTCCCATTTTTAAAAATATCTATTCTGTAGAAGCAAGCATGTCAAACTCATTTTATATCACGGGCCAGATGAACTGTTTTATAATAAGTTGCGGGTCACATGTTTTCAATGTTCAAAAAATTAATAAAACAGGACTTTTAGAATGATTATATTATGTATTTATAAAACTTAGTGTATTATATATTTTACATACATATTCATTTAATGTTTCACTTTATTTTTAAACTATATATGTTTATATGGTTTTATAAATAAACAAAAATACAAAATGTTTATATTGTTTTATAAAATACAAAAATAAAAAAAAATATTTCAAAATTTAATAAACAAAATAATAATAATTACGTATTTCGTTAAATTAAATTACGAAATACGTAATTTAATGTTCATTTTAGAAGATATTTGACATTTTTTTCCCTCAAAGCAGGCCATCACATTTTGGTTAAACATATTTAGATTATGTAATTTTTAAAAAAATGATAGTAAATGTCAATCATTTAATCTCGACAGTTTTGAATTTTTGCTACTTCTCATTAAAGAAAATAAATGGTTCCTTGCATAAATAAAGGCTTCCGAACATTGCCTTTTGACATTTTAAGAAACCGATCTACAGATGTATAAACATCTAGAGTTTTTACTTCAGCAAATAATCCCTATAGATTTCAATTAATTTCATTAGTAACGTTTAATCAACATTTACAATATCGATAGATAGAGGTAAAGTTAAGAAACGAAGATGTAATTCAAATTTTTTTAAATCGGAAAGTATTCAACTGAATTCCATTTTTAACAATTTATTTTGGTGAGAATATTCTGCAAATTTTAAGTTAAGTGATTTAATCAATAGATTTTTAAAACTTTCAAAATGACGCAAGTTTTCTCTTTCTGTTTGTAGTAATTTTTTAGTAATAATTTTAGTTTGAGAGCGTTAATATTATCAAATAACATTGTAACAAAAGTATTTTTGCCTTGAAGCTTAAGTTAAGTTCATTTGTAATATCAATTGAGAAAGCCAGGAGCTTCACCCAATGTTCATCCTTTATTTCAGCGCTTTCGTATGTTTTTTTTTTTAGTTTCCAAGAAAATAAGGATTTCATCCAGCAATTTAAAAAATCGTTTTAACATTTTATGAGTCGAAATTCATCGTACTTTCCTGTAATATGGTTGATGAATGAATTCACACACATTCTATATATTCTCTAAATGAAGCAAAATGCTTAAATGAAGCGATGCCAAAATCTGCATGCTTGAATAAAGTTTACAATTTTACTGACTATTTTAAAACATGTTCAGTAAATCCAAGTACAGTACTTTCTATGATATACAATGAAAATGTTCAAAAGTACTGTTACCATGCAGTTTGCTTGTTTCTTTTTATCTTGCAACTCCTTTAGTAACACTAGTCATTGTAAGTGCTTTATATATATATATATATATATATATATATATATATATATATATCAGTTGCAAGACAAACCAACTTTTCCAAGGTTTACTCACACACTTCATAAAGATTTCCAAAAGTGCATAAATACATGCATTACGCATAATACATGACTCGATTTGATTATAACTCTCGACTATTTCATCACCTCTGCTACTTACAGAACCTCAACTTAAAATTGCACTTTTAATTTTTTTTTACTTGTACTGGACATAATACCGTATTTATTTGAATCTAAGCTCCCGTCTGTTCTAAACCACGCCCCAAATTCTCAAAAAGTCATTGTGAAAAATGAAAAATATGTGGTTAAATGAAAAAATGTTTATTAATATCAAAATATATGAAACCAAAATAAATTTAAATGAGAAATACGAAGCGAATCATTTGTTATTTTATTAGTATTACAAAATTTTAATTACATACGGAAACTCGTAATAGCTGTAAATATCCCATCCAGCAAATTTTTTCCCTTCGATTTTCAGTAGCATTAACATTGGAAAAAAAGTGCGGCTTAAATTCGAGTAAAAATTGTATTTCCTCCACTTTTACTAAGCATTCACTAATAAATTCTTTCTTATTAAATGGTTTCAACCTGCTTGCGATTAAAAGTGATAATATATAGTTTTTATAAATACTACAGTTGTATTGCCTTCAACAAATTTAGGTGACCGTGGTTGCTTAGTGGTCAAGGCTACGGATTTGAGTCATGAGTTCGGGCCTTGGACCGCTGAAGATCCGCAATGCATAGGAGTTCGATGCACGTTAAATATTTCGAGATTCAAACGTCGCACCGTTGATGCGGTGTAGAGATTAGGAGAGGGGGTGCCCGCTCAGTAATCGTCCTCCTCATTTGAGCATGGTTCAAAATAACAAGGTTCGTGGCCAAGCGCCCTCGAGTAGCTGAACAATTCGTTATTAACTTTCACTCACTCCCTTAACAAATTTAGTGAATAAATTTTTTTCTTAAATTGATTTCATTTCCGGCAACTCGTCTTCACAAAGTTTCACAGAAAATTGGTCATGGTTTATTTTCTGATTTTTGTTATAGCGCTTTTTAAAATTACATTCCTTTGTGACTAAATTACAGTTTTTACATATCGGTTACAATACTTTATCTTGTTTTGAGCATAAAAATATTGCAGTTCCCATTTCTCTTAAAAGTTTTTTTCATCTTTAGTTCATCTTTTCTTACTCTACTCTTGAGGTTTGTTTAAAGTTTTATTAAATAACTTTTTTTTATTTTAATATGAATAACAATAAAAATCCAATTTCATTCACAAACAATTGAGTAAACACTGCATTTTGTCTTGGTCATCTTGAGGGGTTTTAAATTTAAAGAAAATAAATTTTCATAGGTCTCTGACGTCCCGCCAGTCGCATCTCACTGATTGGACACGTCAGAGAAAAAAAGTCCTACGTACTATGAATCGTAGAGCAATATATTTCGAATAATATGCATAAATGCATTTAGGAATTTAATAAGAATTAATTTATTGTAGCAAAATTAAATGAATAAATAATAAAATATTAAAAACAACTTTTATTTAAAGGTTATTTCTACAGTTAAATAGGATTTTTTTAAAAGAAAACAAGAATAGATAACAGGTTAATGTGTTATAATTTTTTTAAGAATGTTTACCAGAAATAATTTTTAAAATAAAAAAAAAACCTTAAATATTTATATTAAACATTTTGTAAAATGTTTCCGCGGGCCGCAACTTTTGTATTGGTGGATCGCATGTTGCCCGTAGGCTGCGTGTTTGACATGCCTGTGCAGAAGCAATACATTGAACCATTACTAGTCTGATATCTTCTTCGTTTTTGAATTTCTTTCCCTTCAAATTTTCGTAAGGTCAGAAACAAGTGAGTTGAAGGTAACAAGATCTGGGAAGTATGGGGGATGCGACATATTTTTTCGCTTAGCTTCTTTTTTACAAAATGAAGAGTATATGTCTACTTTAGATAGTGTTTCAGCGATAATGAGTAATATAATTTAATGTTAATAAAGAAGTAAATTTTTCTAATCTGAAATCTTGTAAGATATATTGTAATTGCTGTTTCTTATGCTACCTGATCTCGACTGTGTCAGATCCAGGCTCACGAAATTCATCAAGATAAGGGGCTAGATGTACGCCTGTCGTTATCCGTAGCTTTGAGCATCGTGTAGTTGAAAGTACTATTTTGCTCGGTTCCACTCCCATTTTGAACGAGGTTAGACAAGGGGTAGTGGCCTCCCAACTCTCTTTCCCTTCTCCCAACCAAACGAGATGACTTACGACTCAATGGCTATTTAGAGTACTAAAAGCCTTAACGGCTCTATGCATGCAAGCATCTATGCCATTTCTGGAATTAAATCCAAGCCTTACGCCACAGCAGTCAGCGTCACCAATCACTATGCTGGATAGGTGATGAATTAATATATTTAAATGACGAAATTAATATATTTAAATTTCATAATCTACATAAATCAGCATAATTATTTTCCTTTCCTTCTTGAAATTACCCACTTGATCCTGACAGTATGTATACACATGTTGCAGGAAATAGATGAAATCAGGGATTTCATTAAATTTCTAAGGCAGATGATCCATTCACGCAATATGTTAAAATAACGTCTTTTTGAGATCAATTTTCTGATGTAAGTAAGTGATTTGATCAAATCTCCTAACTGTTTTTGTGAAATGATGAAAAGAAGTCAGCATTTGTAAAGCTCATTTTCTTCTTGTTACAACTCCCTTTTACCTCCCCCCTATCCTCGTTCGTGCCAGGCAGAGCTGCGATTCTGACGTGACGCAACAAAACAAAATGATCTAACATTTATTTTTTAAATTTTATTCAGTTATATTCTTTGTATCATTATCTTTCGATTACTATATCACTTGTGTATGCCTGTAAATTAGAAACTGGATGAAACTTAATTTGAAAAATGTAGACAAAAAATTTAGGGAATTCGACTACGCCCTCTTTATAGACAAAAAAAGCATTTTGATAAAAAAAAAGCTAATTTTAAAAGGAAAATAATAACTGAAAAAAAGGTATTACAAATAAAATATATTTCTGAAGCACTACGTTAATGTATGCTTTAAAAAAAATAACACTACAAATATTTAAAAACAGCTTTATTATCAAATTATTTTGTAAATTAATTTCGAATAAATAATTTGTAAGTCAATGATTATTGTTGTATTAATTACTACTTTTGATAATGCACCATATTTGCTAAAAGAGCATTTTTAAACTCTTGAACAATATATTTTTTCATCATTTTCAGTGAAACAGGTTAGGGATTTGATCAAATCACTTACTTTCCTTTGGGAAATTATCTTACAGAGTTCTTATTCTGACATCTTGCGTGAATTGACCAACTCCCTAAGGGTTTGAATGAAATCCCTAATTGAATCATTTCCCTGTGACACATATATGTGTGTGTGTCCGTTACGTAACTGCGTATGCATAGTAAAAGTTTCATTTAAAATGATGTGGAAGGAATACTCAATTGAAGGGTATATAATTTTCTCAAATCTTATTTGATACTATTTGATTTTATACCCGTTCTTCGCACGGGTGAACTTGTAATGATCCTTAAGGACCTCACTTTGAGAACTATAATAATTAGGAGACGTAAAAGAACCAGTAGCCATTTTTATAAATAACTTTCTTTATTTGAATAACTTTCTCAATTAAAATCAAAGACTTATTAACAAATCCGAATAATAATATTATGAGGTTTTAAACATAATATCCTTAAATTTAACTCATTAATTAATAATCTAATTAATTAATTCATTAAATAACGATCACGCAGAAATTACCACGATAAGAGATCCCAGAATTATATTCAATAATGTTCTTAATGAACATTTAACTTTAATCTCACTCTTAAAACTTTAATGAGACTTTAAATATAATTTTATATTTACCACTCGTAGTCTCAATCCTTCTTGAGATTAAATTATCAACAATATTCCAATTCAAAATTACTATAACTCTATGTCACAATGTCTATCTCCTACTGTTCCAACTTTACTATTTCGTTTGACTTAAATACTGAATCTAATCTGCATAATAAGGAATCCTGTCCGCTTTTTGGAGTTGATTGGAAATAGGTAGGGAATTAAATTTCCTAAAAAGGTCGGTTCAGAAGGTTAGTGATAAAGTTCCGTATAGATTCGTCACAACCCTCCAAAAAGAAAATGGGATTTATTCGAAGGACTCAAATGTCCTGAAAATAAATTACGTAAATCTTATCTTTGTCTTATAGTACCGACGATATTAATTTCTATCTGTATATTATTGAAACATCTTCCGTAATGAAAAAGGATAAAATTACGATTTAGAATTAATTGACAAACCTCATAATATTTTACAAGTTTAAATTAATCCCTGCACTCTATCCATTCGGCAAGGGGCGTGGGAAAACCACCCTAGTGGTGGCAAAACCAGCCCCATAGAGTATGATTTATATACTATACAAAAAATACAATACAATCTTCTTTGGCACTGAACATCGAAGACTTCAGGGTCAGCTACCCTGAAAGATTGATATCCATTTGAGAAGTAGGTAAAAGTATACATGAAGTTATACATTTGTTATATGAATGTCATACAATAAATATCTGGTTCCTTTGCCTTCTCATTCGAAAAACTTGATGCGCTAGTTAGTGTTAATGGTTAATCCTATCTAACTTCGCCGCGCAATAAGGCACCAGATGTGAAACAAAACATACATAGAAACACACATAGCATATAATAATCATTTTGTAATAAACAAATAACACAAACAACCAAATGAATTGTCGCATCTTAGCGAAGTCATACATCGAAGTAAACAAATGCAAAATTTACAGATGTTTTCTCCAAAATACAAAAAGTAACACAAAAGTCGTTTTTCTGTTATAGAAAAAAAAAAACACACACAATGTAGTGTCCACTTTTGTCAGTCTTCTTAATTTTAGAGTCCGCCCGTGACTTGCTTTAATTGCAAAAATTCTTCATTTGTTCGTACCGCGAAGATAATGAAACAATACAACCTGGATTTTGTCTGTTAAATCTTATGGACTGGATCTCCATTCATCGCTTCCATACTGAGGCTTCTTCTGCGGAATATGCTGCCAGGTATGCCGTTGATTTCGATGTTGTTGAGGTCCTCATGGATTCTGTCTTTTTCTTGTATACGGCTCCGTAGATAGTATGGGCAAGGTCTTCTTGTATTGGTTTGATTCGACCGGATTGTTTTCTCCGCTTGTTCGTTGTGTCTTCTCGTTGTCGCTCTGGTCTGACGGGTCTGGTTATCACGTCCACTAACTTCCATTCGGGATCCACTTGTAGTCGTAGCCTTTCTGCGATCAGGTAACTTTGATGGACCTGCAATGGACTGTACTCCTGGTGAAGAGGTATTATGTTTTTGAAACTTATAGTTTTTGGACGAGAACGAGGAAGGGATCGACCTCTTGGCTCCCTGTCTTTGTTCAGGAGCGTGTCTTTTCCGGTCCTGATGATCAGATCCTTGTCGGGATCTCTTCTTACATATCTTGGATCTTTTTATAGCTGGGTCCTTCGACGCAGTACTATTAATTTTACGTTTATTTCTGGGGATCTCCCGTGTGGTGTTACTCTGCCGTGATCTATACCCCTCACTTTCCTGACTAGAGGTTTTCCTATGCTCTTTAAACTGTCCTTGATGTGATCTATTTGACCTATGACTAACTTCTTGTTCGTCATATAGAGTTTCTATCGGACTATCTGAACTAATAGTGTCTGATTGACGAGGTCGGTACACTCGAACCTGATCAATATTAACAGTTATATTTCTTCCGTTTTTCCAAATAACTAAATTATTTCCTTTTATTTCTAAAACCTTATAGGGACCTTCAAATTTAGGCATAAATTTTCCCACTTGTTTCTTACCCGCAGCACTTAAGAAATGTGTTTGAAGTAAAACCAAATCGTTCACTTTGATGTGAACATCCCTCCTTCTGAGATTGTAATGTTTTTCCCAATATTTATGCTGTTTTTGCATATTTCGTCTTGCCTCATCGAATAATCTTTCGATGTTATTGCCAACATATTTCGCATCCTCCTTAACATTTATGAGTTTGCTAAACGGAGTTATGATTTTCCTTCCTAAAAACAACTCAGCCGGAGTTTTATTTGTCGTCTCATTTACTGCCGTGCGCAATGCGAAAGCGAACTCGTGTAGAAATTGGTCCCAGTTTTCATGATTTTCTTCAACAAAAGAAGCTATCATTTGAACTAAATTTCTATTCACTCTCTCCGTGAGATTAGACTGTGGTCTGTACGTTACCGTTTTCATATGTTTGATGTCCAACCTGTGACTGAGATGTTCAAACACGTCAGAAATAAATTGGGGGCCGTTATCACTTATCAAAGAAATCGGAGCTCCGTAACGCGCTATATAGTTATTAAAAAAAGGCATTAGCTATTGTCTGGGCTGAAGCTTTACGAAGAGGAATCAGCTCACACCACTTAGTGAAGTGGTCAGTTATAACTAATATGAATTTATATCTCTGGTCGGGATGCGGGGTAGGGGCCTACTAAGTCTAGCGTTACAATTTCATTTGGATATTTCGAAACTATAGGCATTAAACGACCAGCTGGTAGCGCGTTTTTATAATTAAACTTTTGACACCGGTCACAGGTTGAAACATATTCAAATATATATTTTCTCATAAATGGAAAAATAGCACGTGTCACGAAGTTTAAGATATGTCTTCCTCTTTCCGAGATGTCCTGCTAATGGCAGATCATGGAATTCTTTCATTATATCTTTTCGAAGAGAACCAGGAATATAAACTCTTAGTTCTCCTAGAGTAGAAAAATACTTCGCGTAAAAGAGAGACCATTTATTAACTTGAAGTCCTGGGACCAACTCTCGCATATCGTCGCATTAACAGAACCGTCATCAGGGTTTTCTAAGTATCGATAAATATGTCCTAATTCAGGATCTTCCCTCTGTTCCTTAATGAATTGTTCACGGGAATTTATTGCGAGGGCTCTAAGAGCTGCGCACGAAATTTGCGATCCCTCGACACTGCCTACTGGATTTCTTGATAAAAGGTCTGCGACCACGTTTTGAACACCAGGTCTGTGCTCCCATTCTATGTTAAACTCTGACAATTTCAATGCCCATCGGATCATCCTACTTGATAAATTCTTACCATTGGTTAACTTCGTTAACGCTGCGTGATCTGTAATCACTTTCACAGGTAGGGGTCCAAAATAAGTTTTAAACTTATTTAGAGCCCAAATTACCGCCAAACATTCTCTTTCGGTAACCGTATAATTACGTTCTGCTTTATTAAGGGTTCGAGACGCGAAAGCAATAGGCTTTTGATTTTGTTGAAGCACAGCGCCAATTCCGACCCCACTTGCATCAGTGAATAAATTGAACTGTTCAGAAAAATTTGGTAATTGCAAAATCGGTGCCTCCGTTAGTGTGCGTTTGATCTGATCAAAAGAATCCTGTGCTTCTCCCGACCAGTTAAACTTCGCCCCCTTTTTCTTTAATTGGTACAATGGTTCGCATATATCTGCGTATCGCGGAATAAATTTTGGTACCAACCCGTCATCCCTAAAAATTTTGACACTTCTCTATTATTTTTGGGAGGTTTCATTTCCGTAATTGCCCGAATTTTCTTATTGTCAGTCTCGATTCCTTCTTTACTAATAATCAGGCCTAAATATTTGAGTTTGTCACGAGCGAAGTGACATTTTTCTTTATTTAATGTTAGCCCTGCGTCTCGTAATAAGGTAAAAACCTGAGTTAAATGATCTAGATGGTCTTTAAACGATGGAGATGTAATAATAACATCATCCATATAAACGGACACGAAACGCCCAATAACAGGTTGGAGGATTATATCGATAGCCCTTTGGAAATTAGGCGCCGCCCCAGAAAGACCAAAAGGCATGCGTAGGAATGCAAAAGTGCCATTGCGAGTGATAAACGCTGTTTTTTCTATGTCCTTTGGACTAATCGCCAACTGAAAATAGCCACTTCTGAGATCTAGAGTGGACATAACGTTGGTGTGAGGGATATTGGTGAGTAAGTCATCAATAACCGGTAATGGATATCGAGGATATTTGGTAATTGCATTTAGTTTCCGATAATCGATCGCGAAACGATACGCCTCGGGGAGAATCTGGAGGAAGGTCATTGTTCTTTCGAGTTAATACGACTGGAGATGCATAGGGCGAATTAATAGGACAAATTGTACCATCCCGTAACATCTTATCTATGTGATAATCGATGATGCCTTGTTTGACCCGGTCGTACTTGTATGGTCTCGACACTACCGGTCCTTTATCTCCAGTATCTATCTCATGATATACAACATGCGTTAATCCCGGTTGATCGGAAAATAACCCTTTAAAATTATTAAATAAGGCTTTTAATTGCCTCTGTTGCTCGTCATCAAGTTTCGATTCTGTGAGATCAATATCAACGAGTTTCGGCTCTTTAGGCGTTTGTTTGATCAGATGATCGGGAATGATTAAGGATTTCTGATCAAAATCTAATGTTAATCGCGACGCCTTCATAAAATCAATCCCTAGAATGCACTGATACTGCATGTTATCAAGTATATGGAATTCCCAGGGTTTCTGAAATTCCCTGATTCTAATTTGTAATTCGACTCTACCCAAATGACTGCACGGGGCTCCTTGTGCTGTCACGACTCTGTCTTTCGTCTTTTGACGAGGTCGGTATGAAAAATAATTGCGGTATACCTCCTCCGAAATAAAAGATTTCTCTGCTCCCGTATCCCATAGTGCTGTAATAAAGGTTTCATTTAATAGAATAGGGACATACGGTAATTCGACTGGGGTCATTCTTATAGAGGATACTCTGATAGGCCGATGATCCCAAACTGGAGGATTTTCCGTACCCCGCGATCGATTACCTCCATATTCACATCGATCGCTTAAAAGTTTAAATTTCTACTTCGTTCATTTTGACCTCGAAATGAACTATTTCTCGATCCACTTTGTCGACCGCCTTGACTGTGGAATGGTTGATCCGATTGTCCACCTTGGCGTCTACCTTCGAATCTGTGATTATTTGTGAAACCTTGGTTTTCGAACCGATTAAATTCCCTTTGTGGTCGGCTATTATTGGCGTATCTCTCATTATTTCTGTTTTCCCTCCAATTTTCCTGTCTATGCCGGGTATTAAAACGATTGTTTTCATGAGGGCCTGAACTTCTAAATCCCTCACTCGAACCTCTGATTTGCCTATGCATAAAACGTTCTTCGTATTTATCAACGATTTGTAGGAGATTGGCAGTATTTCGTGGATGTCTAACTTCGACATAATCCAAAATTTGGGGTTCTAATCGACTGATGACGTGATCTATTAATTTTTCCTCCGACATTTCTAGTTTAAGTATTTTATGAATTTTCAACAATTCATAAATAAAGTCCGAAGGCTGTTGATCTCGTCTTTGTGATGAGGAATAAAATCGCGTTTCTAGTTCTGACCTGTTTCTGACCACGGGAAATTGTTCTGACAATGCCTGTTTTAAGTGCGCGTAGTCTGTTGTCTTATCTTCAATGACTCTATAACCTAGAACTTCGAACCAGTCGAGTGCTCGACCTTTGAGATGACCTTTCAAGTAAGCACATGCCAGTTGTGCAGGTATCTCATAATATGCGAGATTATGATCAATATTCTCCAAAAAAATCATCTATGTTCTCAATTCCCGAAAAATATTGTTCCGGAATGATTCTAAAAACTGGATCCGACTCTATTCTCGGGATTTATACGTTGGGCGCCATTGTAATGATCCTTAAGGACCTCACTTTGAGAACTATAATAATTAGGAGACGTAAAAGAACCAGTAGCCATTTTTATAAATAACTTTCTTTATTTGAATAACTTTCTCAATTAAAATCAAAGACTTATTAACAAATCCGAATAATAATATTATGAGGTTTTAAACATAATATCCTTAAATTTAACTCAATTAATTAATAATCTAATTAATTAATTCATTAAATAACGATCACGCAGAAATTACCACGATAAGAGATCCCAGAATTATATTCAATAATGTTCTTAATGAACATTTAACTTTAATCTCACTCTTAAAACTTTAATGAGACTTTAAATATAATTTTATATTTACCTCTCGTAGTCTCAATCCTTCTTGAGATTAAATTATCAACAATATTCCAATTCAAAATTACTATAACTCTATGTCACAATGTCTATCTCCTACTGTTCCAACTTTACTATTTCGTTTGACTTAAATACTGAATCTAATCTGCATAATAAGGAATCCTGTCCGCTTTTTTGGAGTTGATTGGAAATAGGTAGGGAATTAAATTTCCTAAAAAGGTCGGTTCAGAAGGTTAGTGATAAAGTTCCGTATAGATTCGTCACAAACTGAAAAAAAAATTAACAACACAGGAAAAAGAAGTTTTTAATGAGTTAATTTTATGTGAATTGAAAATTAAACAAAAAACGCCTTTTGTATATCTCAGCTAAACAAAAGAAAAAAAAAACACCTTTGTTAAATTTTAACTATGTAGATCTAATAGCCGATAAAAAAGATTTTTTAAATTTATAATTCCTCGTAACACTCTTGAGGGACGATTTTTCCAAATACCTCCCTAAGCTGATCTCTTCTCAGCAAAAGTAACACATTCTTAAAGTTTTGCGTAATGAACGCTTAAAGTAATGTAAATAATTTATATCTGAAAGTGTAATACATTAATATTACTTTCTGTTGTATTTATTTTATGTTAAAATTGTAATATTCGCAAGCAACGCCGTTTTTTTACATTATGATGGTGATTCAATGAAAAACATAGCGAAATTTTAACGATAGATTGAAGTTGGCAAATGCCTAGCTACTTTCGTAGCTCGAGCTTTATTAGAGCTTTGTAAGACCCGCCGTGTAGGGGCGGGATGCACGTTAATACTTTATCCAAACGCATTATGATTTACTGCAGTTTTTTTCATACAATATTTTTTTTTGATCACTACATGTACAAATTAAGGGATATACATAAACAAAATACTCTACTTTGGAAAATTTAAACCGTTAGAGCTAATAAATTAATTAAAGATATTCCACTGTAAAATTAATTATGTACACTGTTCACTTAAAATAAGTAGTCAAATCATTTTTCAAGGTCTTTATTAACAGACAAAACCATAAGACACTTAAATTTTGACATTAACTTTTTTTTGCGACAAAAATAATAATCTTTGCAATCGGCTGAAAACGTAATATCTGCTACAAAACTGTTCGCCTTCCGCACTAAAATACTCATCATAGAACCCGTGCTGCCATATATCTTGGAAGAGTGGATTTCTAAGAATATTACAGCTAAGTATTGGTAGAGTATTCCTGCTAAGTTGGTGTGGTGTGGTAGTTAGGAGAAGGGGGTGCCAGCTCAAGTGTCGTTCCCGTCACTTGACCATTGTTCAAAATTACGTGGTCCGTCTCCGAAAGGCCTCGTGTAGCTGAACAGTGCGACCTTAATATTCACTCACTCACTGCAAATAATACAGTGCAGTGGTTATAATTAGTTTTATACTTAAAAATGCAATATCTGCATATTCAATTAAAATTACATCGTTATAACTTACTACTAACCACAAAAAAATTATGAAAGTTTATCCAAATGATGTAGTGTGAAAGAGAATGTTTATTTACTTTAAGTACCAGATGAGATAAAAGTAGTTATTTTGAAAATAGATCAACTTCTTACTACCAAATTTGCATAATAAAATCATAAAAAAAACACTAAAATAAAGAGAGATTTATAACAATCTCTCCCTTCAATACTTAGATTTATTTTGAAATAAAAAATAGGCATTATTCTGATTACAGGAATTAATTAGAAGCGAGCCCCTTGCGTAGCCAAAACAAAAAGTTTTTCACAAACAAAAGATATATATATGCTGACGTGGGCTTTTTTGCTTACAAATGGCAGAATTTTTTCCTTCTTCCTTGACAAATATCGTTATATTTTGGACACTTTTTACAACTTTTTATAAAAATAACCTATGGTATAATTTATAGCCTATGTGTTATTCTGATGTATAAGCTATATTACTGTAAAGTTTCATTAAAATCCATTCAGTTGTTTTTGCGTGAAAGACCCACAAAGATTTTCACAAACTTTCACATTTATAATATATATTAGATGGAAACTGATTTTTTCTGTAAAAATTAAACATCACCTAACAGCGGCTAGTATAATTTAACTGAAAATATCAGACTTTGCGAATTATTACAAAGTTATTAAACTTGCCTAATATATTTGGATTCCCTCAAAATGAATTCCTTACAGTGGTCCATGGTGCAAATGACTGGACTAGTTGTGAGTAGCCTTCGTGTAGCTTTAGAAAGAGGTTAGTTCAACCGAACCAAATTCTTAGTACTATAGCTTAACTGTGAGCGAGAAACGTGGTTTATGTTGCATACATTATTCCCTAGATATAACTTCAGCGCTTGATTATACATTTTAATGTTTGGAGCATAATGGATGAATGATTTTGGAATAAAAATTCATTAAATACAATACAAATCGTAAGCAATTAAAAATGATTGATAAGCTTATTATTAAGCATGATATTAATGTTGTGCAAGTCACGGATTTGTTAAATTTGTTTTATTCTATAATTTTAAATGGTGCTTTGAATGTGTTCATCACTTGCTTTACACAATTCTATTTAAATAAAACTGGAATTTCTCTTATAATGGATAGATTTATGACAAAATAATGAAGAAATTTCGGTGAGATAATTTTAAATTGTTTTTTAAATAACATATTCCTATCAAGTAAAAGGGACATTTTCAATATTTTGAGGCTCAAAGTACTCCTGCTGGCATGGTGTGAAAGTTTGGAGGGTGGGAGATCAATTCATTGCAATCCTCGGCATTTGGTTCAGGATCAAAACTAAAAGGTAAGTTGCCAAAAGTGCTCCCCCTTGCTTAGATTGCAATGCAAATAAAAATCTAACCCAATCGTATTGACCCCTACTCTCTAGCTATAACCTTACATAATGTTTTGCATTAATGTAAGAATATGTCTATTGATATGTACTGTAATTGGGTTTGTTAAGACTATTTTCATGCTGTCTTAAAATTCGTTCATTGACAGTTCATACTGATCAATTCTGTTTTTCGGACAGTTTGTTCAAAAACAAAAATTCGAGTAAATGTATAAAATTTGAATATGCATTTTGTTGTTATATCCACACGATTAATATAAACAATACAATTAAACACTAGAATAATAGAAAATTACATTAAGGAATTTATACACTTAATACAGCGTTTCTCAAACTGTGGGACGTTTATCTTAGAGAGGGTGATAACCCAATAAGGGGGGTGCGAACGTATTGAAAAGTCGAAAAAAAACTTTATTTAAAAATATTGTTAATTTACTGAAAGGATGCAAAACAAAATATATTTTGATATACAAAAAAGCAAAATGTACATTTACACTGATATTTTACACTTATAAATGTATTAATATTGCACAATGCATTTGACACTTAATTTAACAATACCCAGTTAAGAGCAAGTTTAACAATTACCAGTGACCTCATGGGCTTGTCATATATAAAATTATATACGAGAATTATCACTTTGTATTACTTTAAATACTTTTTACGGTTTGTAATTAAATTTTTATTATGGATTTACGTCAAAGTACAGTATTATTGAATTCAATACATTGCCATAGTTTGGATGCGGGAGGGGTACGAAGAAAATCATGACTGGAAATTGGGTAGCAAGTATTAAAAGTTTGAGAAGTACTGATGTAATGGGTGTATTTAAAAATGAATATACTCTCTCTTATATATATATATATATATATATATATATATATATATATATATATATATATATATATATAGGTAACATTTAATTAAATCTTAATCCGTTTTATATAACTATTTTCAATATCAAAAAATTCATACAATATGTTACATTTATTTTTGTTAAAAAATATGCCAATTTAATTCAGACTCCAGATATATTATCATTTAATTACGCAGACAAAACAATGGTTTTATATATAGTTCAAGTAATAATTCACAAATATTTTAATGAAAAAAGGCATATAGGGGGGTTTTCAAAATAATTGAAACATCATAGATTTATTCAGGGTCCTTTATTAGTATGGTGTAGAACTAACATTGGATCGCGCGTAATACAACCTAGATTGGCCTAGGAATCGATTCATACATGTGATAATTAGTTTATGGAGGAATAATGTACCTCTCTTCATGGAGATATTGTGAATTTTTTAGGGTAAATCTGGTAAAGAATATAGATTCCGTATTGAACACTCTAAAATGGATCATAGCGGTTTAATTATACTGATGCG
This sequence comes from Trichonephila clavipes, assembly GCA_019973935.1. Lineage (NCBI taxonomy): Eukaryota > Metazoa > Arthropoda > Arachnida > Araneae > Nephilidae > Trichonephila > Trichonephila clavipes. Next base: position 126,793 of record BMAU01000998.1, read on the forward strand.
GGGTGACTTTTAGGTCAAGTTAGATATTTAACTTCCTTCTCGTGTTTTTAAAACCAAGTCTCACTGCTTGGGGATAGGGACATTATCATACCTAAAAATTCCATACCCTGCAGAAGAAAAAGTTTGTATCATAGGATGGACCTGGTTAACTAGAATTCCTCTATACTTCTCCCCAGTGATCCTTCCTTTCAGGGTTACAATTGGTCCAATGCATCCTGTGGTAGGGAAAAGTGTAAAAGACGATTTCCCCAACCATATAACTTTCTTCAACTTATCAATCGACCAGGTTTTGTGAGTGTGATGCAGACAACATTTGATATTGACACCGGTGACAAGTGGATTAGGAATTGCTGCTCTGATGTAAATGTTTGGTTTATAGAAGTTGCCTTCTAACTGCAATCGTTTACATTTAAGAATTCAGTTGCTGATTGAGCTTTGATGTCATTTTTGCTGCAGTTGTTTGGTTTTTAGACATTGCAGTTTGCTTCAATTCTCGCTAAGTTATTTTACTGGGTTTCTCTTTTCGTCTAGGATTCTGCTTTGCCTCGCTATGTGTATGCATTCGTAATTTAAAAGTCACTGTACCTCTAGAAACACCTAAAAGTTGGAATGTTTCGATCACATTTGCACCAGATTGACGGACTCCTACAATTTGACTTCTTTGAAAATTTGAGAGTGCCTATGCTTTTATGCTTTTGAAAAGAAACTAAGACATACAGAACTTTAATAAAGCTGCCACATATTAGCAAAATATATAAATTTATATTTATAAAAAAATCGGTAAGCTATTATTATATTTTAATGCTTTCGATTATTTACAGGAGTTTCTATTATTTTGGACAACCACCTGCATATTCAAAAATAGATTAAAAAGTCATATATTTGTGTGTTCTTTATTGTTCAAACAACTCTTTTGTGACCAGTGGATGTTTTCTTCTTCTTGAGACAGATGCTAATTATATAGTGTTTTTTTTCCAGGTATAGAAGATTAAGTTGGCATTACTTTCCACTATGGTGACCGATTTAACAGCTGTCAAGTGATTTATTCTCAGTTTGGTTTGGTAATTCATCAAAACGATCATCAAGCAAGGCGTAGATTCGTCGAATGGGCCCAAACCGAGATTGCCGTTGTTCCCGATTTTCATAAGCGAATTTTGTTTAGCGATGAAGCGCACTTCTGGTTGAATGGCTACGTAAACAAACAAAACTGCCGCATTTGGAGTGAAACTAATCCACAAGTGTATGTCGAAACACCATTACATCCAGAAAAACTGACTGTTTGGTGTGCTTTATGGGCTGGTGGAATCATTGGCCGTACTTCTTCAAAAACGATGAAGGCCACAACGTTACAGTCAATGGTGATCGGTATAGAGCCATGATTACTAACTTTTTCATTCCTGAATTGAACAATCATGATGTCCAGGAGCTGTGGTTCGAACAAGACGGCGCAAAATGTCACACAGCTCGTGCCACAATCGATTTATTGAAAGACACGTTTGGTGACCGCCTAATTTCACATTTTGGACCTGTGAATTGGCCTCCAAGATCTTGTGATTTAACACCGCTAAACTATTTTCTGTGGGGCTATGTAAAGTCATTGATCTATGCGGATAAGCCACAAACGCTTGATCATTTGGAAGACAACATTCGCCGTGTTATTGCCGATAGACGGCCACAAATGTTGGAAAAAGTCATCGTAAATTGGACGTCCGGATTGGACTACATCCGAGCTAGCCGTGGCAGTCCTATTCCAGAAATCCTATTTAAAATGTATTGCCACAAGATTATTTTTCGAATAAAGATTAATTCATGTCAATCGAATAATACATCGTTGTTTTATTGCAATTTAAAGTTCTATACCTCTCAAAAAACACCCTTTATTTGGGTCAACATGCAAGCTCCAGTTCTGGCTTAACAAGCTTTTTTGGTTAGTTAATGGACATAATCTTTTTCTCATACATATTTTCCAACAGTAACAGTATCCTGATGTTATTACACTATTATTAAACTTATTGATCTTTTTGGAATTTTAAATACAGATAGTATTTTAATAATATGTACTTAATTGTAAAAATGCAACCTTTTTAAAAAACATCTTAAGCTTTTTTTTTTAAAAAATTAACTTAAGAGGCATTTTTCAGATAATATTCTGAAATGTTCATTGATATACATTTATTTAAATAACACTTAATATAAATAAAAATAATTTTTTATTTTCAATAGAAATAACTCATTTTTAAAATCAATAAAGATAACTCATTTTTAAAATCAATAAATATAACTCATTTTTAAAATCAATAAAAACAACTCATTTTTAAAATCAATAAAGATAACTCATTTTTAAAATCAATAAAGATAACTCATTTTTAAAATCAATAAAAATAACTCATTTTTAAAATCAATAAAAACAACTCATTTTTAAAATCAATATAAATAACACTTAAATAATAATACAAATAACATTTTTAACCCATTTTATCCCAGTTTATTTATTTTGTTCCGATTTAAGAAGAATCCTATTCTCTGTAGTTAATTAAACCTAAATAAAATAAATATAACAACATTTGAGAATTGTTTATATTTTATGTAAGAAATCTGTCCCATCCCCTAAATAAAACATTTGGATAAATGGGTAAAATTTGCACTTACATCAGTGCTTCTCAAACTTTCAATACTGGCGCCCCCCTTTTCAATCACAATTTTTATCGCGCCCCCTTATACATTAATAATGTACTGAATGTAATAATAATGCACTTTGACGCTAAAGCTACTATACGCGATCTTAATTATAAACCATACAAATTAATAGCATAAGTATTACAGTTTGTGTGTATACTACTTTTTGCAAAATAAATAAATTAAATAATACAGTGCTTCTCAAACTTTCACTACTGGTGACCCAATTTCCAATCATAATTTTCATCGCCACCCCCTCCCTCAATAATAATGTACTGAATGCAATAATAATGCACTTTGAGTATTAAATTTTGTATACGTTACTTTTATATAATATATATTTTAAGCAAATTACTTTTAAGTAATAATTATAATGTTATGTTATTTTTCCTTTCTCATTTTTTAAATTGGGACAGATTGCAAAATGACATTTAATTAAAAATTTATTTCGTCCATCATGCATTTCTAAAAGTACAAATGTCATTAGAACAAGTAATATAAAAAATAAATTTTAAGTCAATTCCTCCTTAGGCCAACAAAGAAAAACTTATTTTAGTTACTTTCTATTAAATAGTTTCAATTAATACAAATATGTAATACATATGACAGAATCACAATGTTAAGCGACAAAAGAGAAAGCGATTTTAATTGCAATTTTTCCTTTTCTTTTCTATATATGGGGTATTGGAATATTCTTTTTTCGTTACTATTTATTCATTAATTAAATTTACATAGTGTAAGAAAATAGTAAAGTAAAGAAGAAATCACACACATTCTTAGAAATTAGGCCATCTCGGATGGAATTCGAACTACCGTCCTTAAGATTAGAAGCCCAGCGCGCGCGCTATCCATTGCGTTACAGGGGACAGCACGAAAAGTTTTCCTTTCTATAAATGCTTTTGGACTATAATTTTTGTTTGTTACTATTTATTCATTTTTTTAATTTAATTAATGAATTAAAATTTGAAAGAACTGTATTAACATGAAGTGTCACCCACTACAAGTTTTAAAAAATGTATTTGAACTTGAATGAATGAATAGAAAGTATTTTATCAACGATTGAAAATTTGAACAAGATATATATGAGAGTGAACTTATAGTAGAAATTGAAAATAGTCTACTTTATGTTGTGCTCTCTCATATCCATCAAATCTGGCATTCTCGCGAGCATCTGCGTGAGTCTGGCCAAACTATCGGACGTCTGCGCAAAACATGTAATAATGCTGTACCTCGTACAATTCAATCAGTCTTGGTCCATTCGATGCTTCTATAGCTACCAAATCTATCTTGAATGTACATTTTATAATTTGCGCGTTAGTTGTAATTCACACTATTAAGTATTACTGCAGAAAATTGGAACAAAAAAAAAAATCATGGATAAATTTTTAAGTCATAAGCGAACATTCGACGATAATAAAGCATCAACAAGTGCACAGACGAGCATAGTTCCGAAAATTAAATCAAGGAAATATTCTCAAGAATACTTGAATTTTGGGTTTACCATTACTGAAGTAAATGGAGAAGAAAAGCCCCTGTGTGTTATTTGCTCAAAAATATTGGCAGCAGACAGTATGAAACCTAATAAACTTAAAAGACATTTCGAAACGCTTCATGGTGAGTACATTAACAAACCTCGAGAGTTCTTTGAATCAAAATTAAAATCATACGGAAAACAAAAAACATTTTTAAAAAAACTTTGTCAGTGAATGAAAAAGCTTTACTTACTTCTTACAAAGTATCATATAAAATAGCCAGATGTAAAAAGCCTCACACTATTGCCGAAGAGCTTATTTTGCCTGCAGCAATTGAGATTGTAGAAACTATGTTTGGAGACAATTTTGCCAAAGAGTTGCAGTCCATATAGCCAGATGTAAAAAGCCTCACACTATTGCCGAAGAGCTTATTTTGCTGCAGCAATTGAGATTGTAGAAACTATGTTTGGAGACAATTTTGCCAAAGAGTTGCAGTCCATACCCTTATCAAATGATACTGTTTCCCGTCGAATTGATCGACGGGATTGATATCGCTGAAGATGTAGAGCAACAGCTTTTCGGTAAGTTGCGTGATAAATTGTTTTCAATTCAGCTTGACGAGGCAACAGATAGCAATAAACCCCAATCCTTTTTTTTTTTATAATTATTTTTTTCTGTGCTCGATAAAAATCACAATTGCAGCGAATAATTTAACTAAGAGAAAATGTACTTACCTACTTTAAAGGACTTTTTAATTTTTCTTTGATGATTTGAGAAAAATCCAAAAAAACTAAAGAAACCGTTCCAAATGTGCGTGACCTTAATAAAGAACATAAATCACAGACACTTTTCACTAACAATACAGGAACGTTATTTGCAATCAAAACTGTCATATTTTGCTCACGTTATTGTAATTTTTCTATTCTTTGATGATCTACAAATAGCATGTGTAACCTTTTTCTTGCTTGTGTCTTTTTGACAAGGTGAAGTGTTACATTTATGGCTTCTTAGTTTTCTTGATATCTTAATTTTCTTGATAGAGTTCTTTAGACAGCATTTGAAAATTACAATTCAACTCAAACGTTTCATGTCTATCACTTTTGTCATATTTACTTTCGCTATCACGATTAATATGCATTATTTCATCAGGTTCTTCAATTGCTTGATCAGTTTCATCTTCCTTCAATAGAGAGATCACAGATGCATATTTTTTTTATATTCTGCTCATTTACATTTATAAACCATAATAAGTTGTACAACACAGCAATTAAAACCACAAAGTTAATCGTAGGGGAAAGTATAGCATATTCATAGAAAATATTTCTGAACAAAAGTGGTCGTGAAGGGAACTCGATCAAAACAAGTACCTTGATTGTAAAAAACCGTTTGCCACTCTCAAAAAAGAGGCATAAATGTGACAAATTCATTTTAGTTTCCATTAAGACTGTCATATCGGAGGATACTGTCAAGAAATTGTGTTAACGAATAAACAGTTTTACCAGAATTTGGAGTGATTCAGCGCCTCATGCGACCGCTCCCATGAAAAAAATGTATTCGATACAAAAACATCGATGTCAGTTCTAAAAAAATAATTGTGTAAAACGTTTTTTATAATGCATTATATATTTCAGATTACTCATAAAATACATCTTGGCCAATTAATCCTTCAAAGTGCTCAATATGCTTATCCATACATCATAAAACTCATTTACGTGGGGGGAAAAGCAACAGAAAAATATTATTTACAACTTTCCCAAAAGAAAAGTAGACGGAGTTAAGCATACCAGTAAGTTTGAAGGTCAAAGAGATGATAATCAAAAGTACTATTCTAGAGGTTACAAGAAACGTAGTAAAAAATCTCTCATCGCGGGATTACAGCAAAGAAAACAAAATATCTTCTTTTATTTGGTTTTGGGATCAAAGATAGCTAATGAGCGTTTGAAGTGGAATCTTTTGAAAGTGGAAAACCAGATGATATATATAATTTATATCAGTGTAAATGTGTATTTTTTATTTTGTCAGAAAGCATTTTGTTTTACTTCATTCCAAAAAATAATTTTTTAAGCCTTTTATATTTTCAAGATGCTCGCGCCCCCCTCGAAGGGTTATCGCGCCCCCCCGGTGGGGCGCGCCCCACAGTTTGAGAAGCACTGACTTACATGTTTTAGTGTTTTTTCAATGATGAAAAGCGATTTCCGAGAACAAAATTTTACTTTATTTGAATAATATTTTCTTTTTTACAAGATAGTTCACTTTTCATTTGAATTTCTTTCTAATCTTGGTGGGAAAGTTGAAAGCAATCCTAACAAAATGTTTTGTCACATGTGCCACTGTATGCTTTTGGTTTGACTTTGCTACTCTATCTTTGAAAAAGACTATTTTTCTCGATTTATTAAAAAAATAGCATTACGGTCTTTACAGATGTTTTATTTTGCACCAAAAGGTACAATTGAGAGGTCCTATGCTTAACTCTTGTACTTATCATATTTCTTTTAGATTAACTATTGCTGCAACTCTTCGGAACTCCTTAAAGTTTTTTTTTTAGAGTTTTGAAAATTATCCAGGCGTACCATACTTAGCCATACGTTACCATAACCATACTTAGTCAACGTATAAAAAGGGGCCAGTACCACTTTGTTCCCACAAATTTTAATCGAATAAAGTCAAGACAATCAATAGTGGTAATGCACATCTCCCACATGTTTGCTGTAAAAATTTATAAAATTCGCTTATTTTCGTTAACTGTACCTTTGTGTCCTAATACTCGTCTCCAAATTTCATAAAATGATTATTAAGTATTGTAAACAAAGGTTTTAATTTGAAGGATCGATCCGGGGCATGCTAACTTACAGTTCCATTGTCGAAAAAGTGGAAATAAGATTTCAGATTGCAAAATATTTCGCGACATGTCATTTTTCACCAGGGGAATGCAAATGTATTCAGCATCTTACGTATAATCACATTCACGGGTATTTGAATTATATAGCCAGTTAGAAGAAAAATTACTATAAAAAAACGTATTTCGTTTGCAGTGATCGAGAAATCGTTTTCGTTTTTTACATCTTTTGCATATCGCACAGTTTCTTTTACAATAGCATCATAAACTTCACTGGAATAAAACTGCTCAAAATGCTCTGAAGGAGTTTTACTTTCAATGAAGTGCAATTTGCTTGACCAAGTCATTTGTAGTTGATTCAACCTGTGTTGCTTATTTTGTATATTGCAGTGATTTATTCTTTATCCCATATGCTGGTGCCTTTTATCAATTTTCTGTTCTTTGTTGTCGAAATACTAAAACTCTGTTCAGGCTGGAAACTATCTCAAGTTATAACAACCAGAGACCCAGGAAAATCATTTTCAATTATCTCACGAGAAGTTACTTCATTCTCATCCCCTTCATTTTCGTCAGTTAGTTCACTGGTATCTGGTGGTAAGACTGCACTTTCAAAATTGATCTAATCTGAGTCTAAACTATTTAATAATTATAATGCTTCCTCTAACTTCAGAAAAATGTGCAGTGCCATAACTCAGCAGGGGTGAAACACTAGAATTGAAATTATTATTTATTTACTCTTAGTTATAAAAAAGAGGAATAACGCGTCAATTGCATGCGTATCGTCCCACTGTCCTATTTAGAGGACAGTTAAAAATAATGCGCTAAAAACTACCTAAGAGCAATATAGCTTTAATGAACCACCGGGATGATAACGAAGGAGTACTATCACATAAAAATTGCCCATCAAGCCTCCAAAGTAAAATGAAAAAGAATTCCGCAACCGCAAAGATATGATACAAATCATGCCCACTAATGCGATTAATATGCAAAATGTCCGGAGGAACACATAACATACGCTAGAACCTAATAAATATCACAACATGTTACATTTGACAAAATATTTGCAACATAAATATAATGATTTCCACACGATATTTTCCAGCTGCCCTCTAAACAGAACAGTGGGATAAAATGTGTTAATACAGCGTTTCTCAAACTGTGGGACGCACCCCTCTAGGGGGCGTTTTAACTCTACGAGGGGGGGGGAAAGCCTATTGAAAAGTCGAAAATGAAAGACCATTAAAAAATTATTAATTTACTGAAAGTAAACAAAAAATAACAATAAAAAATAAAATATACATTTACACTGATATAATACACTTATAAATGTATCAGTACTACACGATGTATTCTATAATCAATTTAACAATGCTTAGTTAAGAACAAGTTTAATATATACCAGTGACCAAATGGGCTTGTCATATATAAAATAATATGCACCAATTAACAATTATCTTAATAAATTGTACTATTTATAATTAACCCTTTAAATGCTGATTAAAAGGTATCCAATTTGCTCCCCAAAGACGCCGCTTTCCACATAGATTTGCAATGTGGCGCATGTGATGTACTGGAAGGGGAGGGAGAGAAGAAAAGGAATAAATAAGCAAATCTTTTGCAGACTCTATCAAAGTCCTTTCATTGCATTCCAAAGTTTTCGAAATAATTTTATTGTAGCAGTGCTCTGAAAAGATCGTACTTCGGAACGACGTATGCATACGTCTAGGACAATTAACGTTTTTGCAGAGTGAAACGTATATATACGCTAGTGACACTTAAGAACCTAAAATCATATTGTAGCTTTAGGGTTAAAATATAGTATTATTAAATTCAAAACACTGTTATTGTATGAAGGGGGGGTGCGATGGAAATTCTGATTGAATATTGGGCCACAAGTATTGGAAGTTAGAGAACTACTGTGTTAAGGTATCCGACTGGTATTGAAGACAATTTTCTAAAATATAACTTAAATAATCATTTACTTGTTATTTTTAATTAAGTATGTTGCAAAACTATGAAAATGCATAAAGAAAAATTGTTTGAAAGCTTATTTTTCAAAATATTGAGAAATTTCTACCAATGTATTACAAAAAATTGCTCTTTTGCAAACAACTCTAAAGAATATATATATATATAAATTTAATTTTTGCAGGAATACAATTTTTTAACATTTAACTATGCTTTATACTAAAACAGCTCACATTCTGCTGTAAAATTAGGAATAACAGGTGTGCAAGATGAAAAACTCAGAATTTTCTTAAAATTTTTTTTCCTTTAAAAATACTTATAAAATACTTCAATTGAAATATTACCCTTAGCTTTTAGCAGAAATCATTCATTATAATACAAAGAACAAACTCAAAAAATTTCATAAGAATATTTCATTTATTTTAAGAAATATCACTCTTACCGTTAACCATTATGATCAAAAATAGCATTCTTCACAAAATGCAAAATAAGGTTTACATTTGCAATAAAACTTTTTAATGATTGCGAAAGGTTTTAAAACTCTCCAGATTTGTATGTTGTGCCTTCCTGAACCTCATACTTCAAACTTTTACAGTTTTGAAAAGCCTTGTTTTTTTAAGAGACAACTTCTTATCTGGTTTAGAATGCCTCGTGGAATCAACAATTCTCGTTTTGTCGATGTACCAAAAATATCCTTTCATTTCAGAACATAATTTCATTCCTAAATTTTGAAGTAGAGGTAATAGACCAGCAAAGCCAGAATTTAAAAGTATTATTGCGATATAATTCCTTAAATGGTGTGTTTGTTGCTCAACAAAGTTGTCTTTCGGGATTATGCTCCACACGACATTGTTAAGACTTTCATTGCAGTTCTGAGCTTTTCCCTTGAAGATATTTTCTTCGGAGATTTTGATCGAAAAATTCCTTATAAGTCTTTTTAATAGAATTAATAATTGAATTTGGAAGATCCGTTGATATTTCTATAGATGTTTCTCCAACAAATACTGCTCTCAGAAAATCTCTTCTTTTTTGGCTTCATTGATCTTGTTTTTGACATGACAGATTTAATTTAATTAAAAATAACTATAACTCTATATTAAAGTACTAATAAAAATATAAAGATATCAAGTTTTGAACACAAATGATAAAAATATAGCAACTCGTTTAAATCAAAACCAACATTGGAATCTTTTAGCTGATGCCGATTTCAAAGCAAAATGTATTTTTAAAACATTTATAAACTAACTGAAATAAAGTTTACACAACATAAAAATAATTCAGTAAAATATTCTAAATGAATAAAAATCTCATTTTCCCGGTGAAAATCAACCTAAAACTCACATTTCCGGTTTCAATTTGGGCTTACTACCTTAAACAAAAACAGCTAAATTTTTTTTTCTAACTGACTCAGAATTAAAAGTACTATAGTTTTAGAAAACTTATTAAAAATCCTACAAACATAAACTATAAAATAAAATTAGGCTTTTTTTTAATGAAAATGGTGATTTTAAACCAGTTGGGGTTATATCTTAATATGAGTAACAGTTTTGGTTATTTTTTAGATACTTCTTACTATTTTTATAGTATTGTTTTTTCTTATCTATTTTTAATGTGTGTAGCTCCTTTTTTAAGACTTGTTTTAATTTTATGAATAAAAAAATATTAAATAGTTTGCGCGTGCATAATGCACATCAACACTTTTCAAATGAAATTAAACATGAGAGCAAGTGTCTGACACATGTTCGCAAATAATTCT
>BMAU01000998.1:140000-407500 GCA_019973935.1 Trichonephila clavipes
ATAAAACTAAATGCATGTTCAATACATTTAGTCATGTTTAAATTTTGGGTAAATTTTCAGTATGAAATACAAATAATTAAGTTTTTAAAAAAAGCTAACATTTAAAATTGATTGTTGGATTTTCAACAAAGAGAAGAAATGAAAAAAAAACTTTTTCTGTTAACATTAAAGGATAATTTTATTACACTTTTGTATTATTATTTAACGTGTTAGTAATTTTTCTTTGTGAGTTAAATTTCAACGCATGAGATAAAAAGGTCAACATCACTAATAACAGTACATACCCCTCATTACTGCTCTCACACACAGATTCACTAACCGAACTTTCAAAAGAATCGGTTATTTCAGAATCACTCTCAGATCCATTTACACTCAAAGTAGAATCCGATTCACTACCTGACTAATTCACACAATATTAATATATATATATCGCCGAACGCAACCCACTTGTATTCACGAACTACTGAGCTAAGGTTGCAAAAACATATCGCTAATATATGCGTTTAATCATGCTGTATAACATCTAGTTTAAAATATAAAATAATTATTTCTAAACACATTTCTAATAAACTGCTATCGCCATCTGGTGAGAAACAAATATGATCCCGTGCATTAAGAATAGATAGCTTTAATCTTTTTAACGCATTACTCTTGAACGCTCCAGCCTGAAAATATGACGGGTACGAGAAATAGAGGTGATCCCATGATTTTGATAGGATGGATAAGTTAAGGGGTTAAAAAAACAAAGACCGTCTCCAATACCCCGAGTCTACGTTTTTTCTACGTGTGTCGTATTTTCAAATCAAATTAAATGTAGTGTCTCCTACTTTTCCTTGTGCATTTCAATGACATATTTCTTTTCGTTGTTTTTTATTTCGGGGGGGTATATGATTAACATCTCACTATAAGGCAACATGAAGGCTATTTACCTCATATCTTTGAAATTCAATCAAGTGACAAGAATACCTGTATCGGTATCACTTCTCCAAACTACAACATTACGCCAACGGGAAGAACTTGATGTTTAATAAATTTAACCCACACCAGCTCCTCTACATTACAAAGCTTCAGTGACACCAGTACTCGAACCACCGATATGCCGGCAGCCAGTTCTTAATAATAACAACTAAGCTAACGCAGCCACGTCATTTTTGGAGAGTTGTTATAAGTAAGGAGTGACTTGGAAGTTTTCGTGCGCCCAAAAGTTAATCAAAGAACGAACGCTTGACTAAAGTAATTTTATGTTCAAAATGAAGGTAGGTATGCATATCCATTTAAAATGGAAATTGATGAAGACTTATTGGATTTTCGAAAGCTCATCACTTATTAGTTATTCAAATAAGGCGTTGGATGGAATTATTTGAGATTTGAACTAATCAACAATCAAATCGCAGCTCTCTATTTTGAATTCTCTTAAGAAGCCACAGCAGTTCCTTCCATGTTTCATCCTCATTCGAACTTTTCACCACGGTGGTGTTATTTCATCAGTAACACAAATACGATTGCTGCTCCATCTTATGTTAGTTAGAGAAAACTTTAAATTTGTTTGATCTCTGATGAGAAATTATTAATTACTATGTAACATTTTACAACAATGTGTATTTTATACGAATAGTTTGCACTTTTATAAACTTTTTCATTCATTATAAATATATTGTATAATAATAATACTTTTTATATTTTTCTAACTTTGCAATTAAAGCAGTTTTATATGTACTTTTCAGGATTGTCTAGACAGCGAGGGTATTCAACGTCTCGTATGAGCAGCGCGTTCTCCAGATCTAAGCCCCATTGAAAATGTGTGGGATGCTTTGGGGAGGCAAGTTGCTGGTCGAAACTATCCTCCGACAAACAAGAACACCCTCATCCGTGCACTCACAGAGGAATGGTATAAATTGCTTCAACAGCTGCTGGATAATGTTGTGCAAAGTATGGTAAGAGGTGTGGAATGTTGCATCACACTCCACGGTGGACATATCCCGTACTGATACCTTTCTTTAAGGTGCCTGCTGACTTTTAGATGCATTGTTCCATTTCTCCGTACGCAGATCAAATGAACATTTTTTTCTTTCAGATGTTTCACAGCTTTTATACTTTCCTGAACAATAAATATTCTTTATTCTAATGTCTGAACAGTGTGGCAACTATATTTTATCATACTAGGCCTCATGTCTCGCTTAATGTTATGCTACATAGCAATTTGTGATCCGTCCTTAGCAATTGTCCAGCAGTGTATATACCGGGTGGGCAAAAAGTCATAAAATCCGGAGAAATGGACGAAAAAAGAAGCTGTTTGCAGGATCAGCATTAGTATGTCACGGGATTTTTTTTAAGCTAGAAAAAAAAATAATTCGAAAACCATCCGGTAGGTGGCGCTGATGTACGCAAATCAAAGAAACAATGCATACATAATGAACAGAAAACTTTCACAACTTTATTACACCACATGACCACCACCACAGGGGAGAAGACATTCCAGGCGAGTGACAAATCCAGCAACGGTAGAGTGCAACACGTCCGGACATATGGAGGATACTTCTCTGCGGATCGCATCTTTCAGTTCCGACAAACTTGATGGACCGGATAGATACATGCGAGATTTTAAATATCCCCACAACCAGAAGTCTGCCTGTGCTAAATCTGGAGACCGAGGAGGCCATGGGTACCTGCAGCGCCTGCTAACGATTCTGTCTTCCGGGTTAGCAGTGTGACTGGTTGCTCCATCCTGCATGAACGTGACATTCACAATCTGACCTCGTTGAATTAAACATGGCACGACAGTCTCCCGCAGAAGCGTTAGATAACGCTGAGCATTTACCATTTCCGTTATCCATCCATTTACTGGGCACTGCGTTTCAAAAAAGGTCCTATGATAAATGAACCCGTGAAACCACACCATGCTGTCACTTTTGGGGAATGAAATGGCTTCTGTGTGTACTCACGTGGATTAGAGGTCGCCCAAATGGAACAGCTATGGTTGTTAACGTCACCATGAAGTGAGAAATGAGCTTCATCTGTCCACAAGATGTTAAAAGCCCAGGTGGGATCCTGTTCCATTTTAGAGAAGGCCCACTTCGCAAATGCTTCCCTCTGTGCCGTATCTGCTTGCAAAAGTTCATGGCACGATTGCAATTTGTATGGGTACAGCTGGAGGATTCGACGAAGAATATTGCGGAAAGATGATGGTGGTAAGCCCAATCGTCTGGCAGCTTCACGAGCACTGTTGGTCTCTGAAGCTGCTTCGGACGCAATCGCTTCCATTTCGACAGCAATGCAGGGTGCACGTGCTTCTTTCAAGCATGGTCGTCCGGCTCGTGCTCGATCGTCCAACTTTCCACTTTCCTCAAAATGTTTAACAAACTTTAAGAGACCTACAGGTGTTAAAGGGCCTTTTCCACTCTCATTTTTCACATTTTTCTGAACTCGGAATTTACACAAGGCAATGGTCGCTGATTCCTCGTTCATGTAAAATAACTTCACCAACAAAGCTTTATCCGGCGCACTGAGCATCCTTGTTCACATTCACTGTATGTAATGGGGAAATGAATGTGGATTCATTGAGAGCAAAGGTTTTTATAGCCGTCTAATTTGCATATTTACACCACAGACGCTTGTAACAGCGCCACCTACCGGATAATTTTTGAACTATTTTTTCTAGCTTACAAAAAATCCCGTGACATACTAATGCTGATCCTGCAAACAGTTTTTTTTCGTTCATTTCTCCGGATTTTATGAATTTTTAAAGTTTTTACGGACTTTTGCCCACCCGGTATATATATATATATATATATATATATATATATATATATATATATATATATATATATATATATATATATATATATATATATATATATTATAAATGTGAAAGTGTGTGAAAATCTTTGTGGGTCTTTCACACAAAAACAATTTAATGGATTTTAATGAAACTTTGCAGTAATATACCTTATACATCAGAATAACACATAGGCTATAATTTATACCATAGGCTATAATTTATAAAAATTTGTAAAAAGTGTCCAATATATAACGCTATTTGTCAAGTAAGAAGGAAAAGGTTCTGCCATCTGCAAGCAAAAAAGCCCACGTCAGAATATATCTATCTTTTGTTTGTGAAAAACTCTTTTTGTTTTGGCTACGAAAGGGGCTCGCTTCTAATTAATTCCTGTAATCAGAATAATGCCTTTTTTTTATTTAAGAATAAAACTAAATTTGAAGGGAGAGGTTGTTATAAATCTCTCTTTATTTTAATGTTTTATGATTTTATTATGCACACATTTCGTAGTAAGAAGTTGATCTATTTTCAAAATAACTACTTTTATCGCTTCTGGCACTTAAAGTAAATAAACGTTCTCTTTCACACTACATCATTTGGACAAACTTTTTTTTTTGTGGTTAGTAGTTAATTATAACGCTGTAATTTTAATTGAATATGCAGATATTGCATTTTTAAGTATAAAACTAATTATAACTACTGCACTGTATTTTTTGCAGTGAATGAGTGAATATTAAAGTCGCATTGTTCAGCTACACGAGGGCTTTTAGAGACGGACCACGTAATTTTGAACAATGGTCAAGTGACGTGAACGACACTTGAGCTGGCACCCCCTTCTCCTAACTACCACACCACACCAACTTAGCAGGAATACTCTACCAATACTTAGCTGTAATATTCTTAGAAATCCACTCTTCCAAGATATATGGCAGCACGGGTTCTATGATGAGTATTTTAGTGGGGAAGGCGAACAGTTTTGTAGCAGATATTGCGTTTTCAGCGGATTGCAAGGATTATTATTTTTGTCGCAAAAAAATAGTTAATGTCAAAATTTAAGTGTCTTAAGGTTTTTTCTGTTAATGAAGACTTTGGAAAATGATTTGACTACTTATTTTAAGTGAACGATGTACACAATTAATTTTACAGTGGAATATCTTTAATTAATTTATTAGCTCTAACGGATTAAATTTTCCAAAGTAGAGTATTTTGTTTATGTATATCCCTTAATTTGTACATGAAGCGATCCAAAAAAATTGTATGAAAAAAACTGCAGTAAATCATAATGCGGTTGGATAAAGTATTAACGTGCATCGTACCCCTACACGGCGGGTCTTACAAAGCTCTAATAAAGCTCGAGCTACGAATGTAGCTAGGAATTTGCCAACTTGACTCTATCGTTAACATTTCGCTATGTTTTTCATTGAATCGCCATTATAATTTAAGAAACGGCGTTGCTTGCGAATATTACAAATTTAAAATAAAATATATACAACAGAAAGTAATATTAATGTTTTACACTTTCAGATATAAATTATTTACACTACTTTAAGCGTTCATTACGCAAAACTTTTAAGAATGTGTTACTTTTGCTGAGCAGACATCAGTTTAGGGAGGTATTTTGAAAAATCGACCCTCAAGAGTGTTACGAGGAATTATAAATTTAAAAAATCTTTTTTATCGGCTATTAGATCTACATAGTTAAAATTTAACAAAGGTGTTTTTTTCTTTCTTTTTTTGTTTAGCTGAGATATGCAAAAAGCTTTTTTTGTTTAATTTTCAATTCACATAAAATTAACTCATTAAAAACGTCTTTTTCCTTCAATCGTTGTTGTTTTATTTTTCATTTCACCCGTGCGAAGAACGGGTATACCATCTAGTATATATATAAAGAGTGTTTTTTTTTTCAGATATAGAAGTTTAAGTTGGCATTTCTTTCCAAGATGGCCACCGAATTAACAGCTGTCAAGTGATATTCTCAGTTTGGTTTGGCAATTCATTATGAATAGACTCACGTCTCATAGAGATTCGTCGAATGGGCCCAAACGAGATTGCCGTTGTTCCCGATTTTCATAAGCGAATTTTGTTCAGCGATGAAGCGCACTTCTGGTTGAATGGCAACGTCAACAAACAAAACTGCCGCATTTGGAGTGAACTAATCCACAAATGTATGTCGAAACACCATTACATCCAGAAAAACTGACTGTTTGGTGCGCTTTATGGGCTAGTGGAATCATTGGTCCGTACTTCTTCAAAAACGATTAAGGCCACAACGTTACAGTCAATGGTGATCAGTATAAAGCCATGATTACTAACTTTTTCATTCCTGAATTGAACAATCATGAAGTCCAGGAGCTGTGGTTCCAACAAGACGGCACAACATTTCACACAGCTCGTGCCACAATCGATTTATTGAAAGACACGTTTGTTGACCGCCTAATTTCACATTTTGAACCTGTGAATTGGCCTGCACGATCTTGTGATTTAACACCGCTAGACTATTTTCTGTGGGGCTATGTAAAGTCATTGGTCTATGCGGATAAGCCACAAATGCTTGACCATTTGGAAGACAACATTCGCCGTGTTATTGCCGATATACGGCCACAAAGGTTGGAAAAAGTCATCGAAAATTGAACGTCCAGATTGGACTACATCCGCGCCAGCCGTGGCAGTCATATGTCAGAAATCATAATTAAAATGTGATGCCACAAGATTATCTCTCGAATAAAAAAAATTCATGTCAATTGAATAATACATCGTTGTTTTATTGCAATTTAAAGTTCTATACCTCTAAACAAAACACCCTTTATATATATATATATATATATATATATATATATATATATATAATCCAATATAAAATTCAATATAAAAAATCAATATATATATATATATATATATATATATATAAATTTATACATATACACATATATATAAACGAAAATATAAAAATAAACAGATAGTTATATACCTAAGATAACTAAAATTAGGAAGAAGGCACAGTAGTATAATGACAAAAACCTGGCCTTAGGAACCAAGATTGCAGGTTTAAACATGTTTTCCGGCCAACCAACCTTGACCTGTAATTTGTCATACTATTTACCAAGATTAAAGGAAAGAATTATATATGTGGAATTTTAATATGAAAAAATCACTAAACTAAATAACATATGAACAAAAACATATGAACGGAAACATAACCTACTTTTATTCGGAGTGTAAACGATGGCCGAGAGAGCACCAACAAGTAATGTGTTGCCGCCAAATACGAGGCAGTGAGAGCAGAACCGCATAAAATTCATTGCGATACGATATTAAGAAATTTATATATACACTGCTGGACAATTGCTAAGGACGGATCACAAATTGCTATGTAGCATAACATTAAGCGACACATGAGGCCTAGTAGGATAAAATATTGTTGCCACACTGTTCAGACATTAGAATAAAGAATATTTATTGTTCTGGAAAGTACAAAAGCTGTGAAACATCTGAAAGAAAAAAATGTTCATTTGATCTGCGTACGGAGAAATGGAACAATGCATCTAAAAGTCAGCAGGCACCTTAAAGAAAGGTATCAGTACGGGATATGTCCACCGTGGAGTTTGATGCAATATTCCACACGTCGTACCATACTTTGCACAACATTATCCAGTAGCTGTTGAGGCAATTTATCCCATTCCTCTGTGAGTGCACGGATGAGGGTGTTCTTGTTTGTCGGAGGATAGTTTCGACCAGCAACTTGCCTCCCCAAAGCATCCCACACATTTTTAATGGGGTTTAGATCTGGAGAACGCGCTGCTCATACGAGACGTTGAATACTCTCGCTGTCTAGACAATCCTGAAAAGCGAGTGTTCGTAGACATGTTGCGTTGTCGTCCATAAAAACAAATTTATCACCGACAGCACCACGGAAAAGATGAAGGAAGTAGAACTTCATCAATGTATCGTTGGCCCGTCATAGTCCTATTCGCAACCACATGTAGGCGCGTGCGGCCATTCATCATGATGCCGGTCCACACCATGATACTGCATGTCGGATATCGGTTCTTTTCCTGGATATTTTCTGGACGATAAGCAGTACCACTCTCGCGCCAGATCAGTTGGCGTCTACAATCCGATGACAGACTGAACCTACTCTCATCTGAGAATAGTACGCATGCCCAGTCATATTCAGTCCAATTGTGATACTCAGGACACCATTGCAAACGGACAGTACGGTGCTGTCTGGTCAATGGGACACACACAACAGATATGCGTGCGTTTAGTCCTCCTCCGCTGAAACGTCTGGCAACAGTTTCTCGGGAGATCTGCTTTCCTGAGGCAGCAAGAAACTGATTTGCCACCTGCTGAGCTGTGGTGCGACTGTTCCTTTTTGCTGATAGGACGATATATCTGTCTTCTTCAGGCGTCTTACTTCTAACACGACATCCCCGTGCCGTCTACTACACAACCAAACCA
The DNA here is from genome assembly GCA_019973935.1 of Trichonephila clavipes. Lineage (NCBI taxonomy): Eukaryota > Metazoa > Arthropoda > Arachnida > Araneae > Nephilidae > Trichonephila > Trichonephila clavipes. The sequence goes on from BMAU01000998.1 coordinate 148,234, forward strand.
AAATGTGTGCATGGGGTAATCCTCGCTTTGCCACTCAACCGAATACATCCAGCAACGTGTGGAACCGAATACATGTGATTTAGTAATGAAACTTATTAAAGACTTCAACTTTTGTCTGAACACACGTGCTGTAATGTCATGGCGATGTATTGAATTTTGGCCAGGCAGTAGCAAAGATGTGATCTCTGGCCATTTTGGATTACATGTGAACGTGATAAATAAACATGGTCGTCCATATTCGCGCACGAAAGTCAGAGCATCCTGTATATATTCTTGCATATGACGTGGACTGCCTACGTACGATGATGGTAAAATGACATGGTTACCAATTTCGGCGACGTCGGCGTTGTTGCTGATAGCGTCTCGCAAATGAATGTACTCTTCCGCGCGCAGCTTTTGTTGATTATATCTTAAGTATCGTAGTCGTTCGCTCTCAATCTTCGCGTACATGTCGACCATGAATTGTTGACAAAGCTCACGACATCGTAAAAATGACGTTGTCCAGGCCACGTCTAATCATTAATCGGTACGCATAATAATCCTTTGAGCTAACGTTCTTGTTTGTTTCAGCTCCTGTAATATTTGTTCATAAAAATTTATTTAAATTTATTACGTTCAATAATTTAATTGTTTTTGTTAAATGATTAATGATCAAATTAATAATGAAGGAAGTACCTGATACGGGATCTCGTTGTTTTATGTTTATGCAATATCCGTCTTGTCCCTTCCAGAATATTAGCGGATATTGAGGGCGTCATATGAACGATGTGTGTCAGCAATGAACTGAAGAATATTATTTCTTCTACGAATCACAATTTCTCGTGCAGCTGTACAATCGCCAACCATGATTCCAGCAACATCATCAAGAACGGGTGCATTGAATCTACGAATATGCTCTCCAGCTGGTGTTTTATCAGGATTAATGACGATAGCGTAATTATCGCTTTGTAATTGGTGCATATGTGATTTGAATATTTTCAACAACTCGTTGTGCTCGTTCAAAAGAGCATCTAGCTCGCTGACGATGCGCCTGGCATAAAGTGAATCAAGGTTATTATAATCACAACGTGCATTCACGCGATTGGCAAGTGCGCTTCCGGAATCCTCGCCGCCCATAAAATAGATTTGTAAGTATTTATGTGGTTCGTTTGGCATTGGCAGCAGTGAGCCCATTTTATGATAAACTTGGCCTCTGATTTTGAATGTAGAATTGAATTCTTGACCATTTGCATTAGTATTTCGAATTATTTCTGTTGCTCCGAACGATGTCATTTGAAAGCATGAATTGAATCTTCGAATTGACTTCAGGAACACGTTAGAATCTGGATCCGTGCCGATAAGTAAGCCGTTCAATGGTTCAGGTGGTTGCACTTTTCCTGACGCGCAACACATCCCAGCTGGCTCATTTTTGAATTTCAGAGCATGACAATGCGGACATTCCTTGTCCATAGCACCAATTACCACTTTTGAATGAGCATAATATTCAATATCGGGCTCATACTGGAATGCTAGACGCAGGAATGAATCAGATATAAATGCTCGATGTACCTGTTGTCGTTGTTGGTCATTTGTTCTTCGTCTATTGACTGTGAAACGGCGTGATTGCTGTTGTTCTAATCTTCTGACTTCATTGCGTTCAGCTCGTGTATCTTCTGGCTCTTCTTGATGCAATTGCGCCATTCTGACACGTGCATCAGTATTTTGTTGCTGGATTTGTTCTTCTGTTCTTTCGGATCTGCTATTTCGCAAGTTTCGAGCTTTACTTTGTACTGCGGCTCAAATCAGCCCCTTTGCGTTTTCTTGGCATTGCTCACTGTACAAAACATACATAAATAGAATTAATGAAATTATATAATGATGAAAAATGTTAAAAGTATAATTAGGGCCAGGATTTTTGTAGCAGTTTTGAAATGATTAGTTTTAATTTATGTAATTATAACAAAAATATAAGTTTAATGGAAAAATTTTCAAACGAAAGTAAAAATTAAATTTTATGAAAACATTGTCTCTTATAATTTTTTCATACAACCAATATTTCCATTGACATTTCATAATAAAGATTCATAACGATTGATTTTTTGGAAACTATGAAAATCTTAATTGTTCAATTAAATGTTTTTAATAAAATCAAATTAAACTTACATTTTTATAAGATTAACAACATTTTCGATATAAATAAAAAAAGTATACTTACAACACAAAAATCCGTTGTTATTGGAAGTTCGTGTCACGTGTTGAGTACTTTTGAGGTTAAAAATCACTTGATTAACTAATCGAGCAAAATACACTCAAAATTGATAATTTAATTATTATTTATAAAATAGGAATGATTAAAAGTTAATATGAGCGTTACACTGAGATAGCAAAATAATAATTGTCAACGTTACTAATACACTTGATGCATAAACAATAATGATGGCCAACAACTGTGTAGGGAGTGAGAAAGAAAGGAGACCGGCTTCGTTCTCATCCCTACTCCGTGCTGTTTACTGGGTCAGAAATGACACCTGTAGACATCTGGCGGGGATAACTAATTAAATGACGATTGATCAGTTTTCGACCGGAGAGGAAAAATGATTAAATAACTAAAATGGCTATTAAAAATAAGGGTTGATCGTAGAGGGGTGAAAATTTAGGGTTGTAGGTATTTTTTGTATGCTGTATCATAAAAAAATTAAAACAAAAAAATTTTGTCTGAAAAAAAAAAAAAAAAAATTTAGGGGTGGTCCACCCTTAACATTTGGGGGGATGAAAAATAGATGTTGGCCGATTCTCATAGATACCGGATAAGCACAAAAAATTTCATCAAAATCGGTCAAGCCGTTTCGGAGGAGTATGGCAACGAAAACTGTGACACGAGAATTTTATATATATATATATACTCAATCAAATACATACACACACACATCGGGGTAGAATGTAGTTTTTAAACTTCATTACAGAATCATGTAATCCAGTTGTAAAAATATCCCTGACTCTTAAAGCTAAATCTTTCTTATTTTTGCACGCTCTTGCAGCTGTTTGTTTTGGTCACGAGATTCTGGTTTCTAAAGTGTCATTTTTAATGTTATAGCAGGTGCCAGCGATCTTTTAATCGAAGTAAATAATAAATATCTTGGAACATGGTTTTAATGTCGCAATATTTTGTGGCAGCAGGTGTTTTAGGCGTAATATTTCTTATTAAAATATTTAGTTATAGATTTACTTTAATATCTTAGTATGTCTAGAATGCTTAAATCTGCAATTTAAAAGAAAGTTTGGGTTTATTTTATAAAGGCGAAAATTTTCTTTTAATTTAATGGTTATTTTTATTGAAGGGTAAATATTTGGTCAAAATGAAACTGGTTAACAGAATACAATATTTTTATTAGTTGTAAAAAAACGATTAACTGTGAATTTATATGTGTTACCAATAAGTTTCATCCATTTTCTTTCTTTGATACTAATTCTGTATGTTTTCGTTATAATTTTTTTAATTTGGAAATTGCTTTAATAGAATACCAATGGGGACGATTTTGAATTTATTTTCTAATTTTAAACTGCCATCACTTGATTGTACTTAAATTTTTTTGACTCATCTTATATGATATCAAAATATTTAGTGCATGAGAGCACATTAAAGAAATTATGTTGTCATAAAATTTTAATAATTAAATTTCAATATGCCACTCTGACTCTCAAAATGAAATAAGGGAACAAAAAAAATTTCCTGGAGCCTTGAACACTCAACAATAAATTTAAAGGGTAAGAGTTCGTACAATTTCTTTAAAAATAAATTTCTGCAATCGTTTATTTTAAACTATTGTTTTTATTGTTGGATGGAATAAACAAAATCTTTTTGTAATTACAGTACCTGCTCAATCATCAAACGACATCCTAAGATGATTTGGATATTGGAAAATTATACATAGTGCTTCAAACCACCTACAATTATTTCATTCCATATCATTATAATTATACATACGTAATGATGTTAGAAGTCATTATTTGTGACTTGTTAAGCGGCAGTAGAGAATAGTTAATGATCATAAGGTGTAAGTGCTCTTAGCACCATTTCAGGAAATGGCGCTTTTCTTAGAACTGCGACAAATGAGATGTAAATAGTAGCAGTAATGACAACCTTTCGCCAAGATAATAATGCAGTTCTATGTTTCTTTGCATCAATGTACCATAAGAATAATGAAGCATGATGTTGTGTTTGAGAAAAGTCATTTTGTTTAAATCTTAATGTCGTTCACTGAATGAAACTTTCTAGAAGATCTGTTGATAAGTGTGTTTGTATAGAGAGAGATTTTAAAACTCCTCGATAACATGGATAATCGCTTAATTTACAATAGAATGATGAATAATTAATTCCTCATATTACTGATAGCATTTGGTTTTTGATGTACATAAAAAATGCCCAACGTTTTTTATGATGAATTATAATTTTCATAACTTCTGAATGAAATTGAAGTGCAAAAGAAAAGCATATTATATACTTTTTAAGTTTTATAACATTTAAATGCTTTAATAAATTAATTCTCAATATTATGCATAAAAATTATCGTTTGTTTGATGAAATATTTTAAATTTTTCCAAATAATTGGCTTCTTATTTCACTTAAATAACGTCAATTCCATTGCCCGTTGGTTAGCACACACACAACTGTAGCTTTTTAAATTTGTTTATCATCTAATTCTATCCATAAAATTGCTTATTATCATAACTATTGATATAAATTTATTTTAAATACAAATTTGTTTGATTCATCTGGTCGATTAATTTATTTTTCAATTTAATAAAACAAAAAATGCTATTTTGAATTTATTTCTGACGTATGTATTTTGTCAATTTAACTTGACTTGTTTAATTAAACATCTAATTTAATTGACTTAATCATTTTAAATCACTTCAGCAACTGTATTTAATTTCCTGGTAATTCTTTTTTCTGTGACTGACCAAATATATAGCTGCCTACAGTTTTTATTTGAAGTTAGTATTTTTAGAGTAAATGAAAAAGCCTATTAAATCATGTGTTCTCTCAATCTTGTATATAATTCAAAGTACTCTTAGGACAGTTTTACAAACTGGAAAAGACTGTAATTGTTTTATACAACTCTGACTTCACTGTTCTACAGAAAGCAAAATGATTTGTTTTAGTTGTCCATGACACATCGGTCGCTGGGTGCGGGAGGGTTCGAGCAAGAAACAGACAGGATCTACAGTTAACTACTTTTATTCAGGGTTTAGTACTTATGCAAATTTGTGTGCGCGTGCGTGCGCGCACTTTGATAACTAAACCCGAGGGGCAATAAAACATATTAATGGCATTAGATATATGGTAGCACTTATCTTAATTATTCACTTGAATGTTCTTGCTTGCAACTTGCTAAATGGTCAGCCGAAAGGTAAATGTGTTCCATCTTTTCTATTAATCCATTCCCTTTGGAATTAATGTTACAAAGTCCAACCACCGATCGCTCACACTATGCTTTTCGCTTAGGATCCACTTTCAATCCTTTCCTCACCTACTCAACAATCGGCACGTAAACCGAAGTTTGGATTTGCATAAAATCAAGTATCATCTACGGAAAGTGGTTTTCAACTAAAATAACAATTACAAAAAGTGTTTTACCCAATAGGATCAGTAGAAGCCCGAATAGAACTCTTTACATAGTGACTAATTTTTCCCCTGAATCTGTCTATTTTCTTACGAATAAAATATGTCCGATACTTTATTTATTGTGCATTGCAATATGCAAATCACATTTTTTAACATTATATTATGGTGCTTATATCTTTTCTAATATTCTTTCTGCATTTTGAAACATAAAATTGTTTACGTATAACAAATTAGGAAGTTGTACAGACCAAAAATAATAACCAAGCATAAACAATCGAATTTCTTAGATTTTTTTAGTGTAATTTTTTCTAATGTAAAAATATTTGAAACAGATTTAAAAATATACACTGAAGTGCCAATACATCATGAAGATTTACTCAATAGTACATTGGTATCATCTTTGACTAGTAAAACAATTGAAACTCACATTGGAAGGGATGCAGATGATTTAAGTAAGGTTGTACAACATATTTAAGCTGCAGTCACGCAAAATTGAGATATTCTAACATCAATGTGTCTGATCTCTAAGTTGCATTTTTATGAATGCACAAATATATTTTTGATTAATACTCACAAATTAGGTGTCCAAGACCATAATAGAAATCCATTATAATGCTTCTCGAATCACTCTAACACAATTCGAAACTTGTGACATGAGGTGTTGTCCTAATAGGAGATTCCATTTCCATTTGGAAACCATATGTCATGTAATAGTGAAACTCTAATCCACACACACACACACACACACACAGAATTATGCGCACATAGTTCGCAGCTTTCATGGTCTGTCTTACTACAACCCAGAATCGTCGTTAAAACATTCCCAAAATCATAATACTGCCACCACAAGCCTTTTTATGACATGTTGTACATGAGGAAGCAACTGTTCACCTTGAAGATGTTGAACCCTACCCTAACACAGCAAATTTCATGATTACTGAGAAATTAGAAGTCATTCTACCATGATATCTTCAACTTTGCCATGTTCCAATGCCGTGGTTCCTGGTACCATTGCAGGTGTAGTTGATAATGATAAGGCAGACAAGTGTGGAATGTCCGCTGCGCAGTTCCACATCCAACAATGTCCGCTCAACTGCGTGTTTCAAGGAAATTATACCTGAACCTGCATAGTATTAGGCTGTCAGCTGAGCCACTGTCTGATGACGATTTTGCATTACTAAGTGAGGAAATCTACGACGTCCTTTTTCTTTGACGATGCCTTGATGTTCAGCACCTTGGTGTCTTATGCTGGTTCCAACGTCATTTAGCCACTTTACATAAGGTAAATCGGGGGATGAGGCCACATTTAAAGAATTTTCGATTAGTACATTGAAAGTTGAAATAACAATATCACGACAAAAATACACCTTATTTGTCAATATTTAATTGTTTATGTATACAAGTTAATTCTCCTCTTAGTATAAAAATAAATAAGAAAACAAATGTTAAAGAAATTCATTTAATTGTAGCATGCTCCCCATACATATGGGAAAGATGCCACTAGACATGGAGAAAGATGCAACAACACCACTGTAAATCAAAAAGATAAGACAAACATTACCGAATTAAATGTGAAGTAACAATAACTATAGAAAAACAAAAATAAATAAATAAATAAATTCTTTCAAAAGTAGTTTGCTTAGAATAATAACAATACAGATTCGAATGATAACCTGAACAAAAGTTCACTAAATGAAAATGATTACCATTGCATTCTTGAAAAAAACTTGTTGCTTTTGATCCTCTGAATCCAGTCACACTTGGAACCTATTTTGGCATAAAAGTACCCCTAACACGCTGCACAAAAGTTGTTATTATTATCTTCATCAAAACTGTTACCACTGGTATCTAAGGAAATTCCATTTACCTTTAAAAATACAATATGGATTGTGACGAATCTGTACGGAACCTTTCCACTAATCTTCTTAGGCGTCCTTTTAGGGAATATAAATTCGTGTTTATTTCCAATCAACTCCAGAAAGATGAACGGGATATGCAAAATAGATAAGGTATTTAAGTCGAGCGTTGTAAGCTAGCAATGTAGATGATGGAAGGCTATTGAGCCAGAAACTTTAACCGCAATATTAGAGGATTCCAGGATATTAGAATCGTGAACCTTTTTTTCGTATTAAATCATGAACATAATCCAATGTAATGCACGTGGAATTAAAACAAGAGGTATTCTTTTCGCGCCAATTTTTCAAAAAGCAAGTATTTTAATAATTCAAGAAACTTGATTACATCCAAATGATATTTTCACAATTCCCAATAAGAATATATTCAGAATTGATAGGGAAATCAAACGAGGAGGAGGGTTAATGATAGTTTTAAATAAAAAGATATTAGCGCAATAAAAATATTCTCAGAAATTAGTGAAGACTTAGAAATTTTAATAGTCAGAGTTCATATGACAATTTTTAATATATACATCCCACTGGGTAACTTTAAAGACATCAATTTATCTAAAATAGCATCATATATTGATAATCACAGTTTGATATTGGGAGATTTTTCAACAAATCTCATGAAATATGGGGATCAAAAGGATTGCAGTGCTTCTGTGAAAAAGATTTTTGACAGGATCATTGAAAAGGACTTAATATTATTAAACGATGAAAGTTCAACTTATCTCCATTCATCGGGAATTTTTACATCTATAGATCTCTCTTTAGCATCTATAGATTTAAATTATGATTTATCCTGGTCCACAAATACCGATAATTTTGGAAGTGATCACTTCCCTATAATTATTAATTACAAAAAAACCAACTGCTCAGCAACTAATAATTTTAAACAAAAAACAAATTGGAACAAATTTATCAATATTATTCAACAAAATTTAAATTTAAGGGAAAACATAAATATAGATATTATAAAAGAAATTAAAACAGCTCAAATATTATCTCAAGAAACAGGAAAAAACAGATCAGTTTGAGAGCTCCATGGTGGACAGCAGCATGCGGGCATTTAAGAGCAAAAAAAGAAAACTCCTTAATAAAGCAAGGAAAAGTAAAGAAAAAGACTGGATAAAATATAAAGAAGTAAGCGTAAAACTTAAGCGAACAATCAAAGCCTGTAAAGAAAATTTTTGGCACAAGACCTGTGAAAAAATATCTTCTCCTAACGTTATTTTTAAAATAATCCGAATAATCAAAAATAGAACAAATCCTAACTATTCTTCATTTAATATTATTGAAAATAACAGAACCATAATAACAAACGAACAATCCCAAGCACACAAACTGTTTTTTTACAATATTACGCAACACAAAACAACGATAGTATTCTAAATATTTCTATTCCGGACAATAGCCAGGATATTAATAAACATTTTTCTTTAAAAGAATTAGAAATAGCAATATCTCATCAAAAGAACAGCTGTCCAGGGCATGAGAAAATTTCTCTCCAATCAATAAACCATCTCCCCATCAAAGCAATAAATCTTCTGAAATCCTTTAATGATAGTTGGTCTTCAAGTCACATTCCAAAAGATTGGACTTACGCAATTATCCTACCTTTTATAAAACCTCACTAAAATCCCAAGGAAGTTTCGACATAACCGTCCTATTTCTCTTACTTCAGTAATTGCCAGATTATTAGAAAAAAATGATTCTACATAGAATGCTGGATTTCAGTTTTCAAAACAAAATTTTTCATGTTAATCATCATGGTTTTTACCCTCACAGAAGCAGCATTAATACATTACTTCAATTACAACATGACATTATACTGGCTAGAGAACGCAAAGAAAATTTTATTTTGATAGCGTTGGATATTTAAGCAGCATATGACTCAGTGTGGCCAAATGGCCTTATTTCTAAATTAAACAAAGTTGGATACTCTGGTAGATTACTACGATGGATTCAAAACTTCTTACATCAGAGAACAATTCAAATCAAATGGAGGAACATTTTTTTTCAAAAATAGTTACAAACAATTATGTTGTACTCCAGGGTTGTATCTTAAGTCCTTTCCTTTTTATGATTTATATGGAAGATATTTTTGAAATTCAACACGACAGCCATCTTCTGGTTTACGGTTATGACATATTTTTATATAATAGTGGTACAAAATTGGAATAAAACAATAGGTGAAATGCAAGAATCTTTAAATAAAATTTCAGTCCTGTGTAAAAAATAGAAATTGTCCACCTCTCCAGAAAAAAGCAGTCTAATCAACTTTTCCAGAAAAAGAAGCACAATACCTCCATTACTTAAAATATGCGACAAACCTATTCCCGAAGTGAAGAGTCTGAAAATCCTGGGTATCATCTTCGACCCCAATATCACCTGGAAAAATCATATTAATTACCTACGTCAAAAAGGATTCAATTATTTAAATGCCATTAAAACCGTATCTTCTCCGAGAATAGGAACAAGATCTGATCATCTTTTAAATATTATTAATGCCACAATCCGTTCTATCTTTGACTATGGAAGTCAACTTTTTTCCTTTTCTAGCAATGGCAACATACATAAACTAGAACCGATTTACAATGCTGCCTTGCGTTTAGCCCTAGGTTTCCCAAGAAATACCCCGTTAGATTTATTAAGAGCAGAGTCTATGAATGAAAGTATTAATACTCGCCATAATTTCCTTTGCCAAATATTTATAGCCAAGCAAATAGCATTAAAAGACTGGTCACCATACGCAAGGTTATTTTGGAATATAAATAGTATTTTTTTATAAATATAGAGAAAAAGAGATCAGTATTTTTCAAAAGACGGCCAATCTGCTCCAAGAATTATGTATCTCTAAAGTAGATATTCTTCAATGGATCCCTCCTCCTCCAATCTACGAAAATCGCAAAATAAACATCTATACTCATGAACTACCATTTCAAAACAAGGATCTTCCAGATGACATAGTACAAAATATGTTTAATGATTACATTCAGCCAAAACTTAATAACTATATCATAATAGCAACCGATGTTTCAAAAAATACTAATCAAACATCAATAGGAATTTTGATCCCTAAGAAAAAAATTCGACAAAATTTCATACTGAAAGAAATGATTTCAATATTTACTGCTGAAGCTATAGCCATATGGACTGCGTTTAAAAATTGGGTTTCTGAAACAGAAAACTATATCATCTTGACGGACAGCTTATCAGTCCTAAAAATCATTCAAAATATTAAAAGAAAATCCAATACCATAATATTAAATTTTAGTTCAACTTTCCATCAGTGCCTCCAAATAGCTCAATCAATTACATTCATTTGGGTACCAGCTCACAAGGGAATAGGGATTAATGAAGAAGTTGATAAATTAGCTAAATCCTCTCCAGAGCCGTGGAATATTATTTCTTGGATAACTTGGGTATAGACCTTACTTGATCTTGAGCGTAATTATTAATTAGTTGCATCATTCGTACTTTAATTAAGTATAAAGGTAAATCCCTTTATTGGACTTAACATAAAAGTATTATATGTTATTAGAGTTTTTTTGAGAAATCGGAAATAATAAATAAATATTATTATTATTCAAAATGGCTCTTAGTGGTCCTTTGCCTCAAATTAATCTTGGTGTCCAAGGTGAGACCCAGGGGGTCTCCACAGGATGAAGGAAATTACCTTTGGCATTGCAGCATGACAGTGCAGTTATGGTCTTTCCCATTTTCCGTGACTTGACATGGTGGATATTACACGTCCTTTTTTCGCAATAACTTTCACGGTTTCATTATTCATTTGAAGACTACACTCTTTTAAGTTATATATCTGTATTGGATTTGGTAAAAATGAATTTTCCTGCAAAACAGTGTATAGCAGGCTGAAGTAGTAGTCGACTTTAGCCCTTTTTTGTGCCAGCCTCACAGCATAGTTATTAATTGTAGTTATATCTTGTTCAATAATATACAGTGTTATAAAATGAAAAACAATTAAAGCTCATTTCATTTATTTCTGATAAATGTGGCATCTCCCAACAAATATAGTAGGCAGATGCCACACACGCTTATTTCCTTATTGCTGTAGTGTTATAGCCGTTTCTACATACATCGTATGTGTAATATTATGCGCAACTCACTTATATTGCTAATATTTTATTTAAAATAACAAGTACGATCATAAACTTTAAATATGCTGAACGGAATATTATAAAAGTTGTATTCGCCACTTTAAATGCTCACAAGATCGAAAAATAAGGCCGATTAAAAGATGATTAATTCAGATAAATTCACAGGGCACATTCAATGTTGGACCAGACTCTTCATAAAAAAAAACATCAAAATTGTCATCTGTCAATGCATAAAAGTACTATTAACAAACTGGAATCTTCCACGAATTACTTTAAATATTAAAAAGTGTACATTGCAAGAGCAGCCTTCCAGTCTTGATGTTTCAGAGATACTCGATTGTCTTCGGGTCATTACAATCTGTCCTCTATCAAGTTTGCTTAGATCAGCAGAATTTGCCATAACTCCCAAAAGTGCAAGAATGTATCCTTATTTTCTCCAGCAGCAGTTAAATATTATTTATTTTTAATCATGTCACATACACATCCACGTTATTCGGTTGTGTTCATTGAAAAATGTTGAGATGCTTATAATGTTTTGGTTTGACAGTGTATAGTAAAGAGTTCCAGAGCAAACACCGATTTAAATCCAGAGGTTTGTATGGTTTAATGTTTTACTCACAAAAGAATTTGGAAAGTTTACATAACTTTTTGGAGAAAAAAAAAGAAAAAGTATATGTCTATTCTTTTTTAAATATTTGTCTGACCTCTCCGAAATGAAATGCAACTCTGCAAAGCATATAAGAAAAAAAACCCAACAGAAACTGTTATAAGTAAAGATATTCAACAGAAACGGGCGGAAGATATTGTTTTTTGAAATGTTAAGTGACATCTAAAATATATTTGCGTCCATTCGACGAAATACAAATAAAAGAACAGGGGAAAATATCGTTTGTCTTTGGAACTTCTAAGAGGATGCCTCCCTCGGATTCTTTTTTCTTGCTATAAAAATGAAAGTGTGTGGAAGAGTTTTAGTTATAGTAAAAATCTGTGACCAGCCGAATTTTCTTTTATTTCCATTATGTTTAAATAATGTATTTAAGGTATCCGAACACGTTCGGAGTACTTTTTAACAAAATATCATATTTAAAGATTATAAATGCATTTTTAGGAATCAATGACAATAAATAGTAATATTTAACGTACAATATTTAAAATAAATTGCCTAAATTTAAAAAAAAAACACAATTATAAGTGAAATTGTAGCAATATATTTTTTAAAAACTTCAAAGCAATTCCAGAAAAAAATTAATACGCTTATATTACTAAAAGTGTTACTAAAACAAATTAGATGCATTTATCTAGAAAATGTACTAAAATTTTAATGTTTTATTAAAACTTGAAAATTTTAGAGATGATCGAATAAACATTATAAGAAATGTGATATTCTTTATGAGAACATTATTTAAATAACAAGCCATAACACAAAAAATTATTCATACAATAAGAAACAGTTTAGTACATTCTCTAGAAAATAATATAAATATCAAGTTAAAAAAATTTATAGAAATACATTTGTAACATTTTGAGTTATCAGACTCTTCATGATAGAATTTGAGCACTTTAAATATCCTATTCAAATACCCACTTACGGTTTTCTAACTTTTTAAAATCGATTTTAACTTGGCCTCTAGGACGCGTAGAAACAAAAAAAAGTACGTTTCGTTAAGCCAACAGCTTCAATAACAACTATTCGTAAAGCCAACAACTATTCAATAAAAAACAAAATATCTGTCTTGATTGAATTTGATCATTTTTAACGTGTCCGAATACCTTAATTTTAAATTTTGGTAGAAATATTAGTGTTTATATGTATGTATATATATATATATATATATATATATATATATATATATATATATATATATATACTGCTCAAAACAATTAAAGGATATTGTAAGTTTTATATAAAATAAAGATATAAGCGAAATTTTTTTTACCGAAAATGGAAGAGAAGAATCACAAATGCAAATTTTTCTGATTTTTAAACTGTGCAGTATGCTAATTTTGAGTTCGACGTCAATAACGTCGCTTCAGAGGCAGCGAATGAAATTTGACTTTAAACTGAAGTGAAGACAAGGATGATCGGCATTCAGTGACTCTTTGTTTCAATGAGTACGATATCTCAGCGAAGTCACTTAACCAATTCAGAAGCTTGGAGAGTTGTTGGTAGGTTAAAAGGGGGCCAAGCTCAAACCGAAGTAGCGCAAGTCATTGGAGTGTCACAAATTGTGATTTCCAGGATCTGGAACCGTTTTTTTGGAGACTAGAAGTGCAAGCCGAAAACCAGGACAATGTCGTAGACGGGTAACAACGCCCCATGAAGACCGTTATTTAGTGTTAACGGCTCGGACACACCGAAATATGAACGCTACGCTTCTCCAACAATACCTTCGCTCGGCTACTGGCACCATGGTTTCAATTTAGACGGTCCGAAACCGGCTTCATGGCATAGGCCTGTATGCTCGCCGACCGATGGTATGTGTTAGACTAACATCAAGGCATCGTCGCGACTGCAGGAGGAGAAATGAATGGAGCAATGTTCTTTTTTCTGACGAGTCCCGTTTTCCTGTTCATCCGGATAATAGGCGTATTCTCCTGTGGAGGGACCGCGGCAGTAGGAATAATCCTGCGTTCGTGCACGAAAGTGTTAGATTTGGCAGTGGGGGAGTGTTGGTGTATGGTGGCATCTCAATGGACGGGCGCACAGACCCCTGCATCATTCGAGATGGACCTCTGACTGCTCGCCGATATAGGGATGAAATCCTCAGACCTATTGTAGTCCCTTACGCTGCAGCAATTGGAGATGACTTCATTTTAATCGACGGTAAATGCAGGCCACATCGTGTTAACCTGGTGGAGGATTTTCTTTTCGAGGAAGGAATCGTACGATTGGAATGGCCAGCGTGTTCTCCAGACATGAATCCAAAAGAGCACGTTTGGGACGCTCTAGGAAGACGAGTTGCTGGCCGCCAACCACCCCCACAAACTCTCCAAGAACTGGAAAAAGCTATTCTCGAAAAGTGGGACAGAATACCCCAACTCGTTATTAATAGCCTTATTGACTCCACGTGTCAAGTGTGCTCAACGTTGCTGGCCGTCCGTGGAAACCATATCCCCTACTGAAAATGATTTCCTTTGAAGAAAACACCTTTTCTTATTCTTTTTTTCTCATATGCACAAATTGCGTTTTTTTTTTTTTCCTTTTGTACAGAAATGCGCAATAAAATGCATTTTTTCTGCCAAACATGGGTCATTTATTCTCATATAACCTACTACGTCTTTCGACCATGTATCAATCAGCTAAAAAGTTTCCCAGCCATAAGATCCACCTAAAACCACAATATTCTTTAATTATTTTGAGCACTGTATATATATATATATATATATATATATATATATATATATATATATATATATATATATATATATATATATATATATATATATATATGTGTGTGTGTGTGTGTGTGTGTATTTTTCTTATCCCTACGAGCCTATTTAGCAACCTGACTAAAGACATTGTTTTAAACAACAAGTGATAAAAAAATAAAGCCAATTCCTACTTAGGTCAACAAAGAGAAATTTTATTTTAGCTTCTTTTTATTAAGTGCTTTCAATTAATATAAATATGTATACACATATGACAGAATCACAGTATTAAAAGGCAAACCACTTTTTAAATTAACATTAAAACTTTTTAGCCCCATTGAATTTGTTTCATAAAATCCGGCGTATAACGCGGGCTTTTAACACAAAAAATGAAATCGACATTTACGGGTGGGCGTTGTACGCCGGATATAAAAATGACAGCCTTAAAAATAAACACGGATATGAGAATAAGGAAAACTAAATTATACAAACATTGAAACATTGTTTATTTTAATGAAATGACTTACCTAATGAACTTCAAGAGCTGTAATACTAAAACTACACTATTTTTTTTCAAAAATATGGGATTATACCTTGAATAAATGATTTCAAAGCATAGGGACTCTGCATACATGTATTTCAAGTTTCTTCATAAAAATAGGGGAGCTTGTTATACGGTGAATATACCAGAAAATTAAAACAAATGCAGCTTGAAAGTAAAGGTGTGCATCATACGCCAGATTTTACGGTAAATACACTTCTTAATAAAAGTTGAAAACAGTGTAAGAGGTATGCTGACGTCTAAAAATCAGTATAGGATTTTATTTAGGTTAAGATAAGTTTTCATCACAAATTTAACAAAAGCTGTTTTGCCCAATGTTTCAGCCATCTAGAGGAATAATATCGACTGAGAAATATATCTCTTAAACTATAATTAACTAGTTTAATTTAAATAATGAATTAGTATTTGGAAAAAAACTGTATTAAAACAACAAATGTCCTCCTTTATAAGTTAAACTTATTTTTGAACTTGAGTGTATGAATAAAAAGTATTTTATTAACGATTAAAATTTTGAACACATGATGTATAAAAAATATATAAAAGGTGAGTGTGAACTAATAGCGAGAATTGAAAATAAAAATTGTTTTCTTGGGGATTTATTTTCTTAAGTTTTTAATTCTAATTGGCGGATGTATTTTTCATGCAATTTCCATCCGTGTTTCATTTTTTTGAAACGTGAAATCTTTTATACCTTATTATGGATCTTTATGCGATCATTACACTAATCCTCATGGGGAATCTTTGGGCTAGCATTCGCGTTTAATTCACAGCTATGCCTCTCAAGAAGAAACCGAGATAGTAAGATTAGTTCGACTAAATAAAGCCAGATTTTTTTAATTTTAGAGAAAGTGGTAGGATGCAGCTATATTCGGTACACAGGTAAAATTGAAGAAAGTTTACTTTCACATGTAAAGATTAAGAGAGATGTTTTGCCACTGAGTTGAATTAGTAAATTTAAAGTTAGGAATCAACGATATATTACATTCAGTTAAATACTCGGATTCCACATATGTGCTTAATAATCATTAATTTATCAGTGTTACTCAATTGACATTCACTTTGGAAATAGATTGTTGTTGGTTAGTTTGACTAAATAAATAAGTGTGACTATGGAAAACTCTGTCTCTGCTTTCAATCCTTCCACACCCGTAGGTAGGCAAGACAGTGAGAGAGAAAGTTCGGGAAGAAGTTTCTCACAACCTCAACACTTAGCTCTTACAAACACGCGATTTAAAAGATGCCAGTGAGATTTTCCTCGTTAAATACGGCGTGAGACACGATCTCGGGCGGCCCAATGACATTAAACACTGCCAGTCTGTACACAGTTTCTTCCATTCATGCACTTACGAAGCATTTTTCAAATTATAGAG
The DNA here is from genome assembly GCA_019973935.1 of Trichonephila clavipes. Taxonomy (NCBI): domain Eukaryota; kingdom Metazoa; phylum Arthropoda; class Arachnida; order Araneae; family Nephilidae; genus Trichonephila; species Trichonephila clavipes. The sequence goes on from BMAU01000998.1 coordinate 165,159, forward strand.
CTTACTAATGGTTATATTAATATAATAGTTATATTTATCGTAACTACTTATCTGTTGTAACTGTTTTACCAGTATTAATCTAGCAAAAAATAAATATGCAAAACTCTTTGATTAAAAATGTACACACATGGAGAAAATATTTTCATATTAAGAGATATAATGGAGATCAAATGGTCTCATGACTTCAAGGCCGTGAAAAATAGCTAAAAATTGCATTTTAAAAAGTCAAAAGCTATTTTCGAAAAACTCTCTGTTGATTGAAGGATTGGTTTAATATTAGCGTTGCACTGTTGAGCTATACGAGGGATTTTGGCGACGGACCACGTAATTTTGAACCATGGTCAAGTGATGTGGACGACACCTGAGCTGGCACCCCCCTCTCCTAACTACCACACCACACCAACGGGAGGACGTTTCAGCTCTCGAAAGATTTAACGTGCATCGCTGCCCTATACGGCGAGTCTTTAGTGGTACTGGGCTTGAACTTGTGACAAGGCAAGCCACGGTCCGATACCTATACCACTCGGCTACCACAGCCACCGAAAAACTCACGGAGCTGCACGCTGTCATGACCTATAATTTCAGCAGGCTATGTTTCTCATGGTGTGTTTCTTCTACACCTCACAAACGCACGCACAAACTTTTAAATTTATTTATGTATAGTGAAGAAATAATCTGAGATACATGTGTATTTTTATGTATTAAGAAACTGATCGATCTATTCACATTTGAAAAATATTAGATTATAGGATTATTTTTGCTATGTAGTATCATTCATTAATGTAAAAGTAGTGTTAGGCTTGATCCATCTGGACAATTTTTGAGTTTAATTGTTATATCATAAGTTTACTCAAAATGAAGCCTTATGTCGTTGTAAGTTATTTTTAACACGTTATGAAAATTCAAGGGGACATAAACTAAAATATAGTTAGCAAAGCAATTTTAAAAATCTTTGCTTATAATGATGCTTCCTAAAATTTAAAAGATTTATTTTCTCATGATTAGAGTTAATTATATCGCTTTAAATAATTGCAACTCATTTGCCTTGTGTAGGATTTCATTTTTATTTTAACCATTGGTTAAAGAACACCATTCTTCATGACTTACATTTCTTTCAAAAATAATTTCAAAAACAAGAAACTGCTATCTTGAGTACAAATTCCAGTTTTTGAAAATGGAAATTTTTCAATAAATTTATCCATGCAAATGTATCTGGAGCATGACAATGGAAAATTTTCCATTCCACAGTCGAAAATTTATCCTTCTGCCCTAAGTTTTGAAAATATGTCCTGAGACTATGAATAAATTGGATTTATAAAGATGATACCTCCAGGGGAGACTTGAGAGACTGCTTAATTCGATATTTACCATTCGGTTATTTCAGAGCACATTTAAGTGAGCCTAAAATTTGAAAATCGAAATGATGTTTGAAGATATCTGTTTCGTGGTTTATGCTGTTGACAATAAACCCTCTTAATTATGTTACACGAGTCATGGCTTATTCCATTAAATAAAATTTACAAGTGGGACAGATATTTTCCAAAATTCTCAAAAGTGTTCACACTCTTTGCGTAATCTGTTGCGGGAGTTTCACAAAAGCAGTCTAGATAGTAATTAATGCTGTTGTAATGGCTGGTGCTCCTTTTCTAAGCCGTGGAAGTCTTAGAATCCACAGACAAATTCAAGGTTTCATTAAAAACTTCAGACACCTAAGATTTCGATGTGTTAAAACTCAAAATAATAGAGATTGTGAAAAAGTACTGAAGGATTTTGTATTTTTTTATTCAAATTTTTCTTGTCTTAATTTGCGGTAAGTTTAAAAAGGCTTGTTTTTCAGTAAACAGGAGATTTTTAAAAATGTTTGATTATCATTGATTCAATTTTAAAGTTCATGTAGAATTTGAAAGCTAGTCAAATCTCTTTTTGGATATTAGTTTTATGTGTTTGGGAGAATTTTTGAAATCACTTATATATATAACATAAATATTCATTCTTACCTAACTTATATCATTCTGAGCAGCATTGCAACAACTGATAAAAAAGATGTTCTGACAATTCATTCCTTATACTTTTGTCTTAGATACCTTTTATAGCAGTGTTTCTAAACTGTGGGGCTCTCCCCTCTAGGTGAGTGTGATAACTATCCATGGAGGATGAGAGTATATCGAAAAGTTGAAACCAAATTTTTTTAAAAAGTTACAATTTACTGAAAGAAAGCAAAAAAAAACAACCCATTTTGACATATTGAAAATAAAACACGTATTTACACATATTTAATACAGTTATAATTGTATCATTACTACATCATGTTTTTTATAATAAATTTAACAGTACTAGATAAAGAATAAGTTAAATAATTACCAGTGCCCCTATGGGCATGTAATAAAATTATGTACAAAATGTAATACTTATCTTGATAATTTATATGGTTTATGATTAAAGTCACATTGTAGCTTAACGTCAAAGTGTATTATTATGCAATTCAAAACATTGTTATTGTATGTAAGTGGGGCACGATGAAAGTTAAGATTGAAAACTGGGTCGCAAGTATAGAAAGTTTCAGAAGCAATGATTCCCTGTTAGTCATATGTCATAGGTTTTTCCAAGTATCGACCCAGACTGATATAATTAAGCCATGCTACTGTGGTATTTGCTTTTGTGATTTTAGAATTATAAAGTTTTTTTAGATAAAAACATCTATACAGTGTTCATAGAACTTAAGTTTTCTTAAACTTTCATTTTTTGCAATTTTTTTTAAAATCAAATCTGGCTTACCAGCTAATATTTAGCGTGCACAGATATCGTACCTTTCAGCACAATATTGGTGAATTTTAGGTTGGGAAATAAGAGTTTTGCCTCATTGCATTTTAGGTCGTTTAAATATATTACATTAACAAATACAATGAGATTTTTTTTTTAAAATTGATATTGTTTAGAGCCACCTGTAGCTAGATCTAACAAGCACAGAACATTCAACTGGATATGGGAGTAATGATGGTATGGAAACCCGGATTCCTTAAAAAAATAAATACTTTGTCGATAGGGGTATCCAATGCACTGCGTTGTAGCTTACCAAATAAAAAAAAATAGTATAAAGCATTGCTATGAAAGCAAAATGCGAATTTATACTTTCGCATGCAGCAATAGCGTCAGTAATTTGGGCTATAAAACAAATTAACTAAAAAAAAAGAGTTTATTATTAGCTGAAGTGCGCTAGCTCAAATGAATATTTTATTCATTTTACCAGAACTGGCATTACTATTTAAGCTGCATTATTTAAATCTGATAAATGCAACGACATCGCTTATTGAGTTTAGAAACGGACAGAAGTTAGTGAGGGTCTTATAGTATTTGATGTTTTGACGAGAAACATTAAACAGTTCAAGGAAAAAAGATTGCTGAAAATTTCTCCACATAGAGGCCATAAACCTGTGTTGGTAGAGGTTATAACACATGTTTCAACTTTAATCATTGATGGATTACAGGAAATCATTGCGTTTAATAAGATTCCCTAGGTTTAGCTCAACAATTGGATAGGAATGTCTCCACATCATGGATAATTTTGCGTCGAGTTCTCTTCCAACTATACAAAATTAGCCATTAGCAAGATTTCAAACACAATGATTATGATGAATGACTGACCGCATTACATTTGTTGTGTCGTTTCTAGCCAAGGTAAAGAAAGCTGACGAGTTTTCCTATGATACATTCTGTGGGAAAATGAGGCTTATTTTCATCTGAATGTGTCTGTTAAGACACAAACTAGCCAAATTTGGGTCTTAACAGCCCATGAAGGGCAAGAAATTTCTATGCATTCGGGAAATCTCAACATTTGTTGTGGCTTAACATTCAAAACTTATCATTGAAACCCTTTTTTGATACCGTCATTTCGAAAGGAAAAGTAACATATACCGTTAGTGTACAAATATATCACGACATGGTGATACATAAACTTAGTTTTATCCAAATTTAACTATCTCCTTCAGATAATCTTTATGCAGAACGATGCATCACCTCATATGTCCATTATAGTACATCAGGTGTTTCATCATTTCACTAATGAAAGAACCATCATTATTTATTGACAAAAGCTTGACTACCTCGTGTCCTGACCAAATTCCGTTTGGGTTTCGGCTCTGGGGCTACATGATATAAAAATGTGTTTGTTCATAGAGTCACAAACTTGAGTATCTTAATACACCGGGCACGAGGAATATTCTTTGTAACATCTTGGTACACCATAGACAGTTTTGTGCTGGGAATACATAATATAGTCTGAGAAGAGCAATTATATTTGATTGTGGTCAATGTTCTCACTTCGGAAGTGAATGTAGTGAAGAAAACTTTACAATTTCGCATTTATATATAAACTTATAATTCCCTCAATCCGCGATTGTTTGAAATATTGGATATTTTTCTCGTGGAATTCAACTATTTGTCATTAGTTTCTATACCATTTTTTGTGTTTGATCGAGTTACAGGTGGTTCTGATTTGAGAGCGTCAATCTTTATTTTTTCTTTTTAATCGCACATCAATTTTTAAAGCTTAAAGTTTTCATTACTATTTTAATTTGATAGGTATTTGTTTTTATTATGGTTTTGATTATTGACACGAAATTTGTATATATGTTTAGTATGTAGACTACTGCAAGTCTTGATACTAGTTATTTTAATAAACATTTCAACTGTTTTTATTTTTTTACTGTATTCTCATGAAATACAAGTAATTATGTTTCTTTTTTTAAAGTAAGAAGTGAATTAATTGTTCAATCTATATTTAAAAAATGCAAACACTTTCTAACTGTATTAAATATAATTTTTATCAAAATAATAAATATTTTAGCCATTTATTTATTTTAAAAAATAGGTAACACTTTCAGAAAGCTACAATCAGATTTTATTTATATTATTCTGATTTACTAGCGTCACATGTATTTCTTTCGAAACTTCTTCGAGAGAATACATTCTATATAAAACACTGTTGCCAAATGTTTCCCTCTCAAACCCATTATGCTACTGTTTCACACTTCCTTAGCAAAGGTTGCTAAAATACTATTTCTCTATCGAGAAAAAATATTCTGTGCTCTACAAGCAGCAGATGTTGATCTAATAAGACACTTCCAATGCTAATGGCCCCGTCACTTTAAATAAACACTCCAGGACGCCATTACTTTGAATTACGATGCAGCTGAGTTTGAAAATTTCTGTGTACTTTTTTAGGGCAAAATGCGGCCAACACCCACTTTGAATCATCGGAATCAGAATGAAGAAAGACGTTTTCCGATATTTTTTTGTTCTCTTAGAAAGTATATATCTGGCCATAAAATGTATTCACACACTAAAAAAGATGTATAGATTTTCGCTTTAGTTTCGGATCGTGTGCTACATATGTGAAAAGCATCTCGACTTTCGGGTAAAATGTTTGTTGTCTTATAAAGTTTTTTGGGTTGATTTCTTCTTACTTAATACAGGACACACACGTTTACAGATGCTACATTTTTAGTCACCTCTGTAATAGATGTACGAATCTTCACCAGATATGTAAGTAATACGCCTTCTGAGTGCATATAACTGATTGGTGTTATTTTTTTTTCCAACACACAGATATTTTCTGCATGTTGTATATAAAAAAATATATTTAAATGTGTGCTATGTTTCATCGCGAGTGTTCATATGTAACATACATTTTTTGTGTGTGTTAGGAAAGAAATGGACAGTTAAAAAATCGGAAAACATTTTTGAGTTCTTTATTTTGGCTTATAATTGAATAATACATTATTAGTTCAAGATGTTATCTTCATAAATTTATCAAGACAACTTAAAATGTAACTAAGCATTCTTCATAAAGAGTTATATCTTACTTTTTATCGTGGCTTCAGTAGATGGATAGTCCTGGTAGGGAGCTAAGGATTTTTTTTTCAGATTGACGCATGAATTGGAATTTGTATTCCACTAAAAGAAAATGATGATGCATGGTAAATGCATCAAGGCTTGAAATCAGGGTTTTTCGACCTGTTTTCCACCGGGCCGTTTAAATATAGCAGCTATTTCACGTGGGCCGCAACATGAGAATTAATGGAAAAGGCATCTTAAGACCAAGTCAATATTGGACACTTAAAATGTGGAAAGTTGATTAAAATATCAAAACTCCTTTTTGGCTTTCTTATCCTATATAAATGTCTTTGAAACACATAATTTTTGTTTTCGGTTTTGTGTATTTTGTCTGAAATATGATGTAGGCTCGGTTTCCTTTCATCCATGTGATAACCAATCTCACAGTTCACATTCTAGTCTTACACAAACATAGTTGTCATGCCGCTTGATAATTCGGATTTTTTTTCTTTCTTTTCGAATATTAATCTATCAAATGCTGAATGGTACCAAAGTGGAGTTTTGACTGAATTTCAGACTTAAATCCGGATTATTTATTTATAACTAAAACTCAGTTTTACCCATACAGTAGTCATTACTCCAGTTCAGTTCACTACTTCCCTGCTATTTGTTATTATTAAAGGTTGCAGTTACAAAAGGAAGGAGAGAAACTTGCAATTCGTACCCGTGCGACATGGATAACGAAATAGGTATATTTGATTGCTTGATTGATAGAATTTCTCGCTACCTTTTTAATACAGTGTTCCAAATAATTAAATTTTTTAGTGCAATAAGCCATGAGCAGGCCACTTAAAATAACCACTCAGATGCCATCCTCGTGCCAGACCTTAACTTATAGGTGAACCCGACAATTTTAAATTTTAACTTTTTGGGAAATAATTAAGATTGTTTTGTAAAGAAATTTTTCTACAGGGAGATAATTTTGACAGTGCCGACTCTCACCCTGTCTCAGTGATATACTCATAATGTGGGATAGTGGTTAACTGTGCGATCACTTGCTGTTAATCAACTCAATAGAGATGAATTCGGCAGATCAGTTAGAAGAAAACGATAAGTTTTTTTTAATACCAGATTGGAAGTCATGAGAGTCTTCACAATCGATTTTATTTTTCTATCTGTATATATTAGAAATATGGTCAATTTAATGATGTTTTATAGACTTAAACATACCATATAATTTTCAAAAATCAGTGAAGAGGAGAGGGAATCCCTTAGTATATTTTGGGACCCAATCCTGCCTTTTTGTGATGACCCCCTTGGGTCACACCTTGAACACCAAGATTAATTTGAGGCAAAGAACCACTAAGAGCCATTTTGAATAATAATATTTATTTATTATTATACTTTTCTCAAAAAAATCTCTGATAACATATAATAAGATAATGTTACGTCTCTTAAAGGGATTTGCCTTCATATTAAATTAAATTACTAAGAATGCAATTAATTAATAATCTAGCTCAAACTCAAGTAAAGTTTACCGAAATAGGAGATCCGAGAAACACACGTATTCGAATTCTTAACTTTCATTAACTTTAACTAAGTCGCTTAAACTGACGTGAATTATATTTACCGCTGGCTTATATCAGCCTTCTGGTACGTCTCGCAGTCTTCACGAATCTAATCTCTTTGAATCTTCTAGTAATACGTTTAAATATACTGGCTCAATAGCCCACTATCATCTCTCTTGCTATCTCGCAACTCTCGACTTAAATACCTTATCTAATTTAAATATCCCGTACCTTTTTTGGAGTTGATTGGAAATAAACGCGAGTTTATATTCCTCAGGAAGACGCCTAAGAAGATTAGTGGAAAGGTTCCGTATAGATTCGTCACATTTTGAGTAACCATTCCTTTCGATAAATATCTAATAATCGTTAATTTTATACAGATCAATTTAATAGTCTATGTTTCATTTCCAAATGTTATGTTAAACAATTAATTTAATAATACTTTGTTGTCCTGTATTAAAATGTCTTGCTTATGAGTTTCTTTGAAGTGAAAGTAGATGATAATTAGAAGCATAAAGTGTTAATGATTTTTGACCTTTTTCCAAAAAATGACGCTTCTGTTACAATTACAACAATTTATATGTCTAAAAAGTTGTCAGAAATATCAATCTCCCTAATTATATATTAATACTTCAGATTTCTTTGAATCATAATTCACTGGCAGAATAATAATATGTATATACTCAAAAGGATATTAATTTTGTTTCATTATTCTTATATTGAATAATATAAGATGGAATTTAAAAAAATAAAATATAATTAATAAAAAGTAATTTTTTTTAAAAATTAAAAGTTGCAAGATGTTTATATAAGCATAAATTCAAGTATTATCTGAAAGCATCATGATTTCATGATAACATGAGTGCATTTTTTTTTTGCAAATGAAAATTTTGGCTGCCTTTTTTTTAAGTGTGATTCATTAATTTTATGCACGTCTTTCTTCAATGCTTACGATAATCTAATGTCACTTTAAAGTAATAGGCGATTATAGTAAAATCTAAGCATTGCATTTAAATTGCTTTAGAATTGTTAATGTAAATTTTAAATAAGTAGTGGATTGTTAACTGAAGCAAAAAAAAATTTTTTTTTCACCCTAGGTGGTTTTTTTGTACACTGCTTTATTTAAATGATATTAATCTTTCCCATTCTAATGGATTAAAATGCTTTTAAATTCCTCCATTCATACATACAGCTATTCATCAGCAAAAACATAATATATTTTTAGAATAATATTTTGCAAAGACTTATTTATCAAGTGTTATATTTATTAATCATTCAGTTTTAAAATTATTTTACAGACAGCGCGGGATATTTGCCCATTAAATATTCACTTCTTCATGCATAATATCAGCTGTAATTTACAAGCGGTGTATATTTTAATACTGAGTATTTTTAAAGCTCTTAAATTCATAAGACTCGTGAATGAATATTTAATGCAATTTATTGCCTATATTGTGTTTATCAAATGTGAAATAATTTTATTCTATCATACATTAAATTAATTCCGATTTCTTCGCCAGAATAATTATTTTGTATGCATCAGTGCTTCTCAAACTTTCAATACTTGCGACCCAATATTCAACTAATAGTTTTCAGCGGACCCCCTTCCATACAATAACAATGTATTAAATTCAATAATACTATACTTTGACGCTTAATTTACAATGCGACTGTAACCTCAAGTGCGTATATAATTGACTCACTCAGCCTGTGCATTGCTTACCCCGGACGTATATATACGTCTTTCCAAAATACGATATTTTCTGTGAACTGCTATCCATAAAAATTATTCCGAAGGCATTTGGAATGTAATAAAATGATCTTGACAATGTTTGCGAAGGATTTACTTATTTCGAATGTAGAAACTTACTTAGTATGTAGAAACTTATTTTTACTTAGAACGTAGACCCCAGCAAGCATCGATTTGTGCTCATTAACTCCTTTTCAACCCCATCCCACAAACACTACATACGCTCACAACGTGTTATCCGGTGACATTGGGGGAGTAAATCATGTAATTTTTAGTCTCTAAAATGCCGAATTATCATAAACCATACAAATTATTAAGATAAGTGTTATTGTTTGCATATAATTTTATATATAACAAGCTCATGGGGTCACTGGTAATTATTAACCTTGTTCTTACCGTATTATTGTTATAAATTAAACATAAAACGCATTGCGGAGTAATATATTTATAAGTGTATTATATCAGGGTAAGAATGTAATTTATTTTTATTATATATGTATGCCAGAATTTTATTCTTTTACTTTCAGTAAATTAATAATTTTTTTTTAAATCTTTTGTTTTCGATTTTGCAATATGCTCGCGCCTCCCTCATAGGGTTATCACGACCCTTAGGGGGCGTGCCCCACAGTTTGAGAAGCACTGGTATGCAAGGTTGAATCCATTTTTAAAAACTTGAAAATAGCTTTGTTAAGTATTGCATTGTGTAAGGCTTTTATATCTCGATGCACACTCATTTAAATTCATTTTTCTGATGTAATTTCTATTAATGAGGAATTTATCTTGCGTAATCTATTTATAAATTCTGAAATGTTTAGAAAGCCCCTCAAGCAGACGAAGGAGATTTCCTAGGTGGCACTGCATGAAAAAGTGGCAAAAGGAATCTGTGACATAAGTAAGGATATTCAGAAAAAAGATGGACTGGCGATATTGTTTTTGATATGTTAGGTGACATCTGAAATACATTAGTGGCTATTCGGCGAAATACAAATACAAGGGGGAAAGGAAATATCGTTTGCGCTGGAAATCGCAGATGGATTCCTCTCCCTCCCTTTTCATATTTCACTTCCTGTTCCAAAAAGAAAACGCATCAAAAAACTTTAGTTAAGGTAAAAAAAAAACTATGCTACCAGTAGAATTTATTTTTGAGATTCGAATTTTCCTTTCTGTTTGAACAATAGAACTAGATTTTTTGTTGTAGACACTTAGGGAAATCATTTTTACAAGCCCGCTGAAATGTATACCACTACATTGGACAGTTTTACTGCGGAAATATCCCAATCAACATTTCCGTAATAATGAAACACTAATGTAAATAAAAATCTTAATAAGATTGATTTCTTTTTCCTTTAGATTTTAAGAGATTATTATGCTAAGAAACTAAATGAACACAGTGAAAGATCAATATCTTGAGTGAGTTAAGCGATTGATACTGTGTAGATTTTTTTAAAAAAATTTTTAGATTCCTTTTGAACGGTTTCTGCGCTTGAAAATTTCCGCCTAAGTGAAAAAAGTAAATAAAAATAGAGGCGAGAGTTAAAGATTTATAAAGAAAATTCTTCCTTTTAAGGCACATCCTTCAAGTATATTTAGGAAATTTGAATAATTTTAGGATATAAAATCGAGCCAACCAGACCTTTCTATTCTGTCCCATTACGATATATCAAACGCAGAATGAAAAAATCCCAATAAATTGTTATAAGTAGTTTAAAACAAAATTATCCAAGACTCTTTTGTTAAGTTTGCATAATTTTAAATGGAGCTCTACACCTTTATTTAACCTGTCTAAAAATGGTTTATGATTACACTTCGGAGCATGTGTGCGCAGGCGTTTTTTTTAACTTTCTCAACGACTTTGTCACATTAATTATTGCAAATACTCGCAAGATAATCAAAATATATTTTTTTTAATTATTTATTTCATAAAACATGCTTGCAATTCTCAAATTTTGTGGAATGAATCAAATAATTTACGTGAGGATAGGAATAAGAAAATTAACTAAACTGATAATGATGCAAATTAAAATTACAATAAACTTTACACTTACTCGATATAAACGTCAGGAAATGTGCTACAGAGATGCGTATTGTCATTTCAAAATTCATCCTTTCTAGAGCAAAGAAAGGTCAAAATTTGATTTTACCTTGTTATTCTATATTATTTAATACTAATACTTTGCAATAAAAAAATACTGAGTGCTAATTTCAAAAAGTATTTTCAATAATTTATTATCTGGAATTTCATACCTATAAATGCTACTGGCTGGTTTACTAAACGGGTGAATTGAAAAACCCAACAATCAAAATAAAATGATTAAGTAACCGTCCATTTTTTTAAATAATATATTGATTAAATTAAACTTCCAAAAAATGAAGGTTTGATAAATAAATTGGCAACATCCAATGTAGTTTTAATATACAAATGTAATGTTGAAATTCTCGGTTGTTCCCGGGCAATACAAATACTACATTGAACATAAAATAAACAACATAATTTGCGAGGAAATTAAAATGAATTTATTTTTATTAATAAATAATGAGGAAGAAAATACTTCAGAAAGTTAAAAATATTAACTCTATTATGTAAAATTTTAAGCAATATCTTTTGTGAAGACGTTATTATTTGTTTTTCCATTTGATGTGTATATGTACACACACACACACAAATTTTCGTATTACCAACACGGGAAAATCTTTGGCTTATATTTAAAGGTGGGTTTTTTATATATATATTGTCCACTTTTGTCCTTCTAGCTTTAAATTTCAATCAAAACTAAATAATAATTTTTTTTTTGAAAAATAATCAATTCATTTAAATAATTTTATTTTCAGTTGTAGACACTAATATAGGATTTTGATTCCTTTGAAATTTCAGCAGAATTCCCTGAAAGTTTTTCGACCGTTACGATCAGTGGTGTAAATTCGTATAAGGTATAAATAAACAAACATTTATATTTATATGCAAGATACCACAGAATTTTTAACTGATATTTTGCGTATTTTTCAATTATAATAAAAATTACTATTCAAGCTATCCGTTACTTACTCGCCTTGAACTCTTCTTTTAATTTAAAATAAAATAATTAGAATAAAAGTAACAATATATCCTTTCAAGATTCTTTTTAAAATTTGTAAGTATCTATTTGATTTGAGAAATTTGTACAAATATATTATTGTATGCATTCTACAATTAATAATTCGAGTTTCTTGAAAGATATACTTAACTCGCATGTAGCTTTTATGCACTTTCCATTAGAAAATTGTATCTTGCAAGCAAATATTCCATGCTCTGAGGCTAGGAATTGATTGGATTGAAATAAGCTATCTAATGGAGGTTTAAGGGATCCTTAATTCGATATTTGGCCTTCGGTTATTTCTGAGGAAATTTAAGTGGACTTCATATTTGAAGATGGAAATGATGGTCGGGTGAGTTTGTGTGTCGTGTTGGTTTATTACTACAGAATGTTTTCTTAATTAAAATGTGACGGTGCTGTAATACACATATATCATTCCTTGCAACATAGTTAATCTCAAGAAAACTTTCAAAGCTAGCAATTCATTCTTTAGTTAATTAAAAAGGTGTCGATCTCTTTCCGTTAGAAAGTGTTTAAACAAATTTTTATAAAATCGAACCTGTGTTTATTTTAATTGTTAAATTTTTGTTTAGTTAAAATATTTTTAAATGTTGTTTCGGTTGTATAATTTGCTATCATCAAAGTAGCAATTAATTATTACAATCAATGTTTGATGTAGACATATAAATATTAGTCGCTTTTACGAAAGCTAATGAGAGTGTATAGGCATGTCAGCTATTGCAATTATGTTACAATGTTATAAAATTTTGCTTTTAATATTTCATTTTAGAAATAATTTTCTACACTTACCCGGTATAGTGGTTAGTGACTCTGTCTGCTGTGCCGTATGTCCTGGGTTAGAATCCAGGATAAGGCATGGATGTTTGTAAATGTATAGTGCTTTGCACCATGGGTACTCTCTAAATAGCTATCGAGCCGCAAGTCCACTTGTGAGGTTAGTTGAAGGAAAAGAGAGGTGAGAGGCCCCTTACCACACCCAGGGAATTATCTCTCAAAATTGGGGTGTAACCCAACAAAATCGTACCTTCACTTGTATGATACTCTAAGATACATCTAACAACATGGTCACAACTAGCCCTTTGCCGCGATGAATATCGGAGGCATTAATCTGATGTGACAATGGATCTAGTGGCATAATAACCACAATAACAAAAATAAATTTATTCTTTATTTTTTTCCGCCGTCATTTGATTTTACCCGATTATGATGCACCTAATTTTTTAAAAAAAATAGGGGGTGATGCTTTTTAGAGTCATCTTTAACTCGATCTAACAACCGTAAAGGTACGAAACTTGGAATGGATACAAATAATGACAAAGGAAATAAAACTCCATATTAAAAAAATCACTGATGGGGATATTAATAGCGCTTTTGTAGCTTGTCAAATCGATAATCAATAAAATCAAGAATATCAGAAAAAAACTGAAATTTATACTTTTATATGCGATAACCGGTCTAATAATTTGGGCTATAGAAACGTGTAGACAGTTCCCGTAAACAGTGTTCTCGGCTGAAGTAAACCAGAACAAGTGAATATGCAACATGAACAGAACGCACATTATTGATAGAGAGCTAACTGGATCATCTTAATAATTCACCGCTCTTCCTGAGCTAAGAAACCGACAGAAGCTACGTAAGGGTGCTTAATTTTTATTGCTTTTAAATTAAATATAAAGAGGTTCGAAGAGACAGAGTCACTAACAATCCGTCCATGTAGAAGATGTAATTATGTGCCGGATGAGATGATACCAGATCTTGCAACTAAAATTATCGACGAATCACGGGTAACCATTTTTAATACACTTATCATCGACTATTTCAAGTGACACGTTGGATTCGGCTGTAGAGAATATTGTTCAGAGATTGCACGGAATAGTCTCTGAAAAGGGCATTCATGCTGAATGTGGTCAAAATCCTCGCCCAAGGTACATACAACTTAACATTTCTCAGTTATGTTAAATGTGTCAGTGATTTTTGGTGTCTTACTTCCCAAGTCTTAGCTTTCATACCAAATCTGTTGTCATTTATTTTGTTAGATCGTTTTATAGGTGTTTCTGAAAAGTATGAATTTTAAGAAAAATCTCCGTGAATATCTTCATTAAAACAATGTTAATTCATTACTAGTAAGGCTGTCAAAATATAAATCAAGGGTAGTTTTTATTATTCTTCTCTCTTGTGAGCATGGAAACAAATTTCTAGATGTGTACACTTTGTGCTGAACTTTAATCATTCTATGTGTAATCCAGTACATCTCAAACTTTCACTTTTGACGACCCAATTTTCAATCAGAATTTTTATCGCACCCCCTTTTCGCTTTACAAAAATGATCTTACTTATAAACTGTACAAATTAACAAGATAAATATTAAACTTTGTATTTGTTACTTTTAAGTAATATTAATTTTAAGAATCTACTTTTAAATAATCGGATAAGTATTGTTTTTTTTTCTTTTCTCTAATTGATAAACTGGAACAGATTGCCAAATGATATTTAATTAAAAAATTATTTCCTCCACCATCCATTTCTCAAAGTATAAATGTCATTAAAAAAGAGTCTAATCTATGTTGCTCTCTATCATATACATCACATTTGACATTAATATTTAAAGCGAGAAGACTTCAAAATGTTTTAACCCAGAATAGTAGGCGGGCACTCGATACTAACGTTAATAGTCGCGAGAGGTGACTAAGTCACCTCAAGTTTTTTTTTTTCTGAAGATTATTTTTATTTTACACGATAAAAATTACAATTCCAGTGAATAATTTAACTAAGAGAAAATATACTTAACTACTTTCAAGGACTTTTAATTTTTTATTTCAGAAAAATCCATTAAAACTTAACTAAAATGTTTCAAAGGAACGTAACCTTAATAAAGGACACAAATCACAGACACTTTTCTCAAACATTACAGGAATGATATTTGCTAGCAAATCCGTCATATTTTGTAGTTTAGCTGTCCTTTGACTTTACGGCCAGCACGACCGCCTCCGTGTAAAAAGAGTATTCAATATAAAAACATGGATGTTAGTTCTAAAAAAAATTGTGTAAAACGCGCATTTCATCATGCTTTACATGCTTCAAAATACCCAGAAAAAAATCTTAGCGAAATAATCCTTCAATGGCAGAGCTAATCATATCAATAAGTTCTAGGTCAAACGATGAAAATGCTGATGACTGACGCAAATCTACTTCCTGGGTGAAAAGTGAATAAGCATCTCTTTTCTTTCTACAGCTAATGTAAAGTATT
Source organism: Trichonephila clavipes (assembly GCA_019973935.1). Lineage (NCBI taxonomy): Eukaryota > Metazoa > Arthropoda > Arachnida > Araneae > Nephilidae > Trichonephila > Trichonephila clavipes. Next base: position 180,648 of record BMAU01000998.1, read on the forward strand.
TCAATAATAGTAACAGTGATGAATTTTTTATCTTCCTAGAATTTTTCTCTGGGTCTGAGTTTTGCTTTTTTCTGAAAGAGTAGTATTTTAGGTTTTAAAAGAAAACGTAATAAAAAATCTCTCATCGTGGGATTACAGGAAATCATATAAAATGTTTTTTTATTTAGTTTTAGAATCAGACATTTAATGAACTTATCAAAGTGCAAAATTTATTTTTGATGAAGTAATATCGCCAGTTGATAAAATATATCAATGTAAAAGCGTATTTTTCTATTTGTCAGAATGTATTTTGCTTACTTTTCTCCAGTAAATTAATGTTTCAAACCTTTTATTTTCGATATGCTTGCCTCCCCCTTGTAGGGTTATCACGCCCCTATTAGGGCGTGCCCCACAGTTTGAGAAACGCTGGTGTAACCCGCAAATATTGATGAAAAATACTATTTCTTAATTATATTTTATGTTTGTAATTCCAAGATGATTGTTAGATTTACAAGATGATCATGCCACAAAACATGATGTCAATTGTTGAACTCAATAAAACTACACTGTATAACTTATTTACTTTGGTTGCAATATAATTTCATTGTCTTTTTTTAAATTTTAAAAACTTGTTTTTTCAATTAAAATTTCAGTAAAATTTTTTACGATAAATGTATTTTTTCTTGAACGTCCATAAATTAAAAATATATTGCAAAGTCTTAGTGTTTCTACTTTTTATATTCTCACCTATTTTACCTAAAATATAAATCTTAAAACAGTCAAAAAATTTTTGATTGGCACCAGACAAAAAAAAAACACTTTTAACCTTCAATAACTCGTTTATTTATTTCTGTCTGAATGGGTTTTCCATGAAGTTATCGCAATATTTTTGCCGTTTTTTAAGGCATATGAGTTATATGTGACGTGTAAGAAGAAACGAAAAGGGACAGGTCAAAAATTCTGGAATTTATGTTCTTATCGCCTGATTTCCTAGATTTAAATACGTTCTTGTCTGGTTCAAACTATAATCTCTAAACTGTAAAAAAATATTTCCATTATTTTTAACCTTTTATTACTTTCTCTAAATTTTAAGTAAATTTATAGCTGTCATTTTCAATATAATTTGATAGGATGAATAAATACTTGTAGAAGTGATGTTTTACTCAGTTCAGATGCAATTAGGGATGTACTCTTTTCAAGCAACACAATAACAGTAAGTATAACACTAAAGTTAAGTAGTTTTGTACTGTGGAACTATCAGATTTTGATCCACCTATTTCTGGAGTATTAAACCTTTTCTTTTTCGCCGGGGTGCATACCTATAGCAAATATTTCACGCAGGCCTCAGCATGAGAATTATTGGGTGAAAACATAAGATCCAGGTAATATTTGACACTTAAAAATGTGGAAAATTTATCAAAGTTTTTAAGCTTTTACTTGTTTTTTTTTCTTTTATAATACTTCATCAAACACAGATAATTTTTGTTCCGGTTTTATGCATTTTTACACCCATGACCCTCTGTCATAAAAACAAAACTGCAATACAGTTTGATAATTTAATTTTTTTTGATAAAGTATCTTTTATTTTTTATTCAAATATTAATTTATTAAGCTCAATGTTGTGCAAACAGATATTCTGACTGAATTCCAGACTTAAATCTGTATTATTTCATTTTATAATTTAAACAAAATTTCGCCCATAAAATAGTCACTATTACATTTCAGTTCGCTACTTCACTGTGATTTGTTATTACTAACTGTTACAGCTACAAATAGATTTTGAAAAAAAGAATTTGCATTGTGTGTTTCCGTACGACATTGAAAGCAGATCTGGCAGACTTGATTGCTTTATTGATAGAATTTCCAGCTAAAATTTTAGTTCATTGTTAAAAAATAATTGAATTTTTTGGTGCAATGAGCCATGAGGGGGCCATAGGTTGAGTGTCGCTGAACTATTTTGGATTCAATGAACGAACTACCTCCCCCCTAAGTATATATATATATATATATAAATGTACTTATATATCAATACTTATACTTATTTAGAAGTACAATTTAATAATGTATTTGTATTAAGGACTATATATATATGTATGCATATATAGGCCTTAATACGAGTACATTATTAAATTGTATTTCTAAATAAATTCGGTAGGTGCTATATACTAAATTAGCAAAGAGGAAATTTTTTAACTCATACCATTAATGCGACTACAAGTAATCTAGTTTATTCCCTTAAGTAACTTTATGCATCTTATTTTATGAATTATTGAAACAATCTCGTGTGATTGATGGTTATTTCGTGCTCCCAGACGGTCTATTTATAGACATAAAGACAGACATAAGTAGAGTAAGTATGATGAATATTTCATCGAGGCTTTATGTTTACATTTTGCTCCTGACAGCTTTATTTTTGATGCCAAGGGAGAGGTCGAACTTCCGGTTATAAAGTAATTATTCCGGACTATTTTATGATATTTGGTCATTTGGTTCAGTAGCTAGAACGTTTTTCAAACTCTTATAGTGAACCATAACGTTATATATCAGGAAACAACCAGCACATTTTGTTAACCTGTTAATTGTTTATTTTATAATCTCTAAGCTGGAGTGATATATAAATTTGATTCTGCCCTTTGAAAAGAAATAAGGAATTAGATAAAAGTAAGGAGTGTAAACAGATGCCTAACCTAAATGATTTTTGAGATAATTTCTTAATTACATTCAGGACTTGATAAATAACGGGTTACATGAAATTTGAACTATTTCAGGCTGTACAAGTACATAAAAGTTTAAAAACCATGTACCCATTTAATATCTCTGTCGTGTAACTATTTCTATGATGGTTTATGCCTTGATGTTTAGGTAACAAACGGAAAAATATGTCATCAATTTCGTGACGTAAGTTTCATATTCAATGATGTATGCATAAGTATATAAAAGCACAAGTTTGGGTCGTTATTTAATCAACAACCCTATGTTTTGTGACGTAACTGTGAATCGGCATCTTTGGGGAGCACCACACGTGTATTGGTGTCTGCAACTTTAAAAATATTCCGTGGTCCTGTCTTGGATTGCCCCGACAACTTTTGACATTAAAATTGACCCTTTTTCCGCCAACTAACTGGATGTAACGTGAAGCTAAGGACGCTGGCCGCTAATCCCCGAAGCTAGAGAGAGCAGAGAGAGAGAACGGGAGATAGTTTAACAACCTTCGTTGAGAGAGTTCCCAGAAGAAACTTCTTCCTTACAAACCGCATCTCTCATTGGAAATTTAATAATCTCTTTCATAAGTTTAAGGGAACAGGGACATCGTATACTTTCAAATAATCGATTTTTCAATTTTAGTTCTAAAAAATAGTGCTTATTTTTCTGAATCTAAAAATGTATAATACTTATATGTTTGTTGATAAAATAGCCCTAAAATATGAAAAATAAAAATGTAAATAAATGACCACGCCCCTTTTGACACGCCCCTTTGAACTTTAAATATGTAGTTTCCCCTGTGTTTTATCTATATTAACTTTTGATTGTTTTTTTCGTTTGAATGTTAACCCTGCTACTTTTTAGCCACGCTTGTGCGTGAGCTATTGTTCCAAGCTGTGTGACAAAATTTCTTACTTTAAATTTCGGTTTATGGCAATGTTTTGAACCGAGTTCGTCTATTTCGAAGTTTCTTGTGGCATACAACTACTTAATTTTACATTAATTTTCGTAAGAAATATTTATTTTTTACTTATAATTATCAATATTCATAAGATTTTAAAAGTATCTTAACTTTTTTTAAACGAGTAATTATGCCAAGAATAAAAAAATTTGGCAGAAGGAAGTATAGTAGCAATCAACATAAAAAGTCTAAATCGACTGAAGAATTGCTTTTGAATTCCGTGGAAAGTGCTTCTAGGAGAAAAATTAAAATACCGGATTTACTAAAAGAACAAGATTCTCAAAATGTAAACATAATCGTTGAACTGGATTTATTATCTTCCCTTATGAAAATCTCTTATGTTGTAAATATTGCTGTTCTTCAGAGAAAATTGAGCTGAGAGAAGATTTAAAAAGTCGTAGAGGTTTAGCTGTGAGTTTGGAAATAATTTGTCACAACTGTGGAGAATCGACGAGTACAATGTCATCAAAAATATCAAATGTTATGATGTTAACCTAAGATTGACATATGGAATGAGAGCTATTGGAAAAGGTGGAGCTGCTGCTCGAATATTCTGTGGGCTTATGAATTTGCCTCCACCACCTGCAAAGTTTGAACGCCATAATTCTTTGTTTTTAAATGTTTTAAAAACAATTAGTGAAGACTCGATGAATGCAGCTGTTCACGAAGCAGTCATAGCGAATGATAATAATTCAAATATAGCTGTGGCTGTGGATGGCACATGGCATAAAAGAGGCTATTCTTCATTGAACGGAGTTGTATGTGCTACGTCTGTTGAGAACGGAAAGGTTATCGACTTTGAAGCTCTCACAAAATATTGTTCTTCATGTAAGGGTAAAAAAAAAAACCACGTGAAAATTGTGCTAAAAATTACGAAGGATTCAGTGGGGAATGGAATGTCGGGGGTATTAAGTATATTTCAGCGATCTGAAACATCACGAAAAGCATGTTATACGCAGTATCTTGGTGATGGGGACTCAAAAGGATTTCTTACTATAAAAGAAGCAAAAGTATATGGCGACACAGAAGTTGAAAAATTAGAATGTGTTGGCCATGTGCAAAAGCGTATGGGCACAAGGCTGAGAAACATTCTAAAATGAGCAAAGGCATTAAGCTATCAGATGGGAAAAATATTTCGGGACGTGGACGGCTAACGCTTTAAGAGGTGGACTCAATCCAACATTATTATGGGCTAGCAATCCGTAAAAATTTGTCATCTGTGGAGGACATGAAAAGAGCCATATGGGCTATTTATTTTCATAAACTAAGTACTGAGGATAATCCTCAACACGCTTTGTGTCCTCTTGGTGAGGATAGCTGGTGCGGTTATAACCGTAGCATTGTTACGGGGGAATTTTATATATTCACAAGCATTCTTTACCTGAGTCAATTTTATTGAAAGTGAAAAAAAAAAAGTGTTTCGGGATCTCACAGAGAAGGACTTATTGAAAAAGTGCCTTCATGGAAGAACACAAAATCCCAATGAAAGTTTTAACAAATGTATTCGGGAGCGAATTCCTAAAACAGTTTTTGTTGTCATTGAAACTTTGAAATTTGGATTATGGATGCTGTAATTTGTTTTAACGATGGATATGTAAGTAGGATAAAAGTCTTTGAAGCTCTGGGCATTAAACCAGGATACAACACGGAACGTGCCTTACTTATAATTGATAACAAACGAATTTTTGAGGCTGAACGTATAGTAAATAAAGTGTCATTGGAAGCCAGAAATAAAAGGTCTTTAAAAAGGAAAATGGATAAACAGAATTTAGATGAAGAAAATGAATACCAAGCAGGGAAATAATCAAATCTATAATGTAAGGAGAAATTTTTTTGTTAAGTTCTATTATATTTTTTCTCGAATGTTTAATATTTTTAAATTTAGGTACACTTTAAAAACTATTGTAGCATATTGTTTGAAACCTTTTATATATCTAAACAGGATACATGTGCATACAGTGAACAAAATATCTTTTAGTATGTGTCTAATTTTTTGAAAATTGATTTTATATGTAAAAAAGAAAATTAAGATTTTCATAATTTTAAGGTTTTATGATTATTTTTAAGAAATTATGCAATTATATAAATATAATTAGTTAAAAAACAGATTCATTATGTTTAATATGTTACTTTATATATATTTGTAAATTTTTTTGTATATTCAAAGAATATTTTTGTAAGAAATGGTACCTATACATGAAAATATGTATTACAAGATCTCGAAAATTATGTTCATGTTAACTAAAACAAAGGGAAGAAAAACATATGAATTTAAAATTACTTTTGTAACTCTAGAAAATGGTTAAGGATTATTATTAGTCATATAAAAATAGGCAAGGAAATACTAATTAAGTGTATAATATAAGAAAATATTGTTTTTTTTAGTTTTTTCACTTTTTTCTCAAAAGCATATTTTTTTGCATTTAGGGACATTTAAAAAAAAAAAACTATAGCACTGTATGATTCCTGATTTTTTATACTTCTATACAAGATGCCTATGCATATAGTGAACCTAATTTTTTTCTATTAAAATAGTGCCTAATTTTTTAAAAATTGTTTTATGCATAAAAAAGCAGAAAAATAAAAAATTTCAAATTTCAAAGTTTCATAATTTTTTAAAGAAACTATACTAAAATTTTACTCAAAAAAAAGGGTTTCACTGTATTTTATGTATTGTTTTATATATGTAAAAATATTTTGCATAAAAAAGGATATTTTTTAAAAATGGTACCTAAACATAAGTATATATTACGAGTTCTCAAAAATTATGTATTACTTAAATTAAGTAGTAAAAAAAAAAAACTTTTGGAGTAAAAGTTATTTTTGTAGTTCTACAGAATAATTAAATTATCTTTATTATAGACATAAAAAAATCTAAGCTCTATTGGAAATTTTAAATGATATATGTCTCATAAACAAAGGGTCTTAATTTTGGCATTTTACTCTTTCGAGCATGTCCTGGTTCCCTTAATAACATCAATGTATGATTTGTAAATAATAGTCGTGACGGAAATAAAATAAATGTTTAATTTAATCAATATCGCGCTACCGTTATTTATCCTCAACGTCACAGTGTGCCTTAAGAGGAATATGCTACGCATTCAATGAACACCCTGGTCTTTTAAATACTTATAAAGTGGGCGGAATGAGGAATTAGAACGATGTATATATCATGATGCTTATCCAGATTTTGAATCGATTTAATTTGTTGCCAACAGAGAGCATGTTTACGATGTCGATGCAAATTATATTGCTTACATTTATTCTATGTATAAGATCAGTGCTTCTCAAACTTTTAATATTTGCGACCCAAATTTCAATCATAACTTTTGTCAACCCCCGAAAGCAGCAGAAAAAAGTATACCCCCAAAACAATAACTGAAAGAAAAAAAAACATTTCATATAAAATCACCATTTTTAATATTCCAACAGTGTAAAACTACTTTTTCAGGGGTGGCTGCTTTGAAGATAAAATATATATCCCAGCTAAATATAGAAAACGAACTTAAGAGTCAATTTCTATTATTAAACTTTTGTTGAAAACTTTCCTCCAACAGGTAATCCCATGGGAGTCGCTAGTAATTATTAAACCTATTATTAATTTTACATATTGATAAATTTTCAAATACTTTGAACTCTAGTGATGCATTTATATTGTGCCAGTGTAAGTATGTATTTTATTTATTTTTTTATTAGGTCAGAATATATATTCTGTGTTTCTTCCTTTCAGTAAATTATTAATTTTCTTAAATATTTTTTTTTTACTTTTCGACACGCATGCGCCTCCCACAGTTTGAGAATCACTGACGAAATACAAAGAACTTCACTCTTCGCATTGTTCTCTGAGTGATCTTTGTTTCCGAGTTTAAATAGCTTCCGAGCTTTTCTAGTTTGTACACACACATTCACTTAATTTTAACTGCATTACTAAGTATCAATGTATACGTATATCTGTAAAACATTTATAACACTGAGTTATTCTCTTTATCTATTTTCTTTATCAAGTAGATATAAATGTCTTTGATGTTTTATTCAAAGTGAATTTATAGCTTACTGTTTTTGAATTTTTACAAGTCCTCCTTTCGTCGATCACATATATTGATGAAGTGTCATTAACTGATTTACACACAGGACAATTTGACGTTTAAAAATGTTTACAAGCTTCCACTTCTAAGAAACATTTTTGAATACGTTTGTATACTTTTTAGAACTCATTTCCGGAATCAAGTAATAAAGGTGAAAGAAGTGTATTAAAATTTATTACAGATCATATTTACCAATTATATAAGATTATCGCTCATTTTGGCGTATTTATAGCTTTTCTTTTATAAAATATGAGTTAATTAGTGAGATGCAAATGCATATAATTATTTCTAACGGAACACTAAGCCAAAATATTCATTAACAGAGACAATTTTCACTTTAGAAAATTAAAGTAATTTAATTAAACTTTCTTTCAATTTTCTTAATTAAGTTGGTTAATTAAAATCATTGGCTTTTGTCGTGTAAAAATATATGGTGATTCCTACTACTGTTATTTTCCTTCAAAAAAGAGAAGAAAGTAAATTATTGCTATTTTTTGAACTACTTATTTAAAATAAGAATAAATATTTTTAAAAATGTCAAGTGATTTTTTAATTAGTTTTTCTTTGATAATTTTTATTTCAAAATTTTACAAACATTCAAATGTTTTTATAAATTACTAACACTTTTGCTGTTAACATTCTTAGATCTATTGTAATGTTTGTTAACTTTCTCTAGAGGGCTACAAATATAAACAATATTCAAATATATAAACCTCTTTAAAATTAAATTTCAATAATTCGAATTTTGTACGTGTTATTTATAAAAGAATGGGACTTCAAAACAGTGTAAATTGTTTAAAATATAATCATAATTCTAAAAATAAGCATATAAAAATGAGAAACATTTCTATAAGAAATATTAAGTTTTACATTTCGCATACTATTTTCTAAAATAGTAGCGATAATTACTAGCAATAAGTTGATTTACAAAGTTAAATGTATCCTTATTACACTGTAATATTTTTCTATAAAGAGAATAATGAATTATATATATTTTTTAAAAATTACATTTTCAATTTTCTTTTTTTTTCATTTCAATATTTTTCAATTACTTTGAAATACAAGATATGCTATTCTAGAGTTAAGTAGTAATTAAAAAGTAGGATACATTTTATAATTCTATAAAATTCTATACATGAAAGCCTACTATTTTAGAATTTAAGCGCGTGCAACGCAAAAATTACTTAGTATTTATTGCAAAATTATTTCTTATTTTCATATGCTTATAATTTTTTATAAATTATTATTATAATTCAAACATTTTGTACTTTTTTGAAACCATAATCCTTTGTAAATAATGTGTGAAAGATTCAAATTATTTAATTTAAATTTAAAAATTTTACCGGTTTTTGAAAATTGCTTATATTTTCACCCCTCGAAACAAAATTAACACCCTTGAGTCTCCTTTTAAAAGTCATAATACAAATATCACTCGTATTTATAATGAGAATCGCTCTCAATGTAATAAATGATTCGAAAATAATCTTTTTACAGAAAGAAACACATTTATTTACCCAAATTTAACTTTATAAATTGTTCATTAAAATTTTTCCTCCATTAAACCGGCATCCCAAATACATATATCGAGGCTAAGAATTAATTGGATACAAATAAGAGATCTAGTGGAGATTTGTGGGATTCCTAATTCGATATTTAGCTTTCGGTTATTTCTGAGAAGTGGGCTTCAAGGTCGGGGATCGAAATGATGTTCGGGAGAATTTATTTGTCATTCGTACGCATTGGTGTTGACAGCTCTCTTAATTAAGATGTGATGGTGTAGCAGGTCAGATTTGATCCCGCGTAATATAAGGGGAAACTTTCGAATCGGAGATATACTTTCCGTAATTAATTCGAAAGACTTCGGACTCTTTCTGCAATCTATCACCGGGGACTTCGTAAAATAATTTTGAACTGAATTCATCGTGACGTAAGAATATGGGATGAATTTGAAGTTAGTCAAGTATGTTTACATCATTAAATTACGATCTTGGGAGTGTCAATCAGAGCCCAACAATTACAATGGAACTTTGAGATGAATTTCCAAATGAGAAATATTTCTGTGTTAGCTCGATTGAATATTCCTAGGTAATATAGCTTAAATAATCAGTGAAGTTTTTGTGAATGAATCATTTTCTTAAAGATTTTTTTTTTGATTTTCTGAAATGCTCAATGAGTACTTTTATATTCCAATTTATATCGTATTCTTTAAAGAAAAGAGTATGGTATTTGTTTTTACGCTATTTAAATTTGAAACAAAGTCAAGTCAACTCATTTGTTTAGTGTGGATGGGAATATGATACAGTATTGTATATGCTGAAAACATTTTTTACTGAACGTGTATCACATTCAGCTATATTACAACATTTCGGAGGAAACAATTGTTGCAGCTTCTTTTCGTAGCTCAGTGCTTCTCAAAATTTCAATAATTGCGACCCAATAATCAATTTCAGCTTTCATCGCGCACCCTCTATACAATAACAGTGCATTGGACAATTCGAAATTTTGTTGCCAAAACTACAATACGACTTTAACCTCTTCACCACCGGCTTATATAAACGTCTAGTTCAGCTAGTGCGTAAATTGCCCCAGACGTATATATACGTATTTCCGAAATGCGTTCACAACTATCTGAAGTCTTTGGAATGTAATAAAATGACCTTAACATTATTTGAGAAGGTTTTTCTTATTTTCCCTTTCTCTCCCCTGCCCTCCAAATACACATCCGTGCATACATGCAAAACAGTTACACTGGGAGTGAATCACGTAACTTTTAATCTGCAAATAAGGGATTATTTATAAACCGTACAAATGATCCAAATAAGCGTTAATATTTGCATATAATTTTATATATGTACAACCCGTGCTGTCACCGGTAATTATTAAACTTGTTCTTGAATTAGTATTGTTAAGATAATTATGAAGTGCATTGTGCATTACTGACACATTTATAATTGTATTATATCACTATATACAATTTTTCTTTAGTTTTTTTTTTAAATTTTACTTTACATTATGGCAGAATGCATTTTGCTTGTTTACTTTTAAAAAATTAATACATTTTTAAAATAATATTTTGTTTTCAACCTTCCAATAAGCTCACAACCCACTTTTAGGGTTATCACGACACCCCCCCATGGGTTGAGCCCCACAGACTGAGAAGTGCTGACGTAGCTGTTCTTAAAAATCTCGATTATTTGTAATAACAAAATGTTGTTTTGAGATGTGAGATGTGAATTATGTTTCCTTAATAATGATCAATCAATATAAACTAGCTGCACGGCCTGGCGTTGCAAGGGCTATCTCAACTTTTATAAATTTTCCCTTTATTTCACAAAATCAGAACTAATACTCATTTTCAAAATGTCTTCCCTCCTCCACCTCGTAGCCCGGCTTTGCTCGGGCTTTCTCTTTTCCTCATGACAACAGCATTTCTGTGTGTGTTTGTATGCGCACAATGTGAGTGATTTCGAAAATTGTGTCAAACAATTTCCCTTTTGGAAATAGCTGCATGGCCCAGCGTTACACGGGCTATCTCTACTGTTATAAATTTTCCCTTTCTTTCACAAAATCAGAGATTCTAATACTCATTTTTAAAATGACTCCCTCCCTCCACCGCTTAGCCCAGCGTTGCTCAGGGGGTTTCTCTTTTCCTCGTGACACCAGCATTTCTGTGTGTGTGTTTGTACGCACACAATGTCGGTGATTTCTAAAATTATGTCAAAAAACTTCCCTTTTTCGAAATTTGTTCCATTCCACTTATTTTCTTCAATGAACGATGTACTTTTAAATTAACAAAGAAATAATTTCGAATAAAGTAATAGAAATAGTCCTTTTAAAAAACATATATATATATATATATATATATATATATATATATATATATATATATATATTAAAAACAAATTTCTATAAGCAATAAATGAAAGAAAAATTAACAGATAGCTATGGAAATGATTGCTTTCTTCTGAACATTTGATTAAACATATACTATAAAAGTTAGAAAAAAACAATATATATGTGTGTGTGATCTTAACAATCATTCTCAGATTGCTGTTATTACTTCTTATGCATCCATTTATAATAGCGATATTTAAAATAAAAATAACTTATTCCCTTTTCTTATTTTATAAATGTTCTGTGTGTGTGTGTGCTTAGAATTAAAATAACCACAATATTCAATCTTGTGGAATCGTGAAATCATTTCATCTAAATACCATGTTGCTGTTCTCAATGTAAAATTATGTATCGCATTTCCTCAAATATTTAGTGGATCTGATTTGTTTGATGATAAGCTTGTGCTCTCAAACAGTCAATTCATAGACCTAATGATATTCGTACATACTATTTATTGCATGAATATTTCATAGAGCTCACATACACATAAAAAAACTACATGCATACATATTTGTTTTCAACTTTTATGTGTACGACAAGTTGATCAGCAGTCACGTCAAAATGTTTTAGTTACTACTAGCCTAAGGAAATATTTAACAAAAATAAATGGTAATATTTTATGAGTGTGATGTAACTCATTTTTGTTTTCCTCGCATTAATATTTAACAATTTTAATTGAATATTTCTATATTATTTAATAATCTATATGTTGTTCTGTTTATAATGAAAATATTTCTTTTTTATTCATTACTTAAAAATAATTTATTAACTCTTTTGGAGTTATTTTGATGTTTGTGACGTTATTTTGAACGGGGTAGAAAAGAAAGTATGTTTAAAGTTAATTCGCCTTACTTTTAGATTGAACTTGTACGTGTAGATAGTTTGTGATTTTTTACCATCTAACGAAGATATCATATTACGGGGTAACATCGCCATAAGTAATCATTATTCGATGTAGGATTTGCAGTGGGTACTGTATAAGTTTCAAATACATAAAAACTGAATGACATTGAGGGTTAATTCAACTTCCTGAAATAAAAAAAAGGTTATAAAAATAATATACAACATGATGTACATATGAATAATTTTATATGCAGATTAAGTTTTATTCAAATATCTTGGTTACTTGAAGAAAAAATTTGTATACTCTTACATACGTGACAAACCAGAATTTTATGTATTGTTAGCATAGCTAATATATTTTACTTTTAATAATCCCGTACAAAAAATCTGAAGTACATGCCACAAAATATAAAGTATTTTAAAATTTCTTTTTAGTTTATTCAATACCAGAAAAAAAACCTATAAAGATACAGTTTACAGAAAAAAAGATAAAAAGAACAATTAAAAAATATTTATGAGAGTTAACAACATTATAATATACATGGACGTCAAAATGTATCATTTATCTGATGAATTTGAATTGTAAAGGGATTTTTAAAAGCATTACATACCCTTATCAGCTAACGATTTTACATTATTAGTTAAAAATTACCACAAGTTATTTGAAATAAAACCACTCATTCAAACACAGAAATCGGAAGACTTATGTTACGCTGAGATATTTTTTTAATCACGATCTTTTTAAATACTTCCTTGATATTTTCCTCTGGTTTTTAATAACTCATTAAACCTTCTTTGAGCTACTTTTAACTCCATTGTAATTATTTTTTCTTTGGAAATCGTTCTTTTCTTTTAATATGATTATTAAATTTGGAAGCACAACATATATATCTTGCAAATAAATGCCATTTTTTTATAGGAAGGCAATAAAACTTTTCTCTAGTTTACTTTAAATATCAATAGAATTTTTTCATAAATTTTGTGATTTTATATTTGCATATCGCTACAAAAAAGGCTTATTTAAGATGTCTTAATTTTACAACTATAATCTTTACGCGGCAGATTATATTAATCAAAAATTAATTTCTAGGTGTCCTTGAAAATGTGTGTGTGTGGAATTGAAAGTTAATGCTTCATTTGATTTAAAAAAAAAAAGCACGAGACAATTAGAAGTGGTAGAAGGTAGAGTTTGTTTAATTGCATTATTCTAAACAAAACATAGTACGATATAATTACGTGTAATTACTTGTAATGAAAGGACAAACAAAATATTTAAACAGGAGGAATTTTCTCTTTAGAGGGTTCCAGTAAATGAAAAGGAAAACAATACCTTCTATTTACTTAATTAGTTTTGGTTAATTAGATATTTTGGTCTTTGTTGTTAAAAGTTGCAAGTGAAACCGTAGTTAGTCCACTATTTCTTTTTTTCTTTTTTTTGCATAATTACCAAGTTAAAACTTTATTTTCAGCTTCAAGATTTTGTCATTCCAAAGGATTAAAAATGCAAGAAATTTGCAATCAAGTAAATAGCCATTTATTAAACTATTACTTGCCATTAATTTGTGACGAGTTCTCTTCGGGAGTTCTACTAATCCTATATGAAAAATATTTTTCAAACATTGTTCGATTGTTCAACACTTTTTATGTAAAGGAACCGTGATTTATGTAAATATTATTATTTAACCCTTTATCTACCGACGATACTTATAAGTACCATACACTCTAAAATTACATAGAATAACCATTTTTCCAAATAATCTGACGATACTCAGCAGGGAAATTCTTTTAAATCCATCCTTCCAAGATATGTGGCAACACGGGTTATATCATGAGTATTTTAGCGAGGAAAGTGAATAATTTTATAGCAGAAATTGCGTTTTCAGCTGACGGTGTTTTCAGTGGATTGCGAAGATTTTCAATTTTGTTCCAAAAAAGTAACTAATATCAAAAGATAAGTGCCTTATATTTTTGTATGTCCGTGAAGATCGTTGAAAACGATTTAACAATTTATTTTAAGTGAACAGTGTATATAATTAATTTTACAGTTGAATATCTTTCATTAATACATTAGCACTAACGGATTAAGATATCCGACTACGTTCGGAACCGTGATTTGAAAAAAGCGCATACATGGATACTTTTCGTAATATTTAGTGTCATTTAGATTATAATACATGTATAAAATTGTTTTAAGGACATTTTGACAAAAATTATTTAAATACAGTATTACGAAAAAGAATTAACTTAAAATAACCTTCTTTCAAATGTTCTCCTTTTGTGAAAAATGCTTCCATTATAATGATAGTTTGCATGTATATAGCTTAAACATCTGTACAAAGACTCAACTATATTTTTTGAAAAAATCACATCGTTTTAAGAGTAATAACCCATTGAAATAATTATCGGCGTTTTTTTTCTTAAAATTTATCTCCTCTGTTTTCATAAAACATGGATAAACCCACTTCTAAGTTATATATTTCAAAAATTCTAATTGAGCCTCTGTACAGAAGTTTGAGCTATATACAGGCCAAATATTCTTATAATAGAAACATTTTTCAAAAAAGGAGAATATTTTGAAAATGGGTCATTCTATGTTCAATTTTTGTCAAAATATCGTACTTAAATAGTTTTTTAATGCAATACTATTCTTAAAACAATTTTATATACATTTTCTAATCTAAGTGACACTAAATATCATAAATTTTTTTCCATTTATACGCTTTTGCAAAATCAAGGTTCCGAACGTAGTCGGGGATGCCTTAAATTTCTAAAGTTTATTATTTTGTTTATATATATAGTCCTTAATTTTCAATGTAGTAATTCAAAAAAAATATTGCGAGAAAAAAACTGCAGTAAATCATAATGCGGTAAATAAAGGTTTAACCCATTAACTAGTAAAGTAAAGTGAATTGAGTATATTGAGAAAAGTTGAAGTGTTTGCTATTGATCATTTTGCAGACGTAAACCTATTTGAATTGTTGGTGTTCGTGGGAAAAGTATGACTACTCGTGTGGATATTAATGAAAACAGTTGAGGATCTACTTTTAACTGATAAGTACTATTTTTCATTATAACTATTTAGCTATTTAGCCCATTAACTAGTTTGTTTGCACATTGTACGGGCAACCAAAAGCTGGTCACAACCGGTTTGTTCATACACTTTACGGACACACTATTTTGTTCCTTCAATCTTTGATTTGCTCATATTTAATTCTTATAGCGAAATTATTAATGGTAGTGTTTTTAAGAGATGTAATTTGTTCATGTTACTAGACTATTTCTCATCAAGGAATTTCTTTTGCGGTGAAGGCGGGAAATTTTCCCTGAAGTGCGATATATATGTACTTGAAAATATTCAATAAAGAACAAGGATTTGCCAATCCTTGTCCAAGAATCCCTTCAACGAATTCAAGCAACGTGAAATGTGTTGCTTGAGAAGAAATGAAAATGGAAAGATATTCCAAAAAAGTCTATACTATTTCTGTCCATTGCAATGTAAGATTTGGTATTACACTTCGCTTAAAATTGTGTATGCACATATGTATGCCCACATACATAAAATCCTCAACTAGTTTAAAAATATGTACGAACATGACATGAAGAAATTCTTTAAAAAAGAGAATGAGAGATATGAAACATTTTTCATAGCATGCAGAGTGTACTTATAAAAAGTAAACATTTATGGGGCTTTTTTGTTCTGCAATTATAAAAAAAAAAAAAACAATTTGAAAACTTAAAAATTTAAATTTAAAATAAACTTCCATTTTCGCATTCAGTTAAGTATTACGCTTAGTTATATGTGATAAAATCATTTGCCATTTTTGGAATGTTTCGGGCAAGAAAACTGACCACTTAAGGGAGTAAAAGGCTTATTTTAAAATTTTTTTTTACTATCAGCTTAAAATAGAGTCTGTCGTGATTTGATTGAAAATATAAAATAAAAAGTATTGTTTGTTTTAAAATGTCTCTTACTTGTGTAAAAATTTACCAAAACACAAGCTGAAGCCCATTATAAAATATGTTAAATAGCTTATAATATATGTTTGTTATTCCTTTATCAGGTTATACGTATAATTAGTAATTGTTAAAAGCCATACATTGTGTTATAATTTTTTCTTCTGATATGAAAGCTGTGGACGAAATAGTGAGACATTCGTTTAAAATTTAGTCTTGGATATAAAAATTTCTTTAGTATTTGTTAAAAGTTTTCTCTTAATCAGAAATATAATTAGCAATTATTAATTGACTTGAAATTGATTTGTGTTTCATCAGTCTGTTCTAATTGTATCGAAATTGTGAAGCTAATAATTGCTTTAAAAGAGCTTAGTATTACAACATAAGAAAATCATTTCATTCTACATAAATTCTGTTTGTATAATAATTGTATTTATTTTTGACTTTTAACTTTGAATATGTATCGTTTATTTGCTTAAAGGGATGTTGTAACCACTCATTAATTTTTTGATTTCGGGCATTACAGAATAAATCCGTAAAATTATGTAATGGTTATATTATATTTTATTATGTAATCTAATTTATTTTTGCCCTTTTTTCTTTTCAAAATATTCTGATCAGAAAATGTAGTGAAGTTATCAGAATATAAATGAGACTTTTAAATTACACAGATTTTTAAAGCGCTTGCAACACTAATCATACATTGTTCATGTAAATGGGAAAAGTTAACTTACCGTGTTTAATATTCCCCAAATGACAAAATTTTTCATGGTAATATTTGAATATCTCTTATGAAATATCATTGCTAAAAGTGCATTTCGTTTTTGAAAATTTCATCAGTGGAGTGAAAATGTATAAGCTGGCACAAAATATTTTTGTTCGGAATTTAAAGCTTAATATGTGAAAATATATTAAGATAATAGAAAGCAACTTAAAGAAGTCTTATGTTACGTCATAAAAACTAATGTTGAATTTTATTGGGTAAAAACACAGTTGATGAATTCCAGACTAAAAGATATTGTTATTAAATTAGATTCCTTTTTCAATTTCTACTAATAGTTAACTCTCACTTTATTCATATATCTTTATATATATATATCTTGTTCAAAATTTAAATCGTTAATAAATACTTTCTATTCATATATTCAAGTTCATATACATTTTTTAAAACTTGAAGTGTATGATACTTAATGTTAATACAGTTTTTCAAATATTAATTCATTAATTAAATTAAGAGTAGTCGGTACCCCCCTGTACCGACAAACTTAAATTGAGCTTTTTAGGTTCCTGTTTCTCAGAAACTGTTAAATATAAAAATTTTAAATTTTGTCTGATTATTAATTAGGCTTTTTTGCTTATATTATTTTTTAAAATGTTTCAAATACATTGTTTACTTTTTTTCAAAAAAATTAACGTAAATGTATCAAGATGAAATTTTTGAAAATTGTCATTTTTTTACAACAATTTTTCAGCAAAATATTTTGAAAAAATATCTAAAAAAGTAATTCCAGTGTTTACAGTTACATATTATTTATGTATAGTAGAAATTGCATGTACATTCATTCAGTAGATTCTAAGAAAAAGGTACACGCAGTTTGAAAACAATCATTTTGAGGAAATTCATTTTTAATGTAGAAAGACACTTCATCACAAAAATAATGAATTGCAACATGTATTTGCCTTATTTTATTAAACATTAGTATCTTAATTATTTTAGCATTAGGAAACAAAAATGTCTTAAAATGTTCAGAAAATACATATGTAGTATTTTTGAGGTATTGCTTAACGATAATTTTTTTTTACCATTTGCATCAATGTTCTCAAATTCTGCATCAATCTGTGAAGAATTTTTAGCTTTGATTCATTAAAAATATCAAACCTGACCATGAAAAATCATTAAACTTGTATCAATATATGTAAAAGTAATTATTTGGGAATATGTGATTTTACGACTTTGTGCAATGTTTCATTATGGATTCATATTATGCTGTCTGTTTATCACCCAGCAACCCTACGAACAGAATTGAACTGAAGAGTTGATACACACACCAAAGTTCCCAAACAGTGCAACGAACAAACCCCCGGACCATGACTGGGCCATAATCCCCTTGTTCAATTTTGGCATGCAGAATCCACTGCTTCATGAGCTTGACGCCAATTTCTCATCTTCCATTGGCGTTACGTGCACACTATGCTACTCTTTACCAGTCCTCTACACTCCAGTTTCTGTGCTCTCTTGCCCAGGCAAGACGTGCAGCCCGATGGTGAACATTGGGCAATGGTACTCTCGACGGTCGACGGCTATCGAAACCCATGCTGTGAGGTGAAGCATTGCACAGTCCGTTTACTAACTCTACGACTAGCGCCGTCATTCCACTAGGTGTTCGTTTGAGCTAATGTTTTTTTCGCTGGCTACATACAACACAACTGAGTCGTCTCTTATGCACTGTTAATGCTAATTGTCCTTCGCAGAGTTTGCCCTATCACTATTTTTTCCCACCATCCATGTATTCTTAGAATATACAACACTCTCGACCTTGAAAATCCTCGCTGTCTGATGATTTCTTAAATTGAAGGGTCCTTGCGTCGTGCATCTATGATTTGTCCGCAATCAAAGGCGTCTAAATCAGGCATACAGAGAGTCTACCCTTATTTACAATTCCAATAGCTAATTCAGAATAACCACAGTACACGCAATATATGCAGTTCCCACAGTGGCCTCACTTGCGCATAAAGTTCACGCAGCGCTATGCAACTTGCATAGCCCTTGCTGTCCCTTAATCAATGGCACTTCAGTGCATTTAGATTGTTTCTTATTTTCTAAAAATTATATTAATTATTCTTCCGACAATTATAAAATAATTTAACATTGGCTAAACTGTTATTGTTATTGTCTAAGTTTTTACTACGTTTTTTGTTAACTTCTTGAATAAGATATACTCAATATTATTAACGAATTAAATGAGTTAGTGGAGAAACTATGAATGATCACTTCCTTTTCATGAACATGGAATAATTTATGAAAAAATTTATATCACAAATGTTAACAGATGATGATTATGTGCCTTTATATAGCTCCCTTTTTCGAATCAGAAGAATAAGAATAAATTGCATTTTAACGATTTACTTACATTGCTAAATTCTTTACCTTAGGCTAAATTTAAACATTCTCATTGATTAAAATACAAGTTGTTCACCTTTACAGAGTCTTTTTAAAAAGTTTTAAAACAACTATCATACTTGAAAATTGTATTTAAAGAACGCTTTTGGAAAAATGCTTGTTTATGGAAATCTGTGTTTACCGATGCATTTGTTACCCTCTTTCTGTCCTGTGTTTTACAGCTTGTAAACATTCCATTAGAAAACTGTATCCATTAGTACAGTAATTGCTTTGTATGTACCTTGGTTGTAAATTGGTTTAACTGTAGTATGTTATCGTGTGCAAATCGTATGACTATTTGTGCGATACTAAGCTTTCGGTGAATACTAAAAAAAATCAAACAGCTTCTAAATAATGTTTGGAGGGAAGTATTTGTGCTTAAGTTCCTGTTCACTGATGTCATCATTTCTATAAATAAAGACGATGTATAGATTATACCATAAGTTTAGTTCAAGTAATATAGTTTGTGAGGCAATTCTTCAGAAACAAATGCATCAAGAAATCAATGAAAACGTTTCAGGATTTTTCCGTAACATTTCATTGTAATTCTGCAATGCAAAAACGATTTCAAAGTTTAAATTTAAATTTAGATAGGAGACAGTGGAAATGTTAATTTTTTATCTTTTTCTCTTTCTCTATTTTAATTATTTATAGTTACAAATTTTTTTCAACAACAACTTTTAAGTATATTTTAAGACGTATCTTACTTCGAAATACTTCTTATATGGCTAATTTAAATCGTTTGTATGCTAGTTGGTTTCAGTTACTAAGTAGTATTAAGTCTGTCTTAAACAGCTTGGTGTTAGTTTAATACTTTTTTCTAGATCTTTTATTATAAATAATTCTCATTTCGAATTTTTTTCTCTCAAAGGATATAAAATAATCATTGACGAATATCATTTTTTCAAATTGGTCCTCTCACGTAAGAAATTATTTATTTAAGGCAGGAATGCAGATAAAGCCCAATTCAGGGTAATAATACAACTGACTCATTTTATTAATTACCTATAATAGCGTTTGTAAATAACATTACTATCAATTTTACAGATTAGAATCTTGTAATACTTATAATACACATAAAATGTTCACATTATTTAGCGGGCATTTCATTTTTGTTTAAAAATAGACATGAAGGGCTTATTTAGCAATAAATAAATTTTTTAAATGCTTGAATTTTATTTTTATGCAGTCCGAAACATCTCGTTGTTATTCCTATTTATAATGTGTTTATTATGTCTTTTTCTTGTGTGTGTCGATTAATTACACTATAGAACAAGAGTGTCAAACTCTTAAATGTGAACTTGGAGCAAACAACCAATGTTTAACTTTAGGCGAACCATAAGAAGATCAATATTCACACATAGAAACGTAGGTTCATTCCGAATAATACATTATAATAAACATATGTAAAAAAACGAGAAAAATTTAATATTTATGTCCTAGCATTTGGCATTTCTTTTCTACTACAAAGTTCCCTATTTTGGGAGAAATTTTGATATTTTATTCTACAGAGTGTTTATAAATGAATAAGGAAGTTTTATTGCTTTATAGTATATATTAAATTTAACTTATAAGTATAACTCATACATCGAATGAAATTGTGCGCGTGCGCGCAAAAGTATGTTAATTTTTCCCCCTTCCCCGGCGATCAGCGCGATGGTAGAAAAATGGCGACTACTGAACAGAACGCATTTTATGTCCCCCAATTTGCAAAGAAAGAATCTGCTATTACTGTGTAACAAGCGTTCCGGTTGGCACCTCAGTGGATATGTGAACACTTATTATCGCGCATTTGGAGCTTAGAAAATCCTCACGAGGTGCTAGAATCTCAACGGGACTCACCTAAATTGAATGCTTTTGTGTCATATCTCGGCGGAAAGTGCATGGGCCTTTCGTTTTCGTAGAACCAACTGTAACTGGCTCTGCCTGTTTTGATGCTCTACAACTATGGCTATTTCCTCAATTGAAAGAAAGTGAACTAGATAACTTCATTTGGCAGAAGTGTGCACCGCCTCACTAACATCTCTCAGTACGCGATTAGTTGAACATCACTGTACTCGACCAATGGATTTTCCGCAAAGGGACTCACGATAAATCTTGTTTCGCACGTTCACCCGATCTGACGCCATGTGATTTTTATAAGTAGGAGTTCATTAAGGATTGTTTACACGTACCTTCGCTTCCAGCTGACCTTACATTCTTAAGTCAAAGGATTGAAGCATCTGTTGCAAGAATTGCCTCAAACACACTGAGCAAAGTTTGGGATGAATTCGCCTATCGTCTTAATGTGTTCCGTGTGACGAATGGGGCTCACATTGTACATTTGTAAGCTTTAGGTAAAAATGTGTCAGTTAGTCATTCATTCCATGCATGAATTTTATTTGTAAGTTGTATGTAATGAATTCTAGAAAGCGCTAAACTCCGGTATTCATTTAGAAACAGCCGGTATATTATTGTGTGCCTATAAATTGACCGGGCCACAAAAATGTTCATTGTGGACCGTGAGTTTAATACCCCTTCTGTATAACAGTTCCTTGATGTATTACTTTTAATTTTCTTTAAAAAATAACTAGTTTTATTCGGAAATGGTGGTACACATATTTAAAAAAACAGCTTATGCAAATTGTAAGCAGCCTCCGCATTGCATTATGCGATTGTAAGCATTGTATTTTCCTCCTATCTTTTCACAAAGGAAGGGGAGAGGGTAGATGTCAGTTATGTAATATAAACATTTCATTAGTTGGCACAAAGAAGTTAATACAACGGTACATAGTATCTAAGGCATCTATAAAACGGGAAGCAATTTCTGAGTAAAAGCTGTAAACCGCGTGATTTGCAATATCCCGAGACAAATACAGCTTCTTAACCGCTGTTTCTCAGCCTTCTGTTCCGCATTACATGCGCGCAAAATTCAACGCCCCAGGAATTGGCTGATACTGCTTATTGAAAATCTGTTGTGAGACATCTGGCTAAGACGCTTCTGTCTAGAGGGACCGTACTACAATTGTGATTTTGTGGCAGTCATTGAGCTATAGGCTGGTCGCTGTTGCATAATTATATTTTTGTATCACATTTACTTAGGACAGATCGTAATCGGTAATGGGTAGCAAAATTGCTGAATTCTTATTTCAAATATGTTTTTAAAACAGCCTAAATTTCTCCTTTCAACCTCTCAAAAAATGTACAATAGTTCTTCAAGCTGATTATTGTTTGATCATAATTTTATTTTATAAAGAGATTATTTCTACAAAAGTTTGTCTGAAAGGAAATTTTGCGAGACATCCCAGCTCAATGTCGTTCATAGCATAGTTCAAAATTACTAGGATTGTCACAAATAACTCAGTTTTGCTATTTCTTCTGTCACGTCGAGCCAGTATGGTAAATATGACACTCACCTTGTAAGCGAGTGGGCTCGGGTTCGATTTCCAAATAAAATATGTATATATTTTCGGGGAAAGTAGTCGGACTTTCACCTGAAATAGATCCCGGTCTCGAATGGAAAGCCGCTCACCCCTTCTGATCTAGGCTGAGATTATCATTTGTAATAAAGTCTATAATCTTCTGTGATTGTATTGTGTGTGTTATTGTTCTTCTATCTCTTATCTTTCGTATGTATCCCAGGATGAAGCCTACGACAACAACATTTCTTCTGTCGTTACAAATAATTAATCAATACAGAAGAAATTCTGTTTCAGTGCAGTTTTTTAAATATAATGTATTCGGTAAGAACGGAAGAGTTGTGCTTAAGTTATCCGACTACGTTCGGAACCGTGATTTTAAAAATGCTCGTAACTGGAAAATGTTCATGCTATTTAATGTCACTTAATTAGAATACATGTATAAAATTTTTTTAGGACATTTTGAAAAAAAAAATGTTTAAATACAATATTTCGGCAAAAAATTAACTTATAGAACAATATTTTTTAAATGTTCTCCCTTTATAAAAAATGCTTTTAAAATAATATTTCGCTTACATAAAGTGAAGATTTCTTCAGAGACTCGGAACTAGGACTTAAGAAAAATTCACATTACTTTCAGAGTTACCACCCATTGAAATAATTATCGGCATTTTTTCTTAAAATTGCTCCCCTCTGTTGTCGTAAGACATGGATAAACCCACTTGTAAGTTATATATATTTTTAAAAAATTCTAGTTGAGCCTCTGAACAGAGGTTTGATCTATATACATGCGAAATATTATTATAATAGAAGTATTTTTCACAAAAGGAGAATATTTTGAAAATGTGTCATTCTATGTCCATTTTTTGTCAAAATATTGTATTTAAATAATTTTTTATTGTAATAGTATTATTAAAACAATTTTATATACATTTTCTATTCTAAATGACAATGTCATAAATATTATCCATTTATACGTTTTTGCAAAATCACTCTTCCGAACGCTGTCGGATACCTTAAGGTATTATTTTAAATTAAAATAGCTTGTATATAATTATGAGTTGTGAAGCATGCAAGTTTCATGTGTGAATCTAGTAACTGCGAGGGTCTATCGAAAAATGTATGGATTTGATAGAAACCAAGTCTTGGTTGAATTTTCTAATTTTGACTGTAATTTCCTCTAAAATAGTCCCTTTATAAAAACATGCAATCGTCGCTTTTCGCATGTTACATCGCAACAATCAACATTGATTTTCCCATTTCTTAAAATAAATTCTGAAATATTTTTCTTGAATGAAGTGAAAATCACCTACGATTCTTTCTGAATGTCGGACTCTGTTGTAAAACATCGGCTTTTCCGTTTAACTTCTAATTTTCAAGATCCGGTGAATAGGTGGAAAACAGCAACCATGTTGTTATGAGTTAAAAATTGCGTTGTGCATAAGAACGTGTGGGCTGGTGCTTTGTCGAAATGAAGAAGCCAGTCTCCATTACACCACAATTCAAAATTGCATTGCAGAATCCGCCTGGTTTTGAAAATCAAAATGAGCATATTCTTTGTTCCCCTTTAAACTTGTCGGCCTTGTAGAGAGTGCTTGGGTTTTTTTTTATTTCCAGTATTGCTGCTTAGTTCATAGACCAAAGTCGTAAATCCAACTTCAGTCATCAGTTATGACCTTCACCAGTTAGGAGTTGTTTTTCTCAATAGATTTTGTACAGAGTTTAAAATAACTACTCATTCATTTTTCCTTTTAATTTCTTGCCAAGGACAAACTCCACAACGAGGCAGTGTATGCTCAAATTCCTCGTCAAAAATTCTTGGCAACCTCTATAATACTTCAACAAGTTCTTGGATAATTAGACTACAATTTTGCAGGAGTTACTCATTTTTCCCTCTTTCCTATTAGTTCTGCAGGTGCGTAACTAGTTTGAAGGCTACACGAATTTAAACGAGTGACTATTTGTCTTGAGACGAGATTTCTATTCAAGTACTATTGTCAGATATATAGCTTCATCAACAAAGACCATACGGAGTGATTAAAAATTTTCAGTTGTAGTATTACTGAGTTTCAGAGAAAATTTGAGGCACAACACTGCTTGATTTTGTTGTTTATTATTAAATGACAATTAGCCCAATACAGTGGTCTCAAATGTACAATGCCCAGGTACGCAGAGAGATACTTGGGAATACACCAAAGACGTAGCATCCTTATATATATAATGAGTTATAATTTTCGTTTTGATGGCACGTTATCTAAAATGTTTGTTGATCCCTGGTCAAATACATAAAGTTGGCTGAAAAACATGTTTATATTAATAAATCGAGCAATGAAATGAGTAAAGGTGCCTTGCGCAATAGCCATTTTTCCCAGTATTTGTCTCTGCTTTCACAGAAATTTTTGCATTTATGGTCGCAAAGAGATGGTTCAATATAGAGATGGTCACTGAAACTTTTAGGCAGCAACTTGGGGTATTTCATTTTATGTCAGGGACTCTGACTGAATCGGAAAGGTTGAGCTGTGTCCGTTTTCTTAAAGGTAATTGAGGCACATCTTTTAAAGTTATTTTATTCTGATAACTTAGGACTACTCCTAACACTATTTTCTTCTAAGTAGTTATAAGTTTAAGTTAGAACTTAGGATTTAATTATCGAGAATATGAATCCAGTTTCATATCGATATTCAGTGTGATTTGCAATACCAATAACAAGCGGTTTCATCTATATTCATCAATTTTATATCAGTAGGGATCGATTTATATGTATAAATCCAAAATAATGAAATAAATAAATAAGCAAAATGGACAACATTTTAGCGAAATTCAACAGTTACAGTTTATTTCTGCAATATGAAATTAAGCACCCACGTGTATTGAATAATAGGTTCATAAATAGTATTAATATTTCAAAAGGAGCAACAACAGCCACCATGGTTTCTTGACGCTGTATGAATTACAAAAATGCCCCGATAGGGTCTTTGATCCGTCACTTGAATTGCGCCAAATGTAGAGCTACGCCCAAGCGAAATATACGAGATGCTATTTAATTAGAAGCGTGTTGCTAAATTTGTAATTATTTTTTCTTGGTTCTTGGTTTTCAGAATATTATTGCAGTGATGCTTTAAAATTATAAAAGTTCTTCATCATCTTACATTTGCAAAAAAAGGAATAAATTATGAAAAATATTTTCGCAGATAGCTAAATTGGAAGGGACACACACACACACACACACACACACACATATATATATATATATATATATATATATATATATAATATATATATATATATCTGTATGACTATAAGCGTGGGTAAATTTGGGCCCCTAAATCAAATAAATCCTTAAGAAATGGTTATTTTTATAACTTGATTCATTTTGTGAAATCGTAATTAAAAGGCATATTTCACATTTGTAGGGTGTTTAATAGTTACCATATATCCTTCAGAATATAATGTGTTATTTAAATCATTACTAAAACGAACAAATATTTATTTTTGTGAAATGGTATACATATTTTTTCCTCCCGTAGGATTTCGATCATAAAGCACGTTTTGAATTTAAAATCGGAAACCAATTTCCTCCGATTCTTTCATATTTGTTTCACCATCGTTGCTTCGTATTTCATACATCGTGTATTCAAATGATCGTTGAAAAAGTATTTCTCTCTTGGAAATCAAAGAATTTTTGTATATATATATATATATCGAAAATTTTGCAATTGCAGTACATTCGATTTCCTTCTTAAGAATTTAGTGTAATTTATAATTATAATAGGAAAATTTTGTTTTTTCTTTCAAATATTTGGATTTTTTTTTGCATATTTAAACGTTTAGATATTTGTGGTAATATTTTCTTGAGTAAGTTCATCTTTGAAGTTCAATTATGTTTATATTTTAAATGGTATTTTGCGTATAAGGAAGTTAAATGTTCCAATTGTTACAACGTATAAAAAATATAACGATACACATGCAAGGTACAGAAAAAAAAACATTTCTCGAATCAACTATTGAGTGGCGCAGAAAAAATTCGATAACAAACCTTATTTTGTTTGTCTGCATGTATAGTCTCATTGGTAGAGAAGAAAAAAAGGCTTAATTAGACATCACCATTGAATACAGCAAGCGTTTTTATTTAGTAAAGATTTTTAAATTGTCCGATTTTGTAAATGCATTTGATAGAAAACACAGCAGACAAACATTGCGCTATGTGTCTTGTTACAGAAATCATCTTCTTAAACTCATCAGATGTTATATATTGATTGATTGATTGATTGATTGAATATTAGCGTTGCACTCTTCAGCTACACGAGGGCTGTTGGCGATGGACCACGTAATTTTGAACCATGGTCAAGTTACGTGGATGACACCTGAGCTGGCAACCCCTCTCCTAACTACTACACCACGCCAACGGGAAGAATTTTCTGCTCTCGACAGATTTAATGTGCATCGCTGCTCTATACGGCGGGTCTTTAGTGGCATTGGGCTCGAACTCGTGACAAGGCAAGCCACGGTCTGATACCTATACCACTCGGATATCGCGGCCACCCCAGATGTTATATAAACCATGTGGAAGCCAGGCAATAAAATCACAAATATTCTAATGACACACAAATATTGAAGAAAATCCTCGCAACAACCGGCGGTTTTAAAATCGATCTCTGTCGAACATATAGAATACATCTTTCAAATCATTCATCCTGCATGTCTAGACTGTAAATAAATGCCCTTAAATGCAATATATTTGCATCTTACAAGACGCAATCATAATTAAACATTTTAAAAATTGATGACAACTTTTTCTTTATGATAACTCTGAGCATTATTGGTGTTAAATTACCTTGTAAAACATATAGCTGCACACTTAAATAGCCATTGCACTTACTCTTACTAGTTCCTGCTGATTTTTGCTTATTTCCACGACCAAACAGGAAATTAAAGAGACAACATTTTGAAAACTCAGAGAAAGAATTATCAATAATGTGATGAGATAGTGGAAAGGGCTTTCTGAATAAACAAAGAACAAACAAAAAAGATCAACAAAATCAGAGAGTAAACAGAAAAATGAAATAGTTCTTTATCAAAAGACCCTCTCACAGTGTTCTCTGTGGAAACCAAAGGTCATTGCGAAAAATGGTGATGTTTACAGTACACAAGATGAAACGACTGCAATTCGATCGGTCGTACAAGAATTCAATGGTGCACGATTGGTAAGGCGTAACGTAGTCCGATAATTCCCATTTTAAAATGCATCATACAAATGGTTGATTTAGAATTGCTGAGGAAATCCATAATGCATTTCTGAAACACTTTACAGAAAACAAACGGATATTTTAGTGATATTTTCTTAGCTTTTTTGGGGGCAACTTATTTCGAGTGTATGGATATCTGAACTATCACACCTAAACATCAATGCTTACAAAGTACATCCTATAATAATGATGATTTATCCTGCTGACTAAAGGTATTTTCAAACCGAAAAAATGTATCATGCAATCGTTCTGGTATTATACCAAGTCGTTCTGTAAGCGTACTTTGAGTTTTCACACACGACATATCAACATCACTTCTAAGAAAAGTTATTTATTAAAACAATGATGGGTATGTTACAGGACAAAGGTGATCCAGCCAATTTTCGATAAGACCATATTAAAGTGGCCCTGATGTGTACATAGTTAAAATATTATCATTATTGTTAAGAATCATTGAAATGCAATTTAATAAATGAAAGTATATTTATACTTGTTTCCAGTTATATGGGATTAGCAAAGGAAATAATAATTTGTTGCTAGAAAACTTCTTGTGAAATATAAATAATAATAATATCCTGAAGTCTGAAATATGGTGGTGTTTGAATTACACATACAAACAGTTTATTTATTTAAAATAACTTTGTATAGAAAAACAACTAAACGGATTTATATTTCTATGTAAAGAGTGTTTTTTTCCAGGTGTAGAAGTTTAAGTTGGCATTACTTTCCAAGATGGCGACCGATTTAACAGCTGTTAGGTGATTTATTCTCAGTTTGGTTTGGCAATTCATCAAAACGATCATCAAGCAAGGCGTAGATTCGTCGAATAGGCCCAAAACGAGATTGCCGTTGTTCCCTATTTTCATATGCGAATTTTGTTTAGCGATGAAGCGCACTTCTGGTTGAATGGCTACGTCAACAAACAAAACTTCCGCATTTGGAGTGAAGCTAATCCACAAGTGTATGTCGAAACACCGTTACATCCATAAAAACTGACTGTTTGGTGCACTTTATGGGCTGGTGGAATTCTTCTTCAAAAACGATGAAGGCCACGACGTTACAGTCAATGGTGATCGGTATAGAGCCATGATTACTAACTTTTTATTCCTCAATTGAACAATCATGATGTCCAGGAGCTGTGGTTTCAACAAGACGGCGCAACATGTCACACTGCTCGTGCCACAATCGATTTATTGAAAGACATGTTTGGTGACCTCCTAATTTCACGTTTTGGACCTGTGAATTGGCCTCCAAGATCTTGTGATTTAACACCGCTAGACTATTTTCTGAGGTTCTATGTAAAGTCATTGGTCTATGCGGATAAGCCACAAACGCTTGACTATTTAGAAGGCAACATTCACCGTGTTATTGCCGATATACGGCCACAAATGTTGGAAAATGTCATCGAAAATTGGACGTCCAGGTTGGACTAAATCCGAGCCAGCTGTGGCAGTCCTATGCCAGAAATCATAATTAAAATATAATGCCACAAAATTATCTTTCGAATAAAAAAAATTCATGTCAATCGAATAATACATCGTTGTTTTATTGCAATTTAAAGTTCTATACCTCTAAAAAAGCACCCTTTAGTAAATACTCAGAAGTGATGCGTTGTTGTAAAAATAAAATGGTTCAAATTTTAATAATTTGATGCAAATGGAATAAATTTTTAAGAAATGATATATTTAGTGTAAAACTGTATACCAGATGTTTAAATTACTTTTAAAAAATGTAATGATTTTTAGGACTATCGATGTGTGACAATGTTATGAATAAAAAATAACTCAGAAAGATTTATTTTCAGTTAAAAAAATACGCCACATTATTAATATTCTTTTTGAACACTTTTATTAAGATTGTTAAATACAATAAACTTGCAGACAATATTCTAAAAGCGGAGAAACATAAAAATATTGGTGCAAATATACATTATCATATTTCCACTCTCAATATAGCACTGATTGGTATGAGCTTATATGCACTTCGTGTAAGGAACCTAAATGTTCGGGGACATGGCGCAAAATCCCTTGGGTCAAAGATTTTAATATACTAATTCACAGCCACATACAAAATACCCTCCTCCCCTCATCTTTGGTTGATATAAACTTTTGCCAGCACTTGTACAATCACTTGAAACACTGCTGGAATCCATCTTTTGCAATCTACCGTAAGGTCTCCTACGACGTGGCTGTGACCTCAGGACACAAAATAACGTTCAGGTAAATTTCTTAAAAAAGGAAGAAAATAAAAATTACAGGTATTTATGTCGGAAGAATAAGCGAAATTTTGTAGAACTTCAGTATCAGTTTTAGCAAGAAATGAACAATTTGTGACCAATGCGCAGGTATCTTTCATACAGAAGGTATCATTGTCCACTTCCCACATCTGAAGCCGTTTACGGTTAATGAACTCTTTCAAACGACGTAAAATGTCTAAATAAAGCTCCTTGTTTACTGTTCTACCCTCCACAATAAACTTTGACTTAACAATTCCTTTAGAGTAAAAAATACCCTCATCATGAATTTCGTTTTTGCTGGAATCCCGAACTCTCTATGTACATCCTCTTTAGCACTTCTAAAGACTGTGGTTGTTCTATCGAAATTTAATGTTACGGTATTCACATGCAGCTCCTGAAAGTGTTCTCATGCAGAACTGAAAATTGTAATGGTTTCTTTTTTCTTTTTGCTTTTGATTCAGTGTAATGTGAATCCAGGATTCCCTTTTCAGTTTTTGTATCCACACGTGAAAGAAATTATTTATCATCTTCACTCTAGAGGAATGGTGACAGGGTACGAGTTGATTTACACCGAGTTGTCTCGTATGAAACTGGTCTTGCGAAACAGTGTTCATTATTCTTTAATTTCGAAACTATGAAAGTTTTAAATAAAACACCGAAGAAATTTTTAAAGAGAAAATATATTGTGTGTGTGTAAGAAATCTATTAAACATTAATATAAATGTATAAATTTATAGAAAATAATTAAATATCATTACATTTTGCTTAAATTGTCATTCATGTATCATTGGTAGAATGCATTTATATATTAATTGCATTAACTTTGGATTTTTTTGAAATTTTGAATCTTAAATATGTATCAAGACACATTCGTTATATTATAGTAATATTTGAATGTCAATTAAAGGAGCTTTAGATGTCAATATAACATCAGAGGATTGTCTTGTTTTATTGTTACCTGTACAAAGGCTAATCTCATAAAAGTAAATTGCACATGTATATCATGTCGATTAGTTGGCAATTACAGACTTCCTTTCACAAATTCTGCGTTCCGTGACAGAAAGCAATAACATAAAACAGTATGTTTCTTTTCTGACGAGAAAGCACTAAGCATGGGAAACGAATGCGTTACATTTAAATGACTAAGATTGAGGGAAGCTTACATTATTATATGGAGTAATTTCGAAAATTTTACTTTTACGGAATATTATGTAGTTTGCTTTATTTATTACGGTTAGTCACTTAGATTTAATTGAGTTTTTAAGTGACGATTAATTGAGTTCTAACAAAAAATTCATCGAAGTATTCCGATCTATACCCAACTTAGAAAACAGTATTGGAAAATCTGCTTTGCAACAAGATGCAACAATACTTTTTAAATGGTATTTTTTTATTCAGATATAGATCTAGATAGATGCTACTCATTTAGCAAAAATTTAACAACTCTATAAATTTCTTAGAAAACATTTCATGATGTACATTAAGTATTCACATGTATACTCTAAACTTTCATATATAGGGTGTTTTTTTAGAGGTATAGAACTTTAAATTGTAATAAAACAACGATGTATTATTCGATTGACATGTATTTTTTTTATTCGCAAGATAATCTTGTGGAATTACATTTTAAATATGATCAAGCAAGGCGTAGATTCGTCGAATGGGCCCAAAACGAGATCGCCGTTGTTCCCGATTTTCATAAGCGAATTTTGTTTAGCGATGAAGCGTACTTCTGGTTGAATGGCTACGTCAACAAACAAAACTGCCGCATTTGGAGTGAAACTAATCCACAAGTGTATGTCGAAATACTGTTACATCCAGAAAAACTGACTGTTTGGTGGGCTTTATGGGCTGGTGGAATCCTTCTTCAAAAACGATGAAGGCCACAACGTTACAGTCAATGGTGATCGGTATGGAGCCATGATTACTAACTTTTTCATTCCTGAATTGAACAATCATGATGTCCAGGAGCTGTGGTTCGAACAAGACTGCGCAACATGTCACACTGCTCGTGCCACAATCGATTTATTGAAAGACACGTTTGATGAGCGCCTAATTTCACGTTTTGGACCTGTGATCACGTTTTGGACCTGACAAGATCTTGTGATTTAACACCGCTAGACTATTTTCTTTGAAGCTATGTAAATTCATTGGTCTATGCGGATAAGCCACAAACGCTTGACCATTTGGAAGACAACATTCGCCGTGTTATTGCCGATATACGGCCACAAATGTTGGAAAAAGTCATCAAAAATTCGTTTTGGGCCCATTCGACGAATCTACGCCTTGCTTGATCATATTTAAAATGTAATGCCACAAGATTATCTTTCGAATAAAAAAAATCATGTCAGTCGAATAATACATCGTTGTTTTATAGCAATTTAAAGTTCTATACCTCTAAAAAAACACCTTTTACATAATGCGAATAATTTTATTTGAAAAATATTTAATTGTTTTCATCAACATATATATTGCAATGATGTATACATCATACAGTAGAATCATATTAAATTCTGTAAATTAATTTTATTTCAAATGTATATTTAAATGAAATTGATTCCGGGTTCTCTTGTTTCATGAAAATGAAATTCTTGAATACGATATTCGCACACTACGTTGGAAATGAATGTCTATATCCCTCACATCCTCAAATAAAGTTAATGATAGTCTATGTTTATTCAAGGCTTCACTATTCATAAAATTTTGGTTGATAATACGTACTTTCTACACACGCTAAATCCTTATAAGGAATAATAAATATAATTGTTTTTTTTCTTGTTTTTTTTAAAAAAAAAAATTTTATTTTGTGTGTGTGAGTGTGGAAATGTAAATATTTTTCCTGCTGTGGGTAAATGAATTTTCCTTTTTTTTTAGTGAGAATAAATCAGATTTTTCCCTGTGAATTAGTAATTTATTTTTATGAAAGAAATAATTATATTTAACGGGCATATATATATATATATATTTTTTTATGAAAGAAATAACTATATTTAACGGGCATATATATATATATATATATATATATATATATATATATATATATATATATATACATTTTATGATGCGATCAATTTTTACCATGACTACATACTTTTTAATTATTTTTGAAAAAATATTCTTCTATATGGGGGAGCAATACTTTAGTTATGTAATCTTTTTTCAATGGAGTGAATTTTTTTTTTATTCATTTGATGGTTTTATTTTTATCCACTCCTTTTTGTTTTTTTAAAATAAAACTGATAACTTTTATTTTTCTGGCTCTTCCAGGTTTTTTTCAGGAGATTATGGACTGAGAATATCATAAAGAATAATAAATAAAATGTTAAATATCTTGTGCTAATAAGTATAAGCATACCTTTCAGAAGTATAAACGTACCTTATTTAAAACGTACCGTCATTCCACAGCAACAAGCTGTTTAATGAGATATAATTGTAGTTGTTAAAAAATGTTGTTGTTAAACGAGTACAACATCCCAGCTACTATGTTGTGCTATAATTGCTACATGCTAAAATCTAAAATATCTCTTGACAGAGCAAACACATTTTATAATACGTAGAAATTAACTTGTATGTTTTAGATAGCGTAAATTACTGTTTTTATTAATATGTAACGGATTTAAATAAAAAGGAAACATAATTACATTATTTTTCATTTTTTTATTTTAATTATTTTGGAATATGCCTTTGTGTATAATTGTTAAAATCTTATTTGTATTATACTTCAAAAATATTGGGCTGTTTTCAGACAATATTTATTATTTTTATTTATTTATTTATTCATTGCTATACCAAATTAGCAACAGATCCAATGCTTATATTTGAAAGTTAAACAGGTATATGAAGAACGGCAGCTACAGTATAGAAATATAATGACATGTTGATAATCGAATATTTGTTATATTTCTGGTGGATACTGCAATATAATGTCAATATTATTATCTCTTCTTTGACTGTTTATGCAGAAAACATATACAGAATTAAATCCAATGCTGAAATTTATCTCGTGTAAACTGGTTTTAATTACAATAGGGCTTAAAATATTTTAAAAACGCATAAGCAACCTATTTATAAATGAGATGATCTTATATCTGTGCTATACATCTTTAATGATTATCAATAACTCTAATAATTAAGCACCTGAAAATTCTACGGATCTTAAATCATTATATTTGGCTGTGAAAAATTAAATTATGGTAATATTTAACATCCGATGGGAGCTGGAATTAAGATTAATTCAAAAGTCAAAATTTTTTAGCGAGAACCGCCAAAAGATGGTGGCACCAATTATATGGCTTTCAAGCACAGATTATTTGCTGTTTTTGCTACATCTAGTGTGCCAAAGTGCAGCTCAAAGTGTTAAATATATCTTCCTCTGATAAGAACATCCGTCTCTAAGAGATTATATGCTTTGATGCATGTAGATAACTCTGTTGTGTGATTTTTGGGGTGGGCTGCTTTGACATCTTCAGTTGGACTCTACCCAGTAAGCGGATCACGTGGTAGTACATGGTGATTTTTTTCAACTCACGATATGTATTATTTTTTATCTATCGTCGTCTATCAGATGAATAGTTCTATAGTTTTTTCGTATTTGGTATTATTATTTTCAATTACTTTTACATGGATATAAATAATTCTTAATCAGTTTTTTATGAAAACAAAAGTCACAATTTCAGTGATAAAAATATATTTTTATGATTGGTTTAACTTCACACACCTTATTTGAGCCATACTCAATTTCATGAGATGTAAGGACATTTAAAACAGTCCTGTAGTTAATAAAATTCAAAAAAAAAATTACGAACCCTTCTGTCAAACTGATGTTCCTCGGTGCGGCAAAAAATTTGATGTTTTGGTCATATATATATATATATATATATATATATATATATATATATATATATATATATATATATATATATATATATATATATGTATAATTGCCTCTGAAAACTTTCACATGAGCTTATATCATTAATTTTTCATGTACACACACACACACACACAGTTGAGGAAAATATACTTCTTTAATTTAATCCATTACAAATTATGTGAATTTATATTTATTTGTTGTATTAAATCATTGATTCTTAACCGCGATTCCGTGGCACTTTTGAAAGCCTCTGAGAAAAAAATAAAATCTGGAACCTGATCATTCGGCCATTTTATAGGAATAAACTAAGCGTGGTATATTTAATTTATTCCTTTGTGGATAGTGTGAAGTGTATTACAGATCAGTATAACAGATGAATAGTGCAGATAAGTATTAAGTATTTTATTGTAAGTGCGCTACCCCCCCCAATTTTTAAATTGTGTTAAAATGTACCGCGGCAATAAAAAAAAAATTGAGAATCACTGTATTAAATCATTGAACCCATCTGGTGATAATGAAAAGACATTTAGAATCATTTTCCTAAAAGGATCGATATTAATAAAATTTCTTTTTAAAATTTTAATATATCTTTGAATTTTTAAAAATTCCTGATTTTTTTTTATTTTGATATACATTTCACATATAACATTTCTACTCTGAATTGAGTATATATATATATATATATATATATATATATATATATATATATATATATATATATATATATATATATATATAATATCAACATGTGAAAATGTATTTAAATTATGAGAATAAACCACTTTGTAGCTTCTATTTACAAAGATATGAAAATTCTTTAAAGCTGTTTATTGGACCTATTTTGGGTAAAAGTATATATATATTTAGTTCCTTAAACTCAAAACAATTAAACTTTTCAAAGCATTTGTATAATTGGTGTTATATATTCTTTAGCAAACAATATGAAATGAAAAATAAGAGTTTCAACTCTATCCACTTATCACATTTAATACCATTAAAATTGATTTTCCTGAAGCAGGTCGGTCGACAAAATTTCTAAGAGAATCGTTTAAAACTAAGCTTTAAAACAATGGCTTGGGGATACTTGTGTAAAAATTCTGAAGTGAAGTTTTAACGAATTAAAAGACATTTGTGAAATTAAATTAGCTTGAAGTTTCCTGCAGCTGTAAATGGGGACTACTAAACTAAAAAGTATTTAAATACTTCATTACTAAAATGCAGATCTGTGTTCAAATATAAAGTTATAAGAGTACTTTGAACATCTAGTATATTTTAAACAAAGCATTCTTGAAACGAAAGTTTAGTGACTGAATCTTCTTTAGAAATCTTCAAATGACACATTTAAAATGAAATTTAAGACTTACCTAAGTAAATGTCATTTCGAAATGACTATCTTTTGATCATAGTTTAAATACAATATATGTTGGTATGCGAATTAAAATGGGTGGACAGGTTGAGCAGGTAGCTGTATTTACTTAGTTATAAAGACATTAATTGTTTGAGTAGGATATTATATTTTAAAGTGCTTCTTCTTAGCTCTAGCAACATGACTTAATCACGTCTATCTCTGAAAGTGACAAATTTTTGTTTTCATGTAGTTTTTTTAGAGGTTATTTCCCATTTTCGTTGTCAATTATTTTTGTTTATATATTTTTATTTATTTATTAGTTTCGGGGGGCAGATTTAAATCTGTTTTTCAAATAAACATCACGAAAAAAATATTTCAACAATTTCATTTGTTTTAACAACACGGTTTGTGTTTACACATTTGCATTTGCACTTTTAGTACAATCCGATCGAGACAATGTCTATATTGCTCTGTTCGAAAACCAAAACCAAGATTTGGTTAGATTTTTTCTGTTTTCGATAGTTTGTAATTTAAATTTATGTTAGCATTATTATTTGTATTTTTTAAAATTAGACCTTAACGTGGTAAATGATAGTTTGATTAATAACCTGAACCCGTTTCAGCTGTTCAAATATTTATTTATTGTGCTTCAATTAATGTAAATGCTGTAAGTTCTTTTTCCAGTTTCTTTGTTTTTTTAATCTTAAGAGGACTTGGTACCCTTTGAGCAACTTTCTTTATTTATGTATTTAAAAATTATATTTTAGCATTTTATACAATGTTTCTATTCAAGAAAATGATACAAGATGAAATTTTTCACATATTATTCACACAAATTTAAAATTTTAAAATCCTACTCCTTTTGTAAAAATTAATTTTTTGACCTGAAATTTTTTATAATATTCTTATGGATGTTCTTAACAACTTTAGGGATCAATTTTACAATAACTTTATTCGTTTTCGAGAAAAAAAATAAAATGTTGATATACAGGCTAAAAATCAACGAAAAAGCCAACATGCCTTACATTTTTTTTTTTTGTAAAAAAGTATTCAGTTTATAGCAAAACGGATCCCTAATTTTATTACATGCTTTATTTTTAACACGCAGAAAAAAATGAAAGTGATTGGTAAATAATTGTCGAAGGAGTAGCATTTTAAATGCACTAAGGTTTCGAAGAACACAAACTGAGAAAAACCACTTTACAGTTTATAATTCTGAAAAAATAATTATTAAAAGCTTAATTAAACTTAAAATACCACTTTAAGATATTAGATATACGTTTTTCTTTAAAATAATTGCATTTTCATATTTTTTCAACCCACACATTTTTATAAATGATTAACTTTTAGAGAGTAATAATTGCACAAGAAAATTCAAGAAAAACGTTAAACAAAATTTTTTTTTCTGTCACGACAGAAATTTTAGTTGCTTTTCTTCTTATATTATTAAAGTATTACATTTGTATGAAAAATACATCAGGAATAAGAACTGAAATTATAAAATTATTAGTATAAAATGCCTTAATTTAAAAATATTACATGCACACATTTCACAAAGGAAAAAAATGATTGTATGTATTGCCTCGGAATTATTCTGCTTTATATATTATACATTCTTTTTTAATGTTATTATTTCTTTTTATAAAATAGATTTTTTTTATCAAAACGCTTCTTAGCTTTTTTTTTTTCTAAAAAGGGGGTGTGGCTGAACTGATTAATTTGTTTTCAAATGAAGTTTTATTCAACTTCTAACTTTCCGACATGCACAAGTGATATATCAACCGAAAGATAATAATGCAAAGAATAACATTAAAGAATACCATTAAATGAAAATAGAGGTCTTAAAATAAAAAAAAAAACGATAGGTCTGTGATTTTGGGGGTACCAGAAAGTATAAAAGTCCTCTTAAGGGGCTTTGATCTTTTTTAAAGGGATTTCATTTCATTTTTTCAATTCATTTTCCACTTTAAGACTTTATAAAAATTATTTAGTTTGTTTGGACCTCTTCTTTCTTGGTAACATGCCGATGTGATGTTATCATATCGGATAAGAATACATAGTTTTTTCTCCGTCGGAAAAGGCCTAGATTAAATAGTTATACAGAATAACTATAGAATAACAGGACTTTTTTTTATCTGTTTTATATAATTTTTCTTTAAGTTGATTTTTTAATTTCATTTTAATGTTGCTTTATGTATTTTTTTATCAATATTGACTATTTCATGAGCTGTACTGATACATATTATTTAGATTTTTAGTACAGTGTGTTGATTCCTTAGGTGATTTAATGTCTTGCTTAGTTTACGGTAGCCAAGTTGTCATAGACAACGAGTCATGAGTACACGTGTCGAGGTGTCACTGTTAAGCACTGGCATTGCTTCAAAGTGCAATGTACTTAAACAATTAAATCATACCTAAAACTTGCTAAGCAATATTGAATGATGTAAAAAAGAAATAGATAAATTTACATTCTTTATGAATTTCGTTACCTTGCAATACGAAAATATAAAAAAATACTTAATTTGATGGAAAATATAATTTTAAGTATTTATCTTAAACTTTCAAGAAACATTTCAAAGACAAATTGAATGATCTCTCTTTAACACTATTTTTTTGAATGAAATCTTAATATTATCGGTATTTTTTTTTAATTTTGTTTTGAATATTTAACAAATGTTTTTTCGGGACTTACATAACTACTGTTGTTGTCGTGTGTTTATTTATGGGATACATATGACAGATGAACAAAAACCTGCAATACAAACACAGACTTTTTTTTATTACAAACGATGATTCCAGCAAAGAGCAGAAAAACTACGGTGCTTTTCTTTTGAGACGGGAACTCATTGCAGGTGACAGTACGATTTCTTTTCCCAAAGGTACATCCATGCCTTACTCGGGATTCGAACCCGAACCCACTTGATTGCAAGCCGATTGTCATAACCACCATACTGGGTGTGGCGGCATAACTGCTGTTGAAAGACACAATTACTTGTTTGGATATATTCCATTTAATTGGATTAAATAAATGAGGTGTCTAATTTAAAGGATGAAAAAGAGTCAAACAAGGTAGATTAATTTGTAAATACATTATATTTAGAACCCAATAAAAGTAAAATTATTTTTTTTTTAAAAATTCGTAAAAATTAATGTATATTTATATATGGTGTTATATATATATATATATATATAATATATACATATATATATAATATGTACATATATATATATAATATGTATATATATATAATATGTATATATATATATATATATATATATATATAATATATAATATGTATATATATATATATATATATATATATATATATATATATATATATATAAATAAAAGTTCCATAAGTGAACGAGAATTCTTCCGTACTGAAGAATTCTCATTCACTATCAGAAAGTAATTAAAAAAAAAAATCTTTCCCCTTGCTAAGATTATAACTAGACTAAGAAGTGTATTCCATTTTTTATTGGATTTTTCATGCAGTACATCACTGTAAAAGAAGCATAATGCTTCCCTGAACCCCATAAAATGTTGTAGTAAAAGTTAAATGTTGAACGCACTTAACTTCCAGACACACATAAACAAAGTCACTGGTTCCCGCTCTTTGTAAGGTCTGGAATTTATTGACAAGTGATGTATAAATTCGATCTATTATTCACGATTCCTGTGACATATGACAGTTGGGGGTTGACGTGGGGTGTGGAAATAGAGGTCTCGCACCACCTGTCTCCTTGGGGAGACCATGGATGCACGTACCTGAATTCTTTAATACTTATGAAAAATACACTAATGCTGAAGTAGTTTTAAAAATTTGTACACCATTTGAAATATTTTGTTTATTTTTGGATGAAATGACCTATAAAAAGTATTTGATTTTCTTAAATATTTAAGTTCTACTTAAATGAGTATCTAGTTTCGTCGTATTTGCGTCAAGAAAACTTCTTTCATGTTATGTTTAGTTAATGTAAAACGGTAATCATTTTCATATTCCATTCAAGATTTTAAAAAATGCTTTATCTATACATATAAATAAAAATGAAGTGCATGTTTGTAATTTGAAATTAACAGCTTTTTATTAAATGTATTTAAAATTATATACGTTACCTATATGAAAAAATCAATTTTTAAGATTTTTGTTTGTCTGTCTGTCTGTTTTTTTCGGCTATTCTCTGAAACGGCTGGGCCAATTTTGACGGAAATTTTACTGGCAGATAGCTAATTTTATAAGGAGTAATTTAGGCTACTTTTATTTTTGAAAAAAAATTAGGATTCCCCTCAAAAATAAGACTAAAACCAATGAAATAGTGAACAATATTCGATTCAAATAGAGATTATTTATCTATGCATATAAATATCTATACATATAAATGAAAATGAAGTGTCTGTTTGTAATTTAAAAATAACAGCTTTTTATTAAATGCATTTAAAAGTATATACGGTACCTATATGGAAAAATCAATTTTTTAAATTTTGTCTCTTTGTCTGTGTTCCGGCTAATCTCAGAAATGGCTGAACGAATTTTGAAGGAACTTTCACTGGCAGATAGCTAATATTATAAGGGGTAACTTAGGCTACTTTTATTTTAGAAAAAAAATTAGGATTATGTGTAAATAAAATTAAAACCAATGAAATAGTGAACATTATGCGATTCAAATATGGATTATTTATTTAAGGTATTATTTTTATTCAATAGGAAATACTTTATTTTGTGATCCTTCTATCTCAACGATTTCTAACAGTTATATCAAGCTTTTTTTGTTTAATTAGGTTGCTGAAACTCGGGACATTTCACGTTCATGCCCTTTGGTCCTAATGATTTTACAGTTCTCACCCCATCGACAGTGTCAAAGGTAATGCGCCTCTTTCACCCCTTGCTTGCGGCTTCATTTGTGTTCGCGTTTCACCCTACTGCTACTTAGACCAATTTTATCTCCGAATGATTTTACAGTCCTCACTCCTTCAACAGAGTCAAAGGTCACGAGTCCCTCTCACTCCTTGCTCAGCGCAAAAACAAAGAAATATAAAACAAACAAGAAACATCGATTCACAAAGTAGAAGAATGACAATATACTTATAGCATAGGTTTTTCTTTACATGGAATACATAATTATTAAGTTTTCGTAAATGCGAATTGAATAAACACTTTTTTGTTAAATTCCACGTGGACGAAGTCACGGGTAACAGCTATTTAACATAAAATAAGTGCATCAGAAAGTAATATTTACGTAATACACATCCAGATACAAATTATTTACCATATTGTAAGCGTTTATTACACAAAATTTGTAACAATGTGTTACTTTTGCTGAGCAGAAGGTAGGTGTTTTCAAAAATCGACCCACAAAAGAGTTATGGGGGTATTTTAAACAAATAAAAAATATCAGCTATTATATCTATAGACTTAAAATTTAGCAGATATAGTGTTTTGTTCAGATGAGATATGCACTTGCTTTTTTTTTGTTTAATTTACAATTCGCGTAAAATTAACTCATTAAAAACTTTTTTATCATTCAATCTGCATTGTTTAATTTTTCAATTCACCAGTGCGAAGAACGGGTATACAAGCTATTTTTTATAAAAGGATTATGAAGCATTTTTAGCTTATTTTTTTCATTCTCAAACATTTAAATAAATGTATAATCTATTCATATCTCGGAATTATTCTATATTTTTGAAAATAGACATTCAGTTTAGTTGATTTTCTAGGAATTTATGTTGGATATACATAAATTGGCAATTGAAATCTATATCGTATTTTAAATGTCATAATGTTTTGGTATAAAATTTTATTTTTAATTTTTAAAATATATATATATATATATATATATATATATATAATGTATTTTTTTTAATTTCGATAAAATTTTGTCTAAGATGAGAATTGTGTAATATTATTATGAAAAGTACTAATTAATGTCCTATTTCGTAACTGTTAAACTAATTATATATTGAAATTGAGATCATGTTTTATTAACCTGAGATAAAGCATGTAAGAATTTCCTTAAATGAGACGTTTCTTATCAAGCAAATTTATCATTTTGTTATAATTCTAGTTGTATCATACACAAATTAATTTTGACTATTCCCTGATAACAGTAAATTAATGCTGAATATTTACTAATATATAACCGTTGAATATACAAACTGTGTTATATTTTTTTCTGGTCCATACTTACTTTTTGGCAAACTATAGTTTTTCTTAAATTAGGTTGTAGTCATGCTTGGAACTTATGACTCCAAATATTAGAAGGCGAGAGAGAGTATAACAATACTTTCTTAGTTTCTATTATGCAAAGATGTTCATATTTTTTTTTGTTAATCATTGCATATTTATTCAGTCTTTTTCTTTTTTCTCCGTTGAAATTCTAGTAAATAATATCATATGAATGTTTTTGTTGCTTTAAAAATGCAGTGCGATTGAAAATTTGGAAAATTCTCTTATTGGAATTCTTGCATTGACACCATGAATGAGATCAACACTTACAAAAGGCATTAACGAGTATATTTATCGGATATAGCAAAATGTTTTTTATTGAAAAAGATACGTCAGATAAGTCAAGACGTATAAATATCTTGACATATACTTTAGTAGAATTCTACGTTAAATATTAAATAAAAACAAAAAGAAAACGTTTTTTTATGTGTCTTTCTCAGATTTCCTTTAAGTTTTCTCATTTCAAATGACGTCATATTATGTCAAGTGTGTTAAAGCTGGAAAAGACGCATTTTCAACAAAATGAGATTGAATATTCCGATGTTCCATAGCTATCCTTAAATGTATATTTAATTTAATTGCTGAGAATAAAACGAAGTAAAGTTTTTAAAATGATATAAAATTCTCATTCGATACAGTTAATGGAAGTTGTAATGAAAAACAAAGAGAAAATTGCTACTGGTATTTTTTAAAAAAAGTTTAGTTGTGGAGTTATTTGGAATTGTGGAATGTGAGAGGGAGAATCTCCTTTTTTGCTAATCTGGTGTTAACAAAATATCCGAATACACAATGCTAGCTGATTTTTTACTAAAGAAAGTGTTCTATGGATATTTTTGAAAGCTTTTAGTTAAAACATATCTTGTTCAAAACGAAAGCTATATATATAAATTCCTTCTGCCACTTAAATTAGAAAATTCCATTTAAAAAAAAATTAAGCATAATTCTTTTACTACCGATTGCTGAAACATTATGAGGGGAATCTCCAATTTAATTCGTCTGTCGTCTTCGGTGAG
Source organism: Trichonephila clavipes (assembly GCA_019973935.1). Lineage (NCBI taxonomy): Eukaryota > Metazoa > Arthropoda > Arachnida > Araneae > Nephilidae > Trichonephila > Trichonephila clavipes. Next base: position 224,568 of record BMAU01000998.1, read on the forward strand.
TTTCTCCAGTTTAATTTCAGAATGCAATGTCGTGAATTTCCCAATGATGAGTGAAGATGCTTTACTTCTGTATTTAATCACGGACACATAAGACGATACACACACACACACAACACAAAAAATTAAATTATTCTTTATACACATTTTAGACAAAAATAATAAATCTCTCGAATTGTTAACATTTTCATCGAAAACAAAAATGGTCCAAGATGGCATCCATCATATCTGCTTTTGGCAGATACAAAATCTTTACACTTAGCTCGCTGGCGGAGCTTACCAACCTCTCTTTTCGAGGCACAATCCCAAAATCATCTCTTGTGTGGCAGTCACGCAGGCGCCCTACCTTGGATCAGTCTGATTGCCACTTGTGGAGTTCTAGAATGTTGTCTGGAGTCACAGCTTGAATATTTCATTTGGGAATAAATATATATATATTGCAATATATATATATATATATTTTTATATTTTCCAAATAAAAATTCTTTCTAAAATAAAAGAAGAAAATACAAGTTTAGTATTTCGATATTATTTGATTTCAAAGAAAATATTATACTTAAGGAATATACTATATAAAGTCAACTCAAATTAAATATTTCATATTTTTTGTTTAGTAATATTGTGAAAGAATAATATTGTGAAACTTATTTGAGTCAAATGGATGATATTTTAATTTTTTTTTTGATTTTACACTGGCCTCAAAAAGTTAAGGTACAACCGAGTTTTTGTGTCTAATTTGAAAATGAATGAATGTAGAAACAAAAAATTTGGAGGATATGTGCATTAAATAGTTTTTTATTGAATGCGTCATAGAAATTTGTATAAGTGTATTGCAAAAACGATTTATAACAAAAAGAGCAATCTCTGAGGAAAAGTCCATTCTTGGAGAAAACAGCACATCACAGTGTTATGTGGTAAAATGGCATAAAAACAATACAAAAATGGGTTCTAATAAGGAATGTGTCCACCCCTAACTTGAATGCATTGGCGGCATCGATTTCCCATGCTGTTTATTAAGTTGTCGGACACCGGAATAGGAAGCGAAGACCAGACACAGAGTAAGCCTTGTTTTAGCTCATGTAACGACCTTGGAGGAGGATTTAAAGCAGCAACCTCTCTGCCAAGATAGTCCCAAAGATGTTTATCGGATTCAGGTCTGGAGATCTAGCTGGCCATTCCATTCGTTCCAAACCGTGATCTTCCAGATACTCCTCAACAATCCCAGCTCGGTGAGGTCGTGCATTATCATCCATCAGAATGAAGTCTTTACCAATAGCAGCAGCATATGGGCGGACATATGGATCAAGGATCTCATCCCGATATCTAAGACCAGTTACGGTTCCCCCATGGAACACATGCAGGTCAGTGTGGCCACCGAGCTAGATCCCTGCCCAAACCAGGATTCCACCACCTCTATAACTGTGTCTTTCAACAGTGTTGGATTGATGGTATCTAGTGCGCTGTTCCCTCCAGATCAGTATACACCCTGAATCACTCTCCATTGTAAATCTGGACTCGTCTGTGAACAGCACAGAAGCCCATTGTTGCTGCGTCCAAGAAACATGTTCTCTTGCCCAGCATAAGTGGTTCCTTCGCTGTCGTCCGTTGAGGGGAACGCACACAACTGGTCTTCTTGCATACAGACCTGCATTTTGAAGACGATTTCGCACCGTAGTAGCGGAGATTCTTCTTCCTGATGCTTGAAAGGGGTCTGCAACGAGCTGCGGCACAGTAGTGGTTCTTCTCCTTCGTGCCGAAAGAGCTAGAAAACGGTCTTCTGCAGGTGTTGTAGCTCGTGGTCGGCCTGGAACAGGTCTTCTGGACACAGAATCTTCGGATTGGTATTGATCCCAAAGTCGCTGAACAACACTACGAGACACATTGAGACGTCTAGCAACATCAGCCTGCGACAATCCCATTTCCATCCATCCAACTGCCCGCCACCTTAACGAATTGAGTAAACGGCGTCTCTGAGACATTTTCTAAACTCTATTGACTATTGTCATCGAAACTGCCAACAACTGTTGAAAATCAACACAACTTACATACAAAAGTACGAAAGCTTGATATTTGCATATTTTTCTCTCACTCATAAATATACGTTCTTTTTCTATAAAATAAAAGTTGTAGCAATCGTTTTTGCATTAATGTTTTTAAAGTTTGTTATTATCATTCATGTAAACTATGCATTTTATTGTTACTGCCATTTTTTTATGGTGAGCTTCGAAAAACATGTTGTACCTTAACTTTTTGAGGCCAGTGTAGTATGTAATTTCCTGGCTTCATTTAATTAGTCGTTTCAATTAAAACACACATACTTTTTAGACAAATAACATCTTGGAATTTTATAATTTATAAAATTCCAATTAAAATTAATTTCCAATTATTTCCTTGGAATTGATAAATAATAAAATTGCTTTTTAAACTTTATTTAAAAAGTGAAACAAACCTATCAAAATAAAACAAACTTCTATTGAGAGAATTTTTGAATATGTAATGAAATAATTATTGAATAGTATATATATATATATATATATATATATATATATATATATTGTGGTGTACTAAATTTAATTTGTATGCAATAAAAATTCTGAATGTTTATTAGAGTACAAACACGGGAATAACAAAATACGGAAAAACGTTGTTCATGTTTTGAAATTTAAGGAAAAATTGGATAACTAATTTAAATTGTTATCATTGAAGGATATTTTGTATTACTATATTAATAAGTCATATATCTGTTGTAAATAATCTTTAAGTTGAAAATTTATTTTATCATATAAACAATTGAATTCAGGTATTTGTTAAACTTCTTATGTGTTTTCTCCTAAGCATTTTAATTTACCATTTATATATATATTTAATCAGAGTTACAATTTTTTCCTTAGTATAGTAAATCTTTAAATGATCCTACTGAATATCATTGTAATAATAAGATATTTTTTAATTTTTTCTCGGTTGTCTACAATGAATTTTAGGCAATTTTTTTCCAACCCATCCTTAGTTTTGAGCAAATTTAGATGACAGCATCAAACACGGAAATAAAACTTTCTCCGAGTTAATAATATAATCAGGAACAATTTTTTAAAAAACTTACACCTTGGAAAATGCAGTACCTTTCAACAAACATCAAAATGCTGTAAATATATTTTTATCACCCCTATATCCTCACTTACAGAACAGTATTTGATTTGATTTTTATTAAAATATAGAGCGTCTCCAAGTTTTTTCTTTATTTTTTAAATAAAGCATATACAATTATCTATACACCCGTTTACTTTTTTCATGTAATCTTTATTAATGGCTTCGTTTTCAACATACAGTTTTAGAATACTTGCTTATTAAAAAATGCAAGCTAATCGCATCCCAGTTATTTGTAACAAACAAAATATTTCGTTTAATGAATTAAAGGCCAGTAAATAAAATAATGAACACCAACTTCAGGAAAGTTCAAAATGACAGTTTGGAGCTGTTTCATTCTGGGTCATTTCTTCGTGAGATATAAAACTTTAGAAAAGAATCTGTGATGACATTTTTGATGGCATTTTCTCTTGATAATTCAGTGACTAGCATTTTATGAAGGGAAAATATCATAAAAAAACTAAAGGTAATAAACCGGAAAAGCCATTTCTAGAATTGACAGTTCCCTTCACTTTTAATATTTTGAAAATTAAATGTGTCTCAACAAAAATGTAACACATTATTTAAATTATAAATAATTTTCTAAACAAAAAATGACATGCAATAATAAACATGCATGCGCATATTTTTATTGCGGGAAAAAAGTTGTTTGCTCACACACACATTTATAGGTTATTCCTTATTTATTGAAAATAGATTAAATAGTCAATTTGTATATTTTTTTAAAATTTTAATTTAATTTGAACTTTTTAAATTCATTCTTTTAAAGCTGTGGGGCAAATTTAAATTTATAAAAAACAAATACAAAGTTTGATAGTTAATACTATTGGCCTTCCACATATCTTTTTTTTTAAATAACCATATAAGTTCAATACTTATTTATAAGTTTCAAAATTTTATTTAACTGTGTGTCTTAAAAAATTATTGCATCAGAATATTTATTCACTTAAAAATCGCCACTAGGTGAAACTTATAGTTCATTACTAAACAAAAGTAATGAAAATTAATAATATTTTTTACATTATTAAAAAGTATACACTACTATTATTCATGTTTATATAGAAATATCTGTAAAAAATTCATATGTTCTCCAGGTTATGTTTTACGATAGTAGAAATTGAGTAAAGAAAACATATATTTCGTACAATAAATTATTAATAAGTATATAAATATAACATAATGATTATTCTCTAAAATGCATGTGAGATAAAAAAAATACTTAAATAAGCATACTTTAATAGAATTAGTTGACTTCCATTCTAGAAGCATATCATGGTTAGGCAACATCATCTGCAGGCCAAGTGAAAATATTTTTTCTAGAATTCCATGTAGGTATTAGTAACCATGGTGCACGATATTACAACTCATTTGGTTGCCATATATCGATAACTTTTGCTACAAAACTAGATACTTTGAAAATAATCTGTAAATTTCTATAACTATAATTTGGCAAGATAATACCAGAAGCCTCAAAATAGTTTCACTGTCTAAAACTTTTACCTAAACTGTTTTTATATTAAGTCATAAAATTTGACAGTGAAAGTGCGCTTTATTTACCATTTACGAAATTGTGGTTATGAATTTGGATTGTTGTTTTCAATATTTGGGACAATTTTGAATGTATGTTATTGTTAATTTATAAGGGTGTGTGAACTGTTACATAAACTGTAATTATTATAAGAGTTAAAGAATAAATTATGATTTAGTTTGAAATGATCAACCTGTTAAAGACATGGGCTTTACCAGCGTTTTTAAATCGACATAATGTTTTTAATCAAAGTGTGAATGCATTTGTTCCTTATGGAAGTAAATCCAAATGTCGCAGTCATTAAATATAGAAGATTAATCACAGACTACCGAATACTATACCGATATACACACACATGTTAAGTCAAATTCATTGTATATTGCGCTTTACAGAAGCGAGAATGCATTGTTTTTCATTTTTAAAATGAGACAAATTTAGTTTATGTATTTTATTTTTTTAATTAAAACGCATCTATTCATATAGACATATATAATCTAGAAAACATTTATGCTTTTTAAAAATGTTCACAACTGCATTTTTAAAATATTTACATAAAAACTTTTATACAAGTTTTGACAATGAAATAACCAGACTAGAGTTAAAATGGGTAAATAATTAAACAAACAACTTTATATCTCCTCTGATATTCTCTCCTTCCCCATCAATATACTGCTGTACACATTTTTTCCACTGTTCAAATCATTACTGCAGCTCACTTGGTGTTACCTTCTTCATTAAGTCTGCCATTTCTGCCTTCACCTATCCTACTAACTGAAAAAATGTGTCCCTTCAATATATTTTTCTCTTTTGGAAACAGATGGAAGTTGTAGGGAGTTAGAATTGGTAAATATATGGCGGATGCTCGTTTAGTTATACTTTGGTCCGCCAAGAATGTTTCATAGAGAGTGCATTGTGAGCCGGGGCGTTGTGTTGATGCAAAATTCACTAGTTGTTCCACAGATCTGGCCCTTTCTTCCTCAAAGCTTTCTCAGGATCTCAATGTATAATTGCTGGTTTAACGTTTGGTCTTGATCATGATCTTTGGCTGTAATCATTATGATTCCATTAGTATCGACAAAAAACGATGAACATGACATTCAGTTTGGACTTGCTCATTCGAGCTTTTTTGGCTCTGGGCGATACGGGGTCTTCCATTACATGTACTGTCGTTTAGTTTCAGGGTTTTACTGAAAAATCTGTTTCATCATGTGTAATGGCTTTTTCGATCCGTTCCGGATTATCTGTGAAGTTTTCCGTGATATCAGAACAAATGTTTTTCTTGTTCATTTTTTGCTAGCATGTCAGATTTTTTGGTACTGGTTTTGCGCAAACTTTCGTCCTATGCAAATCCTCGGTCAAAATTGTTCTTATTATTCTCAATCAATATTAGTAATATCTGAACATCATTCGAATACTCAAACGCCGGTATTTACTCAAGATTTTATTAATTTTCTTAATGTTTTCATCGGCTCTTGATGTCACAGATTGACCAGAACGCTCATCATCTTCTACAATCCTCCGACTTTCCGAAAATCGTTTATACCATTCAAAAATTTGACTACACCTTGCATGCTATTTTCTCCAGTTACCTCTACTAACAATTGAAATAATTCATTTTGATTTTTTTTTAATTTCGTGAAGAATTTCTAATTTATGCGCTTTTCAAATTTTTAGGCTTATCATGATCACAACACTTCGACACAGCAACATCTTACTCAAACTAGGATGAAACAAGGAATGAACTATATAGCGGGACAAAATAATATACCACATGCTCCGGAAGGATCAAGGTCACCTACATTGCATTCCCAATTCTACGCACCTAGGACAGTTTAGGGCATACGTAGTCTGGGAATTTAATTGTCACACCTGGTACAATATTTAGCTTCACTAGAACATTTGCAATAAAATTGTTCACATTTCAGCATGGAATTATCTATTTTTTGTGAGCTGTTTTTTTCAGAACATAGTGTCTCAAGTGATAGTCTTGGTTATTTTTAACATTTATATAATCAGCATGTATATTGTAATTTTCTTAGGATTTTAGGGGTACTTAATAAATTAATACATAATTTATTTTAATAGGGAGGAATGAAAATGTTTGGGAAAATTTAAGGTTTTTAATTCCGTAGAGATATAAAAAGTTAATTGCAAGCCCAGGATATGGTTTGAATATTGCTGACGCCACCACACTGAAATATTTTGGAAAATACCAAGGTAACTTAAGTAATACTTAAGTACTGTTATAAAATATGAGTGCGCATATAATCATATATAATAGTGATATATGTGAAACATATATTACAATCCCCCTGTTTGGAATGTCACCTTTTTGTTTGTTTGTTTTTCTTTAAGAGAATGTAAGACAATCTTATTTAAATTTATTCACAATACTTTATTTTTATTTGTTATTGTCTCTTTTCAATATATAAATCCTTATAACTTATACATTTAAAACATCCACTATTATCTTTTTTTTAGTATTTAAATGGATTATATTTCATATTTACCTTTTTTAAAATTTTGTAAATCCACTTTTATATTCGATAATATTATTTCCATAATATTGAAATTCAAGAGCGTCTCGGTTTTTTTTCTTAAACCTCGCGTTTTTTAAGTATAATACCAAACTGTATGTCAGAAATAATTTCATTTTAGAGCAGAGTCAGTCATTTCTTTTTTCAAATAAATATTATTTTTATTTTAAAGGTATGTTATACCTTACAATTGCGTTATAAATTCAGAAATTTTCTGGGAATTCAAACTTTATTTTCAAGTACATAGTATTATATTTACAAGCGAAACCTAAAGAATAACTCAGATTCTTGAAATCCTTTAGGCTTTATACAATTTTCGAATATATCAAGAATTCTATTAGTGCTATTTTCATAAAAAAGAGTGTGAAGAGCGGTTTTATATAAATATTTTTCATTAAATTATTTCGTTTCATTCGTGATATGATTACTTTAGAAATAGTAAAGTCTTACTTTCTGCAGGTCTATCTGATAAAAGAAAAGTTCAGTTTCAAAAATTATTACACTTTTATCGTAAGAAGCAGTGGAGTTAGAAAAGAAAATGTACGAAAAATGCATTGAATATTTTGTAAATATTACTTTTACTCCAGTAATGCATAATTTTATTCATAAAATAATGAAATGGAATAAATTGTGACGTCAACCATTGGGGAAAAACTGCACTGTGCTACCTTAATTTATATAGTAGTCCGATAACTCAATGTATCAGTATGTTGAAAATTACTCTGTCAAGGGTCAGAAAGTAAATTGAGAAACAGAAACCAAAATGAGGTATGAAAGACCGAAACACGTAGTGCAGAAAGGAATCCTCATGATAGAATACCAAAATTGATCCCAAAGAGGGGGCATTCCTTGAATTACTTAACTTGGTTGAATGTGGGTGAAACAGGTTGAAGTATTTTTTTTTAAGTAAAATGTTCCATTTTGCAAATGTGAAAAATGCACGCGAGTGTAGAGAAAAGGAGGGTAAGTGGTATTGACTGTCATTTTAATGTGGGTAGAAGGAAAAAAATTGAAAATGAATCATTAACGCTTTGGATGAGAAAGACGTTTATATACGCCGATGTCCCTTAAGAAATTAAAGTCGAATTGTAGCTTAAGCGTCAAAGTGTAGTATTATAGAATTCAATATATTAGGATTGTAAAGAAGGGAGGTGCGATGAAAATAATGATTAAATGTTGGGTCACAAACATTGAAAGTTTCAAAAACACTGATTTAATTCGAAATATTTTTGTCCCTGTTAACTTCCTATCTAAATGGAGAATCTGAAATGAAAACATTACCTAAAAACTATATCATTTAAGATAACAAATTTGGAAAAAAATGTAACATCTTCACAAGAAGTAAAGAAATGAAAAAGTTGAAAAAACGTTTGAAAGATAACACAATATAGAAGCAACAAGCACTATGAAAATTATTGAACTGCCCATGTAAATTTCGAAATTTCTATTAAATTTCATTTCATTTAAAATAATAAATAAAATAAAAAAAATCTGTTCTCTACGTGAGTATTCGTAGAGGTGACAGGTCTAATTACGAGCTCAGGTTTTTAAAAAGTGTTTATTCAAGACTCAAAACACGGTACTATCTATTGTAGTAAACGTAAAATTATACTTGCATTTAAAATAATTAAATAAAAAACCATTGGATCTAATCTCTTGAATACACATATTACTCGAACCCCGGAACATCTAAATTCCCTTCGTCATCGGCAGTTAAATATTTATAAGACGTCCTCATTTGCATTTATATGTTGTTGCCAAATGCAGATGACAAAATGTCTACGGATCGGGCTCAAACCGGATTGGAGACTCGAATCCGAGAACACGGCACGGAAATTTGAAACACATTAACACATTTTTATAAACTGTCTAACAATCACTATTCACACCTTTCATAAGAAATAATTTTCTTAAAATTCACTCTATATAAAAAACCGCACCAAAAACGAGCTGTCCGATAGAAACAAACATTGGCGGGTAGAAAGATTATGTAGAGAATAGAAAGTAATATTAAAATGTCAGAAAAGATTGAATGATTTATTTTTGAGTTATATACATAGTTACAAGGTAACGAGATCAATAATGTGTTGACCCAACTCTAGCTCGGATGCAAGCATGGTGAGCACCATGATGGTCTCTTGTTGTATTTCTTGCCAAATTTTCTCCAGTTGTCAAGCTAGGTCATCAAATTTCCTGGTAGATGCAATCGCCTTTTCATCATATCCCAGACATGTTCGATTGTAGGGAGATCTGCTGATCTGGCTGGCCAAGGAAGTGTTTGACAAGCTGTAATATAGTCCATGGCAACACTTGCCGAACTTGATCTGGCACTATCTTGTTGAAAAATAAGGACAGGATACAACAAAAGGACCGGTAGCAAAACAGTTCTCAGAATGTCGTCGACGTACCTCTATGCAGTAAATTAGACTTTAATGACGACCAAAGAGGTCCGGCTGTCAAAGAAAATGGTACCCCAGACTTTAACACTTGGTTGAGGGCCTGTGCGGCGTTCAATAGTGAAAACAAGATCGCACGCTGCCCTGGAAGTCTCCAGACACGTCTTCGTTGATCGCCAGGACACACTTGGAAGCAGGATTTGTCGTTAAACTATATACGTCCCCAGTAAGCCTGATTGCAATCTGATAGAGCCAGGCACCACTGTAATCTGGCTCGACACTGTAAAGGTGTGAGTGGAAGGTGGCGTAGCGTTTGATACGAGCGTAAATTTTGCCATATCAGACACCTGTGAAAGCTCATGATGGACACTTGTGAGCGGGTCGCACGTCTGGTGGTTGATAACGATAAAGGCGCTGTGACAGCTGATCTGACAATCAATCTGTCCTTCCGATGTACTGTGGACCTAGATTGGCCGCTACCATCATGAAGTTGAAATCTAACACTGTCCACCCATTCTTGCCAGCATCTTCTAATGACCGCATCACTTCGACCCAAATGGTGAGCGATTCTCCGATTTGCGTAACCTTTCTCTTTTAATCCAATTATATGATATTTTTTAAATTCTGAAAGTTGTTCGTTATGAACATTTTTAAGTTGTTGAAAGGTATCCTAAATCGCAATGCAACAAAAGTTTTGACCGTCAGATTGAGAATTACTTCTATAAACACCAACTGAGTGCGCAGTTCCGGTGCTCTATAGTTTCCGCTATTCATTCACTGGACACCAAATATTAATCATTTGCATGTTTGGTACAAATTCTTTGCATACGAATTTTCATTACAATCGGGTAACTCTTTCTTGGTATGTCGGGGTTTTTTTTTTGTTATAGAGTGTAATTCGCCTCGTATGGCACAAAAATTGCTGCACTTCACTGTAATGTATTGATGCAGAAAAGTACTTCAATCCTTAGTTCTGTTTATAAATTTGGCTTTTATGTGTACCATATCAAATGACAAAATATCGTAAGTACTTAGAGATCCTCCTGAAAAAGACTTCTAAAAATCATTCGAAGATCCATGTGAAAATATTGCTGAATTGCTATTGGTTAAACTGTAATCATTGATTTCATGTGGTAAGAAAATATGTTTACCGAATCACTGTGAGTGATAATTTGTAGCAAAACATAGTGTGTTGCATGCAATTAACATAGACACAATATTAAGTGATTCTTTCATTTTGAAACGTGGGCGTGTTCACGTAAATACTTTATTATTTGGTTACATAACTATTTTTCACGATACAGTGAGTATATATAAATATCGTAAAACAGCGCAAAGTGTACAGTTAATTTATGATGCTATGGTGTAATGTTTTGGGGCAATAAAGTTCACGTGGGGAATTAAATAACGAAATTTATTTTCCAAACATACCTTGTACTAAGCCATGTAACATTTGCATACCTTAACTTAACGCTTTTTGGTTTTTTAATGTGATGAATTTGTCTCCTGACATCTTGATATGTATTCACATTTTCATTTTTTATGATAATGAGCTGTTTTATTTGAGATAAATGAAATTCATGCATTTTTGTTATTGTATTGTTTTCCTTTCATTCTCTAACCGTACTTTATGTACTGGAGCTAAATTAAATTTAGCTGTCATATTTAAGAGACATTGAGAAACAAAGTAACAACGCCTTAAAAAAAGGGAAAATTCTAGAATAAAGTATATCTACTAAATTTAAATAAATGCATTAAATGAGATTCAGAGATATTTATGTTTGAAATAATTTTTCAAATGTGCTCATAAGTTTGTTTCTAATTACGAAATGCATGCGTAGATCTGCCTAGAAATATTGGAATTGCTTATGATTTTTTTCTTTAATTTAGAATGTTATTTTTCAGAAAAAATATTTTATCATGGACATCAAAACTTCTTATTTTCAGATATAAGACTATTTTTTATTGTAAATTATTTGGTATTCCTAAACTTCTCTCTGAATATTCAAAAAGATGCAATATTTTTAAGCATGCAACACAAGAAAAAGAATTTTGATACTTCGGATTTATGAAACAGTTTTGGATGGAAAAATTATATTTTCCAATAAATATTATAAATCAATAATAGTTAAATGAAAATTTTACGTGGCGTATTTTAATTATAAAATTATGTTTTGTATTCATACCCAAGTGTATGACTTGTAATCACACAATACATGTCAAAATTAATTTAAAAATTCCCTTGTATTACGTAAGGGTTGCTAATACGTTTTTGTTTTGTAATCTATGCGGGTTTTTTACGATGTTGTTTAATACGGAAATTTGGCTTTGTAAATGAACCCCATGATATATATATATATGTAAATGAAAAAAGCGACTCACTCACTGACTAATCACGATATCTCCGGAACAATTAAACCTACAGATTTGAAATTTGGTAGGATGGCTCCCTTCATGGAGCAGACATCAGCTAAGAACGGATTTTGCCAAAATCGAACCCCAAGGAACGTTACAGAGGTTTAAGGGGCGTTATAGATAATTATTTCCACTATTGAAATATTAGATGTAGTCTTGAAAAAAAAACTTAGTACACAGATTTCTTTCATAAAGTAGAGATTCTCTTCATAATGATTTTGTCGAAAATTGACCTCCAAGGGGCGTTGAGGGTGCTTAAGGGACGTTGAGCATATATATTTCCATTTTTAAACTATTAGACGTACAGTCTTGAAATTTGGTAAGCTAATTACTTTCAAAGAGTAGAGATCCGCTACGAAATGGGTTTTTAAAAATCGACTCCCGAGTGGCGTTATAGAGAATTAAGGGGAGTTATAAAGGCAATTAACTCCTTTTTTAAACTATTAGACGTAAATTATTGAAACGGAGTAAGCAGATTCCATTTATTAAAAAGATATCCGCTTTAAGATTGGTTTTGTGAAAATCGCTTCCTAAGTGGCGTTATAGATAATTATTTCCATTTTAAAACTATTAGACGTGCAATCTTGAAATTTGATAAGCGGATTCCTTTCATAGAGTACAGATCCGCTATAAAATGAGTTTTATTTAAATCGACCCCCAAGTGGCGTTGTGGAGAATTAAGAGGCGGTATAGGCAATCATCACCTTTTTTAAACTATTAAATGTAAAATCTTGAAGTTGAGTAAGCAGATTCCATTCATTGAGTAGAGATTCGCTGTAAGATGGATTTTGTGAAAATCATTTCCTAAGTGGCATTGCGAGGGCTTAAGGGGCGTTATAGATAATTATTTTTATTTTTAAATTATTAGACGTAGAGTCTTAAAATTTGGTAAGCGGATTCCTTTAATGGCGTAGAGATCCGCTACAAAAAATTTTGGTGAAAATTGATCCCCAAGGGTCATTGAGGGGGATTAAGGGTGTAAAAGATAAATATTTCCGCTTTTGAACTAATGGACTTTCCTGCCTGAAAATTAGAAGGTATGTTCCGTTCCTGGAATAGTGTTCCTTTTACAAAGAATTTTGCGATAACGGACCCTCAAAGGAGTGGGATTGAGGAGGGATTAATGCATGTTTTAGAAAAATTCCTGTTTTTGAATTTAACACATTTACTTGAAATTTGTTGAGCACGTTTCTTTGTGTGTGGTTGAATATAGTTCCAATAAGAATGGATTTTACGGAAATCAACTCCAGGGGGTAGGAGAGAGTTATTGGGGAGTATTGTTAGACAAAATTCCCGTTTTCGAACTGCTAAGACTATAATAATAAAATTTGGTTTGCATGCTTCTTTTGTTGAATTGGAATCCGCTAAAAATGCTCTCAAAGAGATATTGATAATAAAAATTCCGTTTTTGCTCTGTTAGATTTAGACTTGAAATTTAGCACGCATGTTTATTTTATGGAGTAGAGATCCACTGAAAGTTGCTTTGTTGGAAATCCACTTGATTATTAGGTTAACTGAGCGAAAAAAAATTTTCTACTTCTATTTTAGATAGAAATAGAAAGTATATATTTTAATTTATGTCCTTTTTATATCAAGAGGCGAGAGTTACGGCTATAAATTTATTTTTCAATACAATCGTGAATTCTTAATGCTAGATATCAGTAATTCATATATATGTAAATAGTGTACATTTTTAAGACATCGTTAAATACCCAATGAAGTGGGTGGCTAATGGCTAGTATATATATAAATATATGCAGGTATATACATATATGTAGGAACTACTATTTAAACATATGTAAAAAAAAGCTAACAGAGAATTACCTGAAAATGACACGAACTGCAATTAGATGTTGGTTTAATTTTAGAGAAGTTTCTAAATAATTAAAAATATACTTTCACAACAACATTGACTTTAATATCCTTATTATAACTTTTTGAAAATAACTGTGAATCCTTCAAGTTTAGCTACATTGCGCCTTCATTTAAAAATGAATAACATACACTGCTGGCCACCGTAAATGCAACACCCTGAAGGAAGCAAGCACATAACATGAAATTTACAACATTCATTAGCGGAAGTGAGATATGCGCGCAAATGATTAGAATTTCAGCACAGACACACATCACGCGCAACTGTGGCGCCACCTAAAAGCGCTATTTATGGCTTGGCGATTTCGATGATTTCAAGTTCGGTAATTGTGTTTTTTATGTGGTTTTTCAAAAAAGGATCAATTATGTCTTGTAGAAAACATCGATTAGCTTTTGATCAAGTATCCGAGTTCGACAGAGGAAGGATATTAGTCTACCGAGATTGTGGATTATCTTTTAGGAAAATCGGTGGTCGTGCTGGACGAAACCAAACAACTGTAATTTGGATATGTGACCGTTGGAAGCAGGAGGGTACGACGGACCGACGTGTTCGATCGCATTTACCTCAGTGCACCACTTCTCGTGAGGACAGACAAATTGTGCGCATGGAAGTGACGAATCGCTCAGTCACATCACGAACCGTAGCACAGAACATTGAGTCTGTAACGCATCACTCAGTTTCTGCGCGTACCATTCGACGCCATTTACAGCAGAGTGGTCTGCTCGCATAACGTCCGTTACTTGGTCTACCCTTGAATCAGAACCACAGATGTCTCCGCCGCAAACCATGTGAGGAAAGAAGCATGTGGGAGGCATAATTTAATGAAGTTGTCCTTACTAGCGAGTCATGCATCTGTCTGCAACACCATGATGGTCGGATTCGAGTCTGGAGACACCGTGGAGAGAGGATGCTGAACAGTTGCGTTATGCACCACCACACTGGTCCTCCACCGGGTATTATGGTATGGGGTGGTATTGGATATCACTCTCACCCTTTTTAGGACGCATTGCCAATACTTTAAATAGCCAACGCTACATCTCTGAAGTGTTGGAGTCGGTTGTCCTTCCTTACCTTCAGGGCTTGGCCACAGCCATATTTCAACAGGATAATGCGCGACCACACGTGGCAGACATTGTCCAAAGTTTCTTCTTCAGTCACCAGATTGAATTGCTTCACTGGCTGGCTCGCTCTCCGGAATCTTTCGCCGATAGAAAACATGTGGTTCATGTTTTCTCAACGATTTACCCCAGTGATTCTCAATCTTTCACTAATGACGACACAATTTTCAATCCGAATAAAAATAATGATGTATTGATGCAATAATAATGCACTTTTGGGGGAGGGGCGTTAGAGCTACAATACGATCATAATTTAAAAAAACCGTACAAACGAACAAGATAAGTGTTAAATTTTGTATATGTTACTTTTAAGTAATTTATAATTTTATTTATTTTTACTTTTTAGTTCAATTAACTATAAAAGCGTGTTTTTTTAGTTTGTTTTAAAACTAAAATTTATTTTATAATTATTTTTACTATACACGATAAAAATCATAATTCAAGTGAATAATTTAATTAAGAGAAAACATACTTACCTACTTTCAAGGAGTTTTCACTTTTTCTTTGAAAATTTTAGAAAAAAGTCCAATAAAACTAAAGAAAAAAAACGTGTTCTTAATAAAGGACATACATAAACCACAGACACTTTTCGCTAACAACACAGGAACTTTATTTTTCAGCAAAACTGTCATATTTAGTAGTTTTGCTGTCATTTGATGATCTACAAATAACATTTTGAACTTTTTTCTTCCTAGTGTCTTTTTGACAAGGCGCAGCGCTACATTATGACTTCATGGTTTTCTTCATAGAGATCTTTAGGTTGAATTTGAATTTTTCAAATCAACTCAAACGTTTCATGTCTAACGCTTTTCTGATATTTACTTTCGCTATCTAGATTAATATGCATTATTTCAGTAGGTTCTTCAATTGCTTGTTTAGTTTCAACTTCCTTCAATAGGGATCACAGATGCCCATTTTTTAAATATTCTGCTCATTCATCATAATATGTCATACAATACAGCAATCAAAACCACAAAATTACAACTTCCCTAAAAAAATTACTGAGATAGCCATACCAGTAAGTTCGAAGGTCAGCTAAATAATAATTTAGGTTAAAAGAAACGTAGTAAAACAATCTCTCATCTTGGGATTACAGCAAAGCAAACAAAATATTTTTTTAGTTGGTTATAGGATCAAAGATGGCTAATGACTTTTGAAGTGGAATCTTTTATTTTTGATGATCGCCAGATGATAAAAATAAATTATATCAGTGTAAATGTGTATTTTTTATTAGGTCAGAAAGCACTTTGTTTTTCTTCTTTCCAAAAAATTATTCTTTAAACCTTTTATTTTCAATATGCTCGTGCCCTCGCAGGGTTACCGCGCCCCACCGTTTGAGAAACACTGATTTACCCGGATTACACACCCAGCTGCGACACCAGAACAACTTTTGCAACGTGTGGAAGCTGCTTGATCTGCTGTACCTCAAGAACGCATTTTAGGTCTATTTGAATCAATGCCGAGGCGTGTGGCTGCGGTGATGTCTTACAATAGCGGCTACTCTGGCTACTGATTCTGGCAGGAACCACACTTCACAGAAGTCTATAAATTTAATCATTTGATACTTGGTCAATATGTTATCTACAAAATAAATTTTGTTGCGTTATATCTTATATTTCTTGGTGTTAAAGTTAAGGTGGCCAGAAGTGTAAATTTAAAGATGACAACCGACTCACTCACACATCATGAGATCTCTATGGACTTGGAATTTGACTGACATGTTTCATTTTTCTTTTGAGTTGAGATCCATAAAGAACAAGTTTTATAGAAATTGACACCCATGGACGAAGCTGGGAAGATTTGCTGGATGTAATGTATATTGATATATAAATTAGCGCTCTAGCTCCCCAATTTGGACACATCGTCAAAATAAATAAATACAAAATTATTAGTTTGTATAAATATATGTACGTGTTTATCTTTGTTTTTCTTGTTAATTATTTTTGTAATGGCCTTTCAATAGTAATCACTATGTGGAAAACATTTTTGTTTATATTAACCATGTATTCATTTTATTTTTAAATTTTTGTGTTCCTTACACGTGTAGATAAATATATGCCTACTTTTCAATACGGTTCTCTTTTTCTTCTATGTCGAAAATTTCTGCTGATCGGGGAAGGTAGATCCATAAAGCTTAACCCTATTTTACTGTCCTAAATCAATGAAAGCTTTAGAAATCATAATAGTTCTATGTTATAGTAGAGGGGTGGCGAACCCCTTTTTGGATTAACTTGCCATTTTTTTTGAGTAAATGTTTAATAAGGTATAGGCGTGCCGTTAAATAATTTTTACTTGTGACTATTAGGAAAAAATATATAACTAAATACTAGCAACTCAAAATTTTCATTTACTACAAAAAATACATTTTGTGCACTGCATTGTTGCAAATGTTTTAATTAAATGGATAATTTAAACTGAAGTATCGTTAGAGTGACTTCTGTTGTTGCAGATTGGGTGACAAATAATTTATGTTAGGATTGTAAAACAATAACAAACGAGTGTTTTTCAAGCCACCTCGAGGACTACGACTGTACCCCTCGCGTTTGGAAGTAATACTTCACAGTGAATTATTTATTATGAACTAAAACTCAAACCATTTGGATTGGTGGCGTGCCCAAAATAATGTGTCACGTGCCATTGGCTCGCCATTCCTGTTATAGTCTAATGACACTTTCCGTATTTTAAATTTAAATAGATGAACACCTCAGATTTTTGTAATTTCTGTTATCATTATATATTTTAGTAGGATATTCATTTGCACCTTTTATTTTATTCATGTACTATATATATATATATATATATATATATATATATATATATATATATATATATATATAAATTTATAATGATTAAAAATTCTTAGATTGTGGTAATAGATTATTACTATAAACTAACATATTTCATAGTTATTGTTACCTCCATATTCCAATATGAGATAAAATTACTTTGTTATTATGTTATTCATATATACTCTAGTGTTACTAAAGTTATGGTAATTTGTAATTCTCTTATTGATATTTATTTTCATTGTTTTTTTACACTTTTGTCGAGTGCTACACATTTCAGCCATTTACATGATTTAAATCTGCATTACGGTCCAGAATCTGGCAATAACTTAATTATTGCACTCAGATTTAGCACGGGCTCTGCATTTTTAAGTGC
The DNA here is from genome assembly GCA_019973935.1 of Trichonephila clavipes. Classification (NCBI taxonomy): domain Eukaryota; kingdom Metazoa; phylum Arthropoda; class Arachnida; order Araneae; family Nephilidae; genus Trichonephila; species Trichonephila clavipes. The sequence goes on from BMAU01000998.1 coordinate 242,738, forward strand.
GATTTTAAGGTAAGTTACCTCTATCTTGAAATGAATTTAGATATTCCTATCCATTGATTTCAGTAGGTTTTGGCTCAGTATTATTTACATAAAAGGAGAAGGTTGACTGGCAAAAAAACATCTTCTCAATCCCACTTTTATGTGAATTATTTTCTATATTAGCCTTCCTAAGTCAGCAATGTTTCTAATACTGCAACATCCATTTTATAACTTTTAATCTCGGTTGTTCATGTGTCCCTCATTGTGTGATGTCCCTACTGTCTATGTGTTTTTCGAATGTGATAGTTGGATGTTATCTCTTGTTTGTAGAGAATAAGATATATATATATATATATATATATATATATATATATATATATATATATATATATATAAAAGAAATATGTATTATTTATCAAAAATAAGAAATAATAGAAAAAGAACATAACAAGAAATAGCATAATAAAAATATAAAAGCTGAACATGAAGAACAAAATTATAGAGAAATAAAAGAACTACAAAAAAGCAGAACCTAGCGAGTCAGAGAGCAATTTCGGACTTAGGACCGAATAAAAGGGGTTAAACTAGTTTAAAGGCGCCAACCTTCCCCCTTTGCAACTCGGTAGGAAAACCAAATAAAATAAAATAAACAAAACTTCAGAGTATGGATAACTCAGAGAGCATGATAAAACCAATCACTACTATTATGTAACAAACTCTCCCAAAACTCTTAATGCAGAAAAAAATCACAAAATCACAAAATAATTATGTAAAAAAAGTAGAAAAATGCTAAAAACAATTACATAAGAAAAGTATCATTCAAAAAATTAATTTAACAAAATTTCTTTACTCACAAAGCTTTTACGAAGAGAAACAAGCGTCTTGCCATTAATGAAAGTCAATTATTCACTAAGTTAAAAAATTCGAAAATACATAACCACATCATTTGAGCTGACTTTTATACCAGCCAGAAAAGACAAGTATAAAATTACGACAATCAAATATGGTAAAATTTGAATTGGTTGATTGTCAAAAATGTAAATTTGCTAGGATTTAATTTGGTTGGTTGTCAACAATGTGTAAGATGTTTAAGATGTGTGTGGAAAAATGTAAACTGTGATATGAGTGTTATGATATAATCTTCACAGCAAGACCACTAACATGCCGACTTTGAAAACCTATTGTTGTGTGGTGGATTTGGAATTCGAAGTAGCAAGCCGGTTAATGTATTTGTGATGAATATAAGATCTCAAGAAATTAAAAGGGTATTCATGATCTAAACAACATTGAAATTTTTTTTTATATTATTGTATTTATCTATTTTGTGGGTAGTTAAGTTATCATTTCTAAATAAAAAATTCAAAATGATATTTCTGTAAATTGATATATGTAAATTACTGTTCCATACGGGAATTTTAATTATACGGAACTTAAACGAATCTCTTTTGTCAAAAATGTTACTGACTACAATATTGTTAATAAGATGCAAGTCTAAATCCAAGAATTCCACCCTATTAGAGTTGAAGTTAGTTTTAAGGAGCTTGAGATAATCAGGGTAGAATGTAATATTTAGTTTGTATTCACTATTTTTACCAAAAATTATTATATCATCTATATAACGATAAATTAAGTAAGAATCATTTACAACATGATCTATTTCAAAAAGATGTAAATATAGGTTCGCTAATATTGATATATATGATATATATATATATATATATATATATATATATATATATATATATATATATATATCAAATAGCCCATCGAGTTGAGTGATGTGTTGAATATTTAACTAGTTATCGTTTCATCTATAATGGATGTAGTTATAGTGATCTGGTTTTATTTACTTGTAGACAAAAATATTAAAAACAACAAACACGCACAGACACACACAAAAAGCAAAAGACGATTAACACAAGCTTGGCGTTACATGACAGTTACAATAAGCAGAGCGAATTTTCCAACGAAGCTCGGTCTTTTATATGAAACACAATCCGGATATTCCAAAATTTACATGGAATCCGTGAACGGATCTTGTGGCATCAGTTCGAAGTGTTTAAGTTATGACTACATCCCACTAAGCAGGTAAGCTACAGTTAATTATTTACTCGGAAGTACTGGATGTTAAAGACATTTACAATTACAAAGGTTTAAAGAAGAAATTAGCAATATATATATACACACTGGTGTGCAAAAATTAAGGACGAGATGGTTTTTTCAATATAACTTTGTACAAAAGCTTTCCAAATCAACACATTTAATACCGTAAGATCCCCAATACGTAAGGACATGTGTAATATATAAGCAACACTTACTAAAAGAGAAATCAGAGGGATAAAAAGAAGCTTGATTGAAAAAGAAGCATGGAGCGCAATGCGACTGAAGGCCGAAACATCCCTGTGATGGGTGTCCAGCTAGAAACATTCGGTCTTTAGTAGGGGATATGATCTACCCTGACTGCTAGGCAGGTTTCACAGCGTCTGCCCATGCTGAGAATGAGGGCGTCAATGAGTTGTTGAGGCATTGCTGCCCATTCGTCTTGCAGCGCCAATCGAAGCTCCCGAATCGTTACTGGTGGTAAAGTACGAGCTGCCAAGCGTCTGCCTAGAAAATCCCATACATGCGTGATGGGATTGAGATCCGGAGATCGTGCCGGCCAATCCATACGTTCAATATCCTCACTCTCTAAGAGCTGTTTGGCAGCTACTGTGTGATGACATTGTAATGGTCCCTAAGGACCTCACTTTGAGAACTAGGATAATTAGGAGACGTAAATGAACCAGTAGCCATTTTTATAAATAACTTTCTTTATTTAGATATCTTTCCCAAATAGAATCAAAGACTTATTAACAACGACAAGACGAATATTGTGAGGTTTTAATTATAATAATCTTTAAACTAACTCAATTAATTAATAATCTAATTAATCAATTCATTAAATAACGATCACGCAGAAATTACCACGATAAGAGATCCCAGAATTATATTCAATAATGTTCTTAATGAACATTTAACTCTAATCTCACTCTTAAAACTTTAATGAGACTTTAAATATAATTTTATATTTACCACTCGTAGTCTCAATTCTTCTTGAGATTAAATTATCAATAATATTCCAATTCAAAATTACCATAACTCTATGTCACAATGTCTATCTCCTACTGCTCTAACTTTATTATTTCGTTTGACTTAAATACTGAATCTAATCTGCATAATAAGGAATCCTGTCCGCTCTTTGGAGTTGATTGGAAATAGGTAGGGAATTAAATTTCCCTAAAAGGTCGGTTCAGAAGGTTAGTGATAAAGTTCCGTATAGATTCGTCACAACATGGTGCATTGTCGTCCATGAAAAGGAACTGCAGAGCCATAGCGCCTCTAAAAAGACGCACATATGGAAGAAGAATCTCATTACAATAACGGGTACCGTTGACTGATCCTGCGTCGAAGATGGGAAGGTATGTACGACTACCAAGCATGATGCCTCCCCAAACGAGAACACAGCGACCTCCATACCTGTCCCTTTCAATGATGTTCAAGGGAAGATTGCGGCTTCCCCGCTCTCTCCAGATGAGCATGCGATGAGAATTGCTACTCAAACTGAATCTGCGCTCATCTGTAAAGAGTAATCGTCCCCATTCATTGTCTCTCAAATTCCGGTGTTCCCGGCACCACAGAAAACGCCTTCTCCGATGGGCAGGCGTTATAGGTACACACCGTACAGGGCGTCGTGCAAACAGACCACCACCGTGCAGTCTTCTGGCCACGGTAAAACGCGATATCGGTCGTCCAGTCGCCTGTGTCGTGTGTCTAGCGATTTCTCCCGCTGTCTGCCGCCTGTTTCTTCTGGCCTGTAAGACAATGCACCGGTCATCTGCGGGTGTGGTTCCTCGTGGACGACCACTACTGAACCCCCGGATAGCTGTTCCTGTAGTTTGAAATTGTCTCCAAAGTCGTGAAACGATGTTGTGAGCAATTCCGAACTCTGCAGCCACACTTGTCAAACTGCGGCTTTCCTCCAACTTCCCAATGATTCGACCTCGGGTAAAAGCATCCAGATGTCGTCTAACAGATTGATTATTCGCCATTTCTCGCAGAGGCAGCAACTCGGTGTGATTTTAACTGCTATACGGCGTGCAATCTCTTTGCCAGAAATACTGATCTTACACCGACAACATGCTTTATACTACTCAGACACTCCCCCATTACGTCCAGCATATCTGCGCATGTGCTACCGTACATCACCTTACTTAATCTCCTAATTGGTCTTAGTGTCCACTCTGCCTCTTCGTTCAGCTGATATGCTAATTTTTCGACTTCGTCCTTAATTTTGTGGCCGCGGTAGCCGAGTGGTATAGGTATCGGACTGTGGCTTGCTTTGTCACAGGTTCGAGCCCAGTACCACTAAAGATAGGGCAGCGATGCACGTTAAATCTGTCGAGAGCTGAAACGTCCTCCCGTTGGTGTGGTGTGGTAGTTAGGAGAGGGGGGTGCCAGCTCAGGTGTCGTCCACGTCACTTGACCATGGTTCAAAATTACGTGGTCCGTCGCCAAAAGCCCTCGTGTAGCTGAACAGTGCGACGTTAATATTCAGTCAATCAGTCAATCAGTCAATCGTCCTTAATTTTTGCACACCAGTGTATATGTATATATATATATATATATATATATACATACAAAAGAGATTCGTTTAAATTCGATATAATTAAAATTCCCGTATGGAATAGTAATTTGCATATATCAGTTTACAGAAATATCATTTTGATTTTTTTATTTAGAAATGATAACTTAACTACCGACAAAATAGATAAATACAATAATATAAAACAATTTTTTCAATGTTGTTTAGATCATGAATACCCTTTTAATTTCTTAAGAACTTATATTCATCACAAATACATTAACCGTCTTGCTACTTCGAATTCCATAACCACCACACAACAATAGGATTTCAAAGTCAGCATGTTAGTGGTCTTGCTGTGAAGATTATATCATAACACTCATATCACAGTTTACATTTTTTCCACACACATCTTGAACATCTTACACATTGTTGACACCCAACCAAATTATAGCCTATCAAATTTACATTTTTGACAATCAACCAATTCAAATTCTACCGTATTTGATTGTCGTTTTTATACCTGTCTTTGATGGCTGGTTTAAAAGTCAGCTCGAAAGATGTGTTTATGCATTTTCGAATTTTTAACTTGGTGAATAATCGATTTTCATTAATGTCAAGACGCTTGATTCTCCTCGTAAAAGCTCTGAGAAAAGAAATTTTGTTAAATTATTTCTTGAAAGATACTTTTCTTATGTAATTGTTTTAGCATTTTTCTACTTTTCTTACTTAATTATTTTGTGATTTTTCTGTATTAAGAGTTTGGGAGAGTTTGTTACATAATAGTAATGAGTGGTTTTTTTCATACTCTTCTGAGTTATCCAAACTCTGAAGTTTTGTTTATTTTATTTTATTTGGTTTTCCTACCGAGTTGCAAAGGGGGAAGTTTGGCGCCTTCAAACTAGTTTAACCCCACTTATTCGGTCCTAAGTCCGAAATTGCTTTCTGACTCGCTAGGTTCTTTTTTGTAGTTTCTTTTTTTATTTCTATATAATTTTGTTCTTCATGTTCAGGTTTTATATTTTTATTATGCTATTTCTTGTTATGTTCTTTATCTAGTATTTCTTATTTTTGATATATAATACATATTTCTTTATATATATATATTTATATATATATATATATAAATGTGTATGTATGTATATATATATGTATATAAATGTATATATATATGTATATATATATCTAAATGTGTATGTATGTATATATATATATGTATATATATATGTATATATATATATATATAAATGTGTATGTATATATATGCATATATATATATATATGTAAATGTGTATATATTTATATATGCATATATATGTATATATGTATATATATGTATATATATGTATATATATATATGTATATGTATATGTATATATATACATATATATACATGTATATATATATATATACATGTATATATATATATGTATATATATATATATATATATATATATATATATATATATATATATATGTATATTAGTTCCACAATAAGACATATTAAAACTTATATTATGTGTGTAATTACGACTACAGACGCAACGTTGCATGCAAGTTCTAATTCTGTATAAATTTCAAGAGATGGAAAGAAGTAAAATAATATATATATATATATATATATATATATATATATATATATATATATATATATATATATATATATATATATATATATATATCTGTGATTAAACCCATACTCGTATTGAAATATAGAGAAAGGACTACTTAGGACATTAAAAGTATTTTGACAGTGAGTATTTGAAGTAGATATTTCCTGACTAAGAGAAAACCAGATTCTTTCAAATGGCACTGGAGAATTGAAGTTAAAAGATTATTTCACATAGAAAGAAAGCTTTTAAATTGCATGTCTCCTGAGTATATCGCTTTAGCACGAATCCTTTGTAATCCTCGGATAATGTTATCATCCTTCAGTTAATACAAACAGAAGAATTTCACTCATTTATATTGAAGACGCTATTGTGCTTAAAAATCTATTTTTAGTAACTTCTGAAGCATTTATTTAGTTATTTATTAGAAGCTCTATAATTATGGGAGCAAATTCAAAATTCTATAATAATTAATGAACTTTATTTGAGAATAATAAATTGTTTGGATTTCCAAATGTTTGAATTTAAGGTGAAAAGTGGATGATTTAACTCGTACATAAATCGGATGTAATATTAAAATGAAATCTAGTAAAACTTTGTTATTTTTAGCAAAAATTAATAAAATAAATCAGAGAATAATTCAAGCATAAGGGTTTTTTAACATATTAATTCAAATGTTAGAATTTTTTTACAGAACATGGAGAACCTATTTCAATAGATGCTAGATAAAATTATAATGAAAAATAATGTTTGAAACTCATGCTTTGAAGTGCCAAACCAAATACACAAATAATTGTGCTTTCTTTTTTAATACAAAATTGTAACAAAAATTAGGAAAAATTGTTTTATATATATATATATATATATATATATATATGAAATATATTATTTAGAAAAGGTATTTGCTAATTCCTAAAAAGAAACGCACATTATGCTTAAATTTGCATTTATATAGCTTTAATTAATGTTACAGTAACAAATTAAATTATTAAGTATATTAATTAGTTTTTAAACTGCACGTGTGTTTTAGAAATGGATAACAGTGCTTTTTTCTCGTAAATTATTTTCCTTATTCTATATAATTCTTAAAGTGCTTCATAGCATATCTAATTTATTGTTGATGTTGAATTTCTTGTTGTCAATGAATCAATGCTTCAGTAGATTTGAGATTTTTGTAGTAATACATAATGGTCTCAAAATGTTCGAATTATTAAAAATGTATATTAACCAACAGGAATATATACTAAAATGACGATTTATATCTTAACAGAGAAATTTTTTGTGATAAGTTATTTAACACACGGTCTCTCGTGCCTGTTTTTCTACCGTCGTTACTCGCGGGGTGTAGAGAACACCACAAACTTTTAACACGTGTATTTAAATATGAAAATTTTTAAAGTCAATTATGATATATATTTATGAAGTACAAGATGTTTTATGTATTATATAAATAAAATTATTAAATTTATTTTTTACAAACGAGACTAACATGCATTTAAAATAAAGCTACAAAATGTTCGTTTAAAAGTACACAATTTTTTTATTTTTATATGAACCACAATTAAAAAGTATACACCAGTAATAATTTACCTTTATAATTGATGATAAGGATAGTAAAAAGTAGAAAAAGAAAATTTTAATCCTTTTTCAAACATTCAAAGTAGACTGTATTCATATGCTTTAAGTACATATTTTCCTTACATTTAAGACAAAGAAAGTAATTTTTACATCTTTTATCCGTAGACAAACAGTGCAACGTCCCTGTTTTGGTGGATTAAGGTTTTTTTATATCTTCTGTGTCATTTAAGCTTCTTTTGAACATTTTGTTAAGGTTTAGGAGTTCCGATCTCACATCTACTGTGTGTGTGGAAGCACACAATCCATTCTAATCTCCTCTAATAATCTTGAACGTCTTAATTTCTTTTCAGGAAGAACCGAATGAGTGACAATGGAAGCATTAATTCCTGCAGTATTAATAAGATGATAAAATATTCGCAATGACCAACGGTAACATACACTGGTGTGCAAAAATTAAGGACGAGACGGTTTTTTCAATATAACTTTGTACAAAAGCTTTCCAAATCAACACATTTAATACCGTAAGATCCCCAACACGTAAGGACATATGTAATATGTAAGCAACACTTACTAAAAAAGAAATCAGAGGGATAAAAAGAAGCTTTATTGAAAAAGTAGCATGGAGCGCAATGCGACTGAAGACCAAAACATCCCTGTGATGGGTGTCCAGCAAGAAACATCCGGTCTTTAGTAGGGGATATGATCTCCCCTGACTGCTAGGCAGGTTTCACAGCGTCTGCCCATGCTGAGAATGAGGGTGTCAATGAGTTGTTGAGGCATTGCTGCCCATTCGTCTTGCAGCGCCAATCGAAGCTGCCGAATCGTTACTGGTGGTAAGGTACGAGCTGCCAAGCGTCTGCCTAAATTCCCATACATGCTCGATGGGATTGAGATCCGGAGATCGTGCCGGCCAATCCATACGTTCAATATCCTCACTCTCTAAGAGCTGTTCGGCAGCTACTGTGCGATGACGTGGTGCATTGTCGTCCATGAAAAGATGAACTAAAAGAGCCATAGCGCCTCTAAAAGACGCACATATGGAAGAAGAATCTCGTTACAATAACGGGTCCCGTTGACTGAACCTGCGTCGAAGATGTGAAGGTCTGTACGACTACCAAGCATGATGCCTCCCCAAACGAGAACACCGCGACCTCCATACCTGTACCTTTAAATGATGTTCGAGGGATGATTGCGGCTTCCTTTTCTCTCCAGATGAGTATGCGATGAGAATCGTTTTTACTCAAAGTTTTGAATCTGTTTACATCTGTAATTATGTTTCGTTCCCATTCATTGAAATTTTCCAATTCCGGTGTTGCATGGCAATAGAAAGAATGCCTTCTCCGATGGGAGGCGTTAAAGGTACTCACCGTACAGGGCGTGGTACAAACAGACCAACCACTCGTGCAGTCTTCTGGCCACGGTAAAACGCGATATCGGTCATTCAGTCGCCTGTGTCGTGTTCTAGTGATTTCTCCCGCTCTCTGTTCGCCTGTTTCTTCTGGCCTGTAAGAAAATGCACCGGTCATTTGCGGGTGTGGTTCCTCGTGAATTTCTAAAACACTATGAACCCCGGATAGCTGTTCCTGTAGTTTGAAATTGCAAAGTCGTGAAACGATGCTGTGAGCAAGCCCAAAGTCGTTCAGCCACACTTGTCACACTGCGGCCTTCTTTCAACTTCCCAATGATTCAACCACATGTGTAAAAAGCATCCAGATGTTTTCTAACAGATTGATTATTTGCCATTTCTCGCTGAGGAACAAGTCGGTGTGATTTTAACTCGCTCGTGATCCGCGACGGCTTGCAATCTTTTTTGCCAGAAATACTGATTCACACCGACAACATGCTTTATACTATTTTATCAGACACTCCCCAAAAATTAATGTCTATTGAATGCATATCTGCACTTTGGCGTGCTACCGTACATCAAATATAAACCGTACAAATCTCCTGTTTGGTCTTTTAAACTCTGTATCTGCCTCTTCGTTCAGCTGGTATGCTTTTTTTCGACTTCTTGTTTTTAATTTTTTAAAACTATAATTTGTACATCATAAATACTGCACATTTCATCAGTGCGATAAAAATCACACCGGCTGTATTATAAATATTTACAATTTCAAGGACTTTTCAAGTTAGGTTCTGAAAATTTACACAGTCATCAAATTCGCTTAAAGTTTGTTCTTGACAAATCTGTTGATACAGTATCATATAGCCGACGAAATCACTGAAACGTTATTCTCCCTAAACTGTCAGTTTTTGTTCACGTTTTTGTATTTTTTGCTGTTTTTGATGAAAACAAATTCATATTTGAACTTTATTCTTCCTTGAATGTCTTTTTGACAAGGCGAAGTATGTTTATGCTACAATTATTGAAGTTTTTAAATAAAATATGCATGCATTTGAATATTTTCAAAAAACTCAAATGGAAATGTCTAAAAAACGTTTTCTCATATTTAGATTTCGCTATCTTGAAAATATAACTCATTATTTCAGTAGGTTCTTCAACCCCTTGATAAAGTTTCAATTTCCTTCAATAGCGATTCACAGATGCTCATTTTTTAATATTCTGCTTATTTACATTTATAAACCATAATAAGTCGTACAACACAGCAAAAAGCTCATGGTTCATGGGGATTTTGTTTAGCATGTTCTAAAAATTCCTAAAACGTTTTTCATTAGTTAAATTTCTAAATACTTTATAATCATTATTTCACATAGAAAAGGATGAAACAGTAAAATATATTATATATATTTACAACTTAGCTAAAACAGACGAAGATAACCATAACTAGAAGTTCTAAGGTCATCTAAAGTAATATTTTAGGTTAAAAGAAATATCTCATCGTTCTCATATTTCAAAGCACAAATAATTTTTTAAATTGGTTATAGGATCAAAGATGGCTAATGAGCGTTTGAGTGGAACTTTTATTTTTGATGATCCCAGATGATAAAAATAAATTATATCAGTTCGCCCTGTTATTTTTATTTGTCCGGCATGTTTTGCCTCATTGAACAAGTATTCTTTAACATTTGGTTTTCAATATGCTCGTGCTCCCCCTCGGGGTTACCGCGCCCTCAAAAGACGAACTTTTGCTGCGCATACAGACAATATGGAATTCTCTTCCTCAAGCAGATATTCAAAATCTGTTTAAATCCATGCCACGTCGAATAGCAGCACTTAATGCAGCGCATGGTGGCTACACCAAATACCGATTCCGACACTTAATATTGTCTTTTTGCTTTGAAAATTTCATATTTTATTTGTACTAATACAAATCGTGTGTGCATTAAATTGCATTAAATTCTAATGATTCTTTCATGGTGTTGTGCATTTTTTGCAAACGGCAATTTATTTTGTTTAATTGAATGCATAGAAGATAATATTAATTTTTAATTTTACCTCCTTATAGCTTATATATTAAAAATATCGCGCCTTAAATTTTAAATTATGTAATCAAAATCTTCATTTTTTTATCAAATAAATTTTTGGCAGAAGTAAAGTATATTCGGTGCATATACAAAATATTCATGTGAAAGAAAAAAAATCCATTAGAATCTGATGTAAAACTAATTGATTCGAAATTTTTTATTTTAAATTATAAAAAAGGACATAAAATACCGTGCGAAAAATTTTCATTTAAGTCCTTTATTATATTATTTAGACTTTTTTCTGAAATATTTCGTTAAATTATTGTGTAGTTTTTTTTTAATAATATCACTTACTGTGTGCAGAAATCCCGTATTCATTAATAATATATTTATATTAATCAAAAATTTCACATCCGCATTGTATTTGATAGATGTTTTGGAGTAGAAGGCGGAGTATCTGATTTGCTGTTATCCATTTGCAAATTTATTATCATAATTATTTTCGAACTAGAGTAAACAATAAAGCTAATAATTTATTAATAATTGTTAAAAGTATTCCTTAATAAGTTTTATTCATATTTGCGGAAATGTTGACCCACCTTTATTTTGATACGCTGTTCGAATCTTTGCACCAATTTCTCATGTTTCTGTGATGTGGAAGTTTGAGGGGGTGGTTACCAGTTTAGGTGCTTGGATCCTTAACCATGTTATTACAGTTTTGAAGCTCATCACACCATCATCCAAAAGCTATCGCGAATAGCTCTAATTGTCCCACATTCGTAGTTATTGTGCCACTGAAGGATTGTCTTGTGTTTTGAAGTGGAATTTTGGAGAAGGGTTGCTAGAGCCTGGGAATCATTCTCGTCACTTTACCAAGGTTTAGAGTTTCGAGGTCCATCGAGACTGAGGTAGCCTAGTGGTCAAGGTTTCGGATCGTGGTTGCATTGTCACGAGATCGAGTCCAGTACCACTAAAGACCATTAGTGTAGGGAGCTCAAACGTCTACCCGTTGGTGGGGTAGTTAGGAGAGGGGGACCAGCTCAGGTGTCGTCATTGTCACTTGACCATAGTTGAAAATGACGAGGTCGTTGCCAAAAGCCCTAGTGTAGCTGAACAGTGCGACATTAATATTCACTAACTACGAGGTATATCACCAACCGCCATCATGCTGTTTCGAAGTTAATCGTTACTAAGCAACCGATTGATAATTTTTTCTTTAATTCACACTCATTAATAAAATAATTTTGAAAAATTCTGAAGCTGTTTCTTTCCCGTAAAATTAAAGCATATTTTAAAATTCAGAATTCGATAAATACTGTTCATTATCGATGAATAATTTAAGGAGGAAATTCGTTATTTAATTAAAATAAGTTGTTTTGCTTTCGATGCGTATTAATTTTCTTTGAAATTATTGTTTCAATTTTTCATTTTGCTACTTAAATTAGTATATACTGCTGTTGTTTCGTAATTTCTTAAATGACTTAGTAAAAGAAAAAAATACCATATTTATGATTTTGAAAACTATAGGATACATGCAAACTAATATATATATATATATATATATATATATATATATATATATATATATATATATATTATATATATATATATTATATATATATATTATATATATATATTATATCAAAATATATATATATATGCATATATATATATATTATATATATATATATATTATATATATATATATTAATATATATATTATATATATATATATATATATATATATATATATATATATATCAAAAACAAGAATTATTTTGCTCTTTAAATATGGATCGAGAATGAAATTGGTTATCTAATTAAATAGAATAAATTTAATTTTGTAAATCATGAGAAATGGAAAATGTAATGTAATTTTTAATAAGAAACCCTACTTTCGTCATTGGTACATGATCAGAAACAAATAACTTGTACACGCACATGGCTACGTATACATACAATCTTTGAAAAGTTCGGTTAACGGTCATTGTGAAACTCCTAATACTATTATTTTAAAATTATTTTCTCAATTTATAGTAAAAGCAAGTTTGTATTCCTTCAAGGGTGAGCCAGGTGATTGACAAATAATTAAAATTCATTTTGAAAATGATTCCATTTAATCGCATGCTATACAATATTAGTCAGAATGAAACGATTTCTTTTCGCTTGAAAACTTGACTATAAAAATTCGTTCTGCTCCTTCGCGTCATAAAACATTGTTATAAAATGTAAAGAGTTTATATGCCTAACTTCTTGACTCGCATAAGCGAAGACGCTATTTCCCGATGCAAGATCTGGAATTTATGGACATGCGATCGTAAAAAATTCCAATTACTATTCGCGAATACTTTGACACGTGACAGTTGGGTTCCACTAGGGATATCAAACAGGGGTCTTGCGACACCTGTCAATTTGATGAAAAAAGTGTAGCTTGCGTTCAATAATATTGTGAATTCTTCAATAGTCAATTATATTTTAAAAGTAAATTTTAAATAGGAAGAATTATTTTTTTTTCATATTTAAGTAATTTTTACTATCTTACATTTTACATTTATGTGTCCCGTTCTTTGATGAATGATAACCTATTATTTTACAAAAGGTGAAGTGGAATATTCCTAACTAATTACTTGTTGAGCTTAAGTTATTTAATTAAATGTCAGTTAAAAGTAGTCACAACGTATTTAAAATATTACAACAAACGAATCAAGTACTTTTTTTTTTTCGTTTCGTCTTTAAATTCTTCATTTGTTAATATTTCTGTTATTGTTTGCTACGCCAAACAGCCAGTATGGTGGATATGACCCTCGGCCTGTAACCGAGTGTGTTAGGATTGGAATCCCGAGTATATAAGACATGGTTGTAACTTCTTAAGGTATCCGACTACGTTCGGAATTGAGATTTTAAAAAAGCGTATAAATGGGTTTTATTCGTGATATTTAATGTCTCGAAGATTAGAACACATGTATAAAAGTCTTTTAAGGACATTGTGACAAAAACATTTTTATTTAAATACAATATTTCGGCAAAAATTAACTTAGAATATTCTTTTTTCAAAATGTTCTCCTTTTGTGAAAAATGCTTCTATTAAAATAATATTTTGCTTGTATTTAGCTCAGATCTCTACACAGAGGCTCAAAAAGGATTTTTGAAAAATTCACGTAATTCTTAGGATTACAACCAATTGAAATAAATATCGGCGTTTTTCCTTAAAATTTCTCCCCTCTGTAGTCGTAAAACACATGGATAAACTAACTTCTAAGTTATATATTTCAAAAATTCTAGTTGAGCTTCTGTACTGAAGTCTGAACTATATACCGCAATGTTTTTCAAACTATAGGGTGCGCCACCTGGTGGGGCACGATAACCTTACGAGGGGGGCGCGAGCATATCGAAAATAAAAAATTTAAAAAATAATTAATTTACTGGATTGAATTAAAACTAAATACTTTCAGACATAATAATAGATGCTCTTTTACTCTGATATAATTTATAGGCGCGATATTATGTCATCAAAAATAAAACCTTCTTCAATACCTAATTAGCTATCTTTGATCCTATAACCAAATAAAAAAATATTTGATTTGCTGTAATCCTATGATGAGAGATTTTTATTACGTTTTATTTTTAAACCTAACATACTACTCTTTCAGAGAAAAATAGATTCCAGACCCAGAATCGAAAAAATTTAGGAGCATAAAAAATTCATCACAGTCATTATTTTTGAAATACTGCTCATTATAGCTGTTATCTGTTTGACCTTCTAAGTTTTTGATACAGTTAGTTAAGACTCCTATCTTATGTGTTTGTTCCTCATTTATAGGGAAGTTGTAAGTAATTTATTTATCTTTTGCGTTTTTTTTTCCATGCAATAGAGTTTTATGATATTTGGAAAACCACGGAGAGCACATTTTGATGGAGGCCAAGACTTATTTTCATGAGTATTGTCAAACATATAAAGCATAACGAAAAACGTTTCACACGTGTACAATAAAATAATCATAAAAAATAAGAATTGGGGTGACCCAATAGCCCCGCTCGACCGCATCGAGTGCGCGCCTGCTCCCGGGTTAAAACATGTTGAAATCCTTTCACTTTAAATATTAAAAATAATACAATTATTCTTCATCGGAATTTTATATTATTGTTCATTATTTAACATCAATTATAAACGCTAATTCTGTGAGTCTTAATATTACAATTCGCTTAAAACTATTTATAATTTGAGCAATCATTTAAAAAAATCATTTTACATTTTTGTAAACATTGCCGCGCCCTTGGCTTTTCTCTCCTTACAACTCAGCTATTATATCAATAGTGTATTATTTTCTTACAAATGAACTCGTGCAAAGAGCGGGCACTTCAGCCGGTAAACTTTTAATGTATCAGCGCTGCGTAGAGTATTTTATAACTTATTAATACTAAATTAAGAACAAGTTTAACAGGTATTAACGACTTCCATAAGGCTTGTCTTGCAAAGCAAAGTTTTTATAAGGATTGCTTATGATTCAAAATTGATACTCTGAGTTTTTTTCTATATTTAGCAGATATCTATATTTTGCCTTCTAAGCAGCCACCACATTTTGCAGTATGTTCAGTTTAAAAATTAGAGAAAGGAAAAATAACATATAATAATTATCCTATAACTTAATTAATTAATTTTTTGCTTAAAAGTAGTATACAAAATTTAATACTTATGTTATTAATTTGTATGGTTTATAATTAAGATCGCGTATTATAGCTTTAGCGTCAAAGTGCATTATTATTGTATTCAGTACATTATTAATGTATAAGGGGGCGCGATAAAAATTGTGATTGGAAAGGAGGCAGCCAGTATTTAAAGTTTGAGAAGCACTGATATACAGGCAAATTATTACTATAATAGAAGCATTTTTCGCAAAGAAGAATCTTTTGAAAATGGGTCATTCTATGTTCATTTTTTGTCAAAATATTGTTCTTAAGATATCCGACTACCCTAAAATCATGATTTTTTTTCAAAAATTGACAATTTTTTTTATGATTTTATTTTATAGACCATCTTATTAGCTTAGTAAAAATACGAAGCCTTTTAATGTCCATTCACTAGAACAAATACTACAAGTGTTTTAATAAAAGAAGATGCCATAACTTTACACAAGATGTCAAACTTTAAAATGCGTTTTACTCGAAATGGGTTTTTTTCGAAAAACTCAAACGGGGACAGCGATTGCTCAAAAAGTTTTGAAAATAATTTGCTGAAATTTTTTGTGAATATTTCGTATAACAATAGAAGTGTTTTGATCTTCAGATTTATCAATCACTGTCTTATTTCAAAATTTACAGTTCTTTTTGTGAATATAATCACAGTTTTTTTAAGCAATTTCATATAGTCACTAAGATAGAGTGCTCTAGTTTTTGTAAAAATTAAACTATCTATTATCCTGAAGGTCATTTCAAACTTTAATAAAGAAGTAACACATTAAAACTGAAAAATTGAAAATTTGTTCAAAACATTTTGTAAGAGTGGGCCTCGTTTATGTAATTTTTTGTACATTTTCTCCAGTTTTTTCTCATTTTAAAAATAATAAGTTTTTTTTCTAATTTCAATTTTACGATTTTTCCTTAAAATATACTAAATAAATCTAAAAATCACAAAAAACTCCCCATATCTACATGTTTTCAAAAAAAAGTTGTCGCAAGTAGTCAGATACCTTAAATAATTTTTATTGTAATAATACTCTTAAAATAGTTTTATATACGTTTTCTAATCTAAGTGACACTAAATATCATAAATATTATCAATTCATACGATTTTGGAAAATCACGGTTCCGAACGTAGTCCTATACCTTAAATCAGAAATTAAAAAATAAAGGCGTAAAAATCTTTAGTACACGTTGTGTATTTTTTAAGTTGTAAAACTGAGCATGGAATTAGCTCTAATGTGAGTGTATTTATTTTTTTTTTTATTATTTAGGTAAAGTTTATTGAAATATTGTTCTTTCATTTGTTTTCTTCTATATATTCACTATGCCAGTATACTGATTAAATATTTCTAAAATTGTGCAACTTCTTATAGTAAACATTTTTAAATAAGCTAATTAACATTCCGTAAGACTTTCAGATTATTCGATGAACATTATACCATGCTCTTGCGGGAATGAAAACTTCAAACTGAATTTTTGGTCCTATACTATCATTCAAAACCCTATTGCTTTTTTGGCAATTAAAGTAGGGATGTGATTTTTTTAAATGTTCTAAAATGTATGTTTTGTAGGACTTCGAATGGAATTAGCTCTAACATACGCAGCATTTTTTTCCAATTTCAAAATCAAAATTATTGATTTTTTTGAGAATATTTGTAAGTTGCACAACGAAAAAATGAATATAAAAATAATCAGCAGCAGCATAAAAAAATATATGCACTGTTTTATTTAGGTAAAGTACTTCGAAAAATATTTTTGAAAGGAAATTTACATGTTTAAAAGACTTAGGTATTTAAATAATGTTAAATAAACTTTAAAAAAATTTAATTTTACAAACAATTAGCAATAAATTTGAAATTTTCTGTGTGGAATTATAACTTAATGATCTTTTTTAATTACAATTAAAATAAAATTTCGAAAATTAAAAATATAAAAAAATTGTAAAGGTATACGGTGGAGTCGCTTTAAATCTATACAGGCCCAATGTCTTCCCGTTGTAGTAGTTAAAAGAAAGAAGCGATAGCTCAGGTGTGGTCTGCGTCACTTGACCAATTTTGAAAATTACAAGATCCGTCACCAATAGCCCTCGTATTACCTTATAGTTTTATACCGCGACATTAATATAAATTTCATTCTTGCTGTCGAAAGAGCATAGTGTATACCCATGGCGTTTAAGTGCTTAGAATAACATTCGTTAAACCAACAAATAGTTTAACAAGTAAAAAAAGAAATAAACCAACCGAAAATGGTTCTTGATAATGCACAAAATTATTTTTTATGTATCCTATGTTAACCTACCGTGAGACTAACTCTGGGGAGACTTAGTTTCGATTCAGGTCTTATCTATTTCGATACTGTAGACAAGGCGATTTCTTCCCATTTTATTTTCCGAAGCATGTTCAGCTTTTTGACGGTAATACCTCCAAAATAAATAAAAACGATACTGTTAATAACGGTAATAATGTCAGTGTATCACTATAGTATATATAATCGAGATCACAAGAATTAAAATTAGCAGCTTTAAGATGAATATTATGAACATTACTAAAGAAAAAATTACAGATTATCAATGTTAGTATATACTTCAGTTATCATTAAAGCAAATACGATCAGTAAAACTTAGCTTTCACCAATCTTAATATCTCTTTATCTATATATATATATATATGTATAAACAAAATTCGAGATGGTGTAATAAATATATTGCATATTATGTAACAATGACAACTTCAAGATTATTCGCCAACTTGACAACCCTGATTTCGCCTATTTTTTGTACGTGCTGAATTAGCATCCATGTGCATCGCTTCATATAATGCTGCAATACGGTTTGAAAAGTACATTAGCACTTGAAAAGTACAAACTTTATAAAAGAAAAACAAAAAAAACCCTACATAATACATGTAAATTACAGTTTTATAATGTGAGCAATGTGTCTCCAACAGTTGTATAATTTGTACAATTAGGGTTGGTCCACCGTTAGGTAAACAGGGTGTTTTCCCCCTCTCCTGCTGTATTAAAATAAATATTATTAGATGATATTAATATTATAAGCTAAGATTCTTATCAGTGATACTATCAGCATTCGTATACATCACGTCAATATTTAATCTTATTAAATCTCTATCTCATAAATGTAATATTTTGCATATGCCAGTTTGGTGGCATAGATGGTTCTGCGCTCGCCATGTGTATCCATGTTTGCGGGTCCCCCCTCCATACTGGCGAAAGTCCGTGGATTTTCCTGATGCAAAGATCGACAGCGTCTGATTGTGTGCGGCATGTTAAATATCCCCCGAGTGCCTGTTTGGCTAGGGTGCTCTCGGAAAATTAATTTCCTAGTACGGTATTCCATCGTTGTGGCTCTGGTGCCTTTATCTGGGAAGGAAACTGGATTTTGAAATCCCTTGCGGCGATTGGTATACCACCAATATGGTGTCGCACTAAAAAGAGGTACCAGCTTCCGGGGGATGTAAAAAAGTCTACAGCATTAAAATACCAATCCGCAGCCCCATTATTAATTTTAAAAAATGTTCCATATTTAAATCAAGGTAAAAAAAACATAAAACTGGACATGTCAAAGTTATATTTAGGATACAAAACCCAAAGAAAGTTTTCAATAGCTGTTCAATACAGATTTTATGTAAAAATGCTGTTAACTGTAAATGCTAATGTAAAATGCTTTGTGAAATTAACTGTATGCAAAGATCTGATTTCTGTAAAAATGTGATATATAACAATAACATGACGGACATCTTTCCTGATTAGGACACGTAACCACACCACTAAGTACACAATTCAATGTGGGGATTTTATCAACGTACACAACCATCATAACTAAATTGCTCAGTTTCCAACAAATAAAAAAAATACATCCATTGAATGTAAGTAGCAATTATTTGAATCAATAACAAATGACGACTTTTTATTTCAATGAAAGCATTCCTTATAATATGTATTTTTTAAATTATTTGCCCACATATATTATTAACAATGCTGATAGGATTAAATCCACCAATTTAATTTCACCAATGGAACCCTAGATCCCCTTACATTTAAAAAAACCCACCTTCTTCAGAACATTATTAAAATAGTATTGCTCTGATTCTAATGAAAGCGTAATTGAGTGTAAATGTCAATGAACTTAACCAATGCAACCATAGTTAGGCCAGAAGTACACCATTTTTTCAATAATTTTATAATTCTATGTTGAAATTGATTAAAAAAGCGTTAGTTGGATGTAAATCACAAATGTCACCAGAGGTCGGCTTTTTTCCTGTGATACCGCATTCTCTATAACACTTATTTTACTACCCACCCAGATACTAATTGCAGAGCTGAGTGGATAAAAACAACATCTACTCTAACCAATGACAACCTAGATCACTTTACATTTTTAAAGAACATCAATTTTAAAACAGTTGTTAAAATGTAATGCTCAGATTGAAATGTAACCTCTGATTGGATGAAAGTCTCAGTAAATTTAACCAATGTAACAATAGTTAATCCTTCTTTTTTATAAGTACCGCCTTCCTTCAATAATTTAATAATTTTATTTCTGTAATTGCTCAACTAAGTGCTGGTGGGAGAGAGAGAGAGACACACACACACACACACACGTCACAATTATTTTTTTTAATATCATGTGTTGTCTTTCAGTATATTAAAGTTACGCCTTCTCTCTTTACTTAATTAAACTTTATTACTCAGATTCTGATGTGAGAGCTTATTGGATGTAAGTGATAACTAATTTAACGAATGTAATCATATATATAGTTAGGCATTTACATTAAAAGCCCTGCCCTCTTGAAGGGATTTAAGGAATTTATTGCTAAAATTGTGCAGCAAAGATAGTTGATTTGATGTAAATCACATTATTTAATTCAATGCCATTGCAGATTGGTTTTTTTTATTTTTTAAAAGTACAGCCTTCTTTACTTAAATTTATTTGCTACGATTCTACTGAAAGCGATGATTGAACGAAAATTTCGATACATTTAGTCAATGTAATCATTGCTCAGCTTTTATTTTTTAAGTACCGACTTCTCTTAGACAATCTTACAATTTTACTGTTCAGATTGAAATCAAAATTAGCATTGGATGTAAGGCGGAATTATTTTAACCAATATCATCAAAGATTGATCTTTTTTTTTGTGTATCGCCTTCTTTATAAAATCAATTAAATTAAATTTTGTTGGTTTGTTCTACAGAAAGCGCAGATTGGATATACATGGTACAATTGATTTAGCCAATGTAACCGTAGTACGACTTTCAAATTTTAAGTACCGCCTTCTTTCTAGGATCTGCTAATTTATTTTTCAGATTCTCGTGAATATGATCAATTGATATTCGTCATTACCTTTCTTTGCAAAATGCTTTTTGTCACGTGAAGTTATTTACATCATCAATCAACCGTTTCTCTTAACTGGAAATTTTATGCGTTTTTTAATGATGACGTTACACCGGTTCTTCTCATACTTTAAATATTTGCGACCCAATTTCCATTATTTTTTTTCATCACCCCCTTCCAATATATTAACAATATATTGAATGCAATAATAATGTTCTTTGACAATAAAGCGAACGTATAACATTAATTATAAACCGTACAAATTATCAAAACACGTATTAAATTATGTATAAGTTACTTTTAAGTAAGAGTTATTTTAAGGCTGGCTTCGGTTAATTTTAAAGAATAGGACCTAAATTTGGAACATTTTTTTTCAGATATGAAAGAAATTAACATTTTAAACGATATACTGTCTTCACTTTCCTTCAGAGAGCAGTATTTTGTTTTTGTCGTACTTCCCATTTTTAACCGAGTTGAATCATTTTTTTCTGATATAAAATATGTTTCGCGTTTTTCTCCTATACAGTAATGTTCAATGGATTATCTCTTCACTTATTAAAACAGAAAAGAAAGTATTCAAGCGATATTTTGAAATTTAAAAAAAATTTATTGTTAACATAGGTATGACTTACAATATTGCAAATTTTCATGGAGATTTAGGCATTTTCTGTCTGAAAATGTGTTTCACGTTTAGATCAAGCTCTCGTACTTTTTACCGAAGACAGCCTTAAGTTAATTGCATTAAGCATTACGTTACTTTTCCTGTCTACATTTACAAGTGTACTAGCTAGTATACCCGTGCGAAGAACGGGTGAGTTGAAAAATTAAACAATGCAGATCGATGAATAAAGAAGTTTTTAATGAGTTAATTTTACACGAATTGAAAATTAAACAAGAAACATCTTTTTGTATACCTCAGCTTAACAAAAAAAAAAAAACAGTTTATAGATCTTATAGCAGATAAAAGGGATTTTTTTTTATTTATAAAACCCTGTAACACTTTAGTGAGTCGATTTTTAAAACTTCCTTCCTAAGCTAATCTTTGATCAGCAAAAGTAACACATTGTTACAAGTTTTGTGTAATGAACCCTTAAAATAGTGTAAATAATTTATGTATGGATGGGTAATATT
Organism: Trichonephila clavipes; assembly: GCA_019973935.1. Lineage (NCBI taxonomy): Eukaryota > Metazoa > Arthropoda > Arachnida > Araneae > Nephilidae > Trichonephila > Trichonephila clavipes. The sequence goes on from BMAU01000998.1 coordinate 265,053, forward strand.
TTAATATTGCTTTCTGTTGTATTTATTTTATACTAAAATTGTAATATTCACAAGCAACGCCTTTCCTTACATTATGATCTTGATTCAATGGAAACATAGCGAAATGTTAGCGGTAGTGCAAAGTTGGCAGCTTGAGGATTGATTGAACAGTGCAGAAGTTGATATGCAGCAATCAAAATAATGAACTGAAAAGGAAGAACCGGCTCCAAAGGAGGTGAATTACGTTCCATCTGCAGGCAAGGACATGGCAGCGGTTTCTTGGGATACGCGTGGGATCATTTTCATTGACTATCTTGAAAAAGGAAAAACTATCAACGGTGAGAGTATTGCGTGAACTTATGACAACTTTTTGTCGAAGAAAGCAAGCCAAAACGGCCGCAGTTGGCTATAAAGATAGTGTTGTTTCATCATGACATTGCAATGGTTCACAATTCCATTACTGAAATTGGCAAAATTAATGATTAAAGTTCGAATTGTGCAATCTCATACACCGTTTTCGCCTGATTTAGCCCCGTAGGATTATTTTCCATTCCCAAACATGAAAAAATGATTCAGTGGTCAATGATTTTCCAACGATGAAGAAGTGATGCCGGCCGATAATGGCTGTTTTCAGGAGCAAAACAGTTTTTATTATTAAAAGATTTTGATTTATTGAGCATCGCTGAGAAAAGAGCTGATGCGAGATTATGTTATGATTAAAACAAATTCAAAAAGACAAATTGTGCAAAATATTATAAAATATTGTTCATTAACCGAGTATAACTTACATTTTCAGTGCATACATGACAAAACCTTTGAACATTTCAATCTTGAACACATTTCTTTCTTTTTTAGCTACCGTAGAAAGTAGTATTTTTTAATTACATTTCTTGCTGTCTCTTCACCAAAATTATTAAGAAATAAACTTTAATACATTCTCTAAGATTTCTGTAAAAGCAAAATTTATAAAGAGCTTCCTGCAACTTCGAATAAAAGTCTTGAAATGCATATGGATAAAAAATTAGCTAATATCTTATCAAGATAAATTTCTTTGGCACCTCAGACCAAAATTTCAAGTATGCATTCAGAAAACGAATAGAACAAATATAATCGTAACTTTGATTGTCTATTTTTTTATCATAAAAGGACCAGTTTTGAGTTTTTGCACAACAAAATACTTTTTTGAGTGTGTTACGAGAATTGTGTAAAAGATATCAACAAATGCATGGTCAGTGACATTTCTTGATGTTAGTTTCATTAAAATTTGATCTCAAAAATAATTTATTATGCATGTAACAAATGATTTATTGTGTGCTTTATGTATGCATATATATATATATATATAGGCTTATTTTCTATATATATAGAAACAAGGTATAAATATTCAACAATCACAGTCGAAAAACACATAGACACAGCAGGAAAATCACACAATGACGAACACATGAGCAACCGAGATTAAAATTATAAAATGGATGCTGTAGTATTATAAACATTGCTGACTTAGGACAGCTAATATGTAAAATAATTTATATAAAAGTGGGGTTGAACATGTTTTTTGGCCAGCCGATCTTCCTTCTTTATGAAAATAATACTGAGCAAAAACTTATTGAAAGTAATGGATAGGAATATCTAAATACATTAAAAGATTGAGTTAACTTACCTAAAAATTGCACTTGAAAATGATGAGCCTGCGCTAAATCTGAGTGCAATAAATTAGTTATTGCCAGATTCTAGGCACTAATGCAGATTCAAAGTATGTGAATGGCTGAAATGCAGTACTTAACAAAAGTATAAAAATGATAGAAACAAAAATTAATAAGAGAGTTACAAATTACCATAACTGTAGTGACACTAGAGTATATATGAATTAAATAATAATAATAAGTAATTTTAACTAATATTAGAATATGGAGGTAACTATAACTATGAGATATGTTAGTTTATATAGTATTAAACTATTATTAATCTAAGAATTTTTTAATCCTTACTATTTTGAATAGCTTTATTCATAAAACTATTAATAAAATGAATTGGGTATTTATGATTTAAGCAATATTTTGTAAAATGTTTATAATTATTTATTATTTCTGATTTTTTGACACCAGAAATTTATTCCGTTGTATATAATTAATAACATGATTCCTTAATATAGAAATATTTACACTACTCTCTCAATGCGGAATTTTTATAATATTGAAATTACAATATTCTCTTTTATCATAAATATTAGAAACTATTACATTATCTATTAATCTGATATGTATGTCAAGAAAATTTGCTTCATTGTTGTTACTATTTGTCTGTATTAAATTAAGATATTGTGGATAAAACTTAGTATTAGGTATAAAATTGACTTGCTTGCCAAAAATGATTAGTCATCTATATAACGATAAATATAATAATTATAATTATTCATGTAACTACTTGAGAAAAAATGTAAGTATAAATTGGCAAGACAGTTGATCGCAGGGCCACCTTGTGGCAAAACTTTAATCTGCAGATAATAGTTAGCCTTATGAAATATATAGTTATCTTTAAGTACAAACCTATGTAAGTAGTGAACTAAATCTATCATAATTAACATTATTAAATAAATTATCTTTATGTAAATTTACATGTATATTAATCATATCATCAATATTAATAGAGTTAAAAAGATCTTCAAAATCTAAACTATAGACAATAAATCTTTTTATCTTTCATTTGTTCAATAAGTAATTTACTATATTTAAGTATAGCTGTGGATTTAAGAATATTTATTGAATCATGTAATACTGCATGGAGAATTTTGCCTGTTTTGCTCATATAGTATTAATCCCTTTGCAGCTGTCCTAAATTTGACTGGGTCTTTATGAAATTTGGGAGTAAGAAATATATGTGGAAAGGAAATTTAAAACTATTATATGAATTTGAATTTTTAATTGTTTATGAAAAGCCAAATTTCGATTATTTTTTTCTCTATCAGAAAATGATGACTTAATAAAAGCTGTATTATGTATTATCAAAATATTTGTTGATCATTTAACTATAATAGTATATATATATATATATATATATATATATACATATATAAAATGTAATCAGTATGTTAGGTTTGTAGTAGTATGTTAGGTTTAAAAGGAAGCGTAATAAAAAAATCTCTCATCGTGGGATTACAGCAAATCAAATAAATTTTTTATTTGGTTATAGGATCAAAGATAGCTAATTAGGTATTGAAGAAGTTTTTATTTTTGATGAATTAAAATCGCGCGCGCGCCTATAAATTATATCAGAGTAAAAGTGCATTTTTATTATGTCTGAAAGTATTTTGTTTTAATTCATTCAAGTAAATTAATTATTTTTAAATCTTTTATTTCCGATATGCTGGCGTGAATGAGTGAATGGGAGATTTCATGGCACAAGAGCCAAATCTGGCTATACTGCACTAAACATTTGGGTAAATATGTGATCTAGACGGGAAAAGAAAGGATAAATTGAATGACAAGGCAGGTAGAAAATAGAGAAGGATCACTAGGGTACCCCAGGTTCGTGAAATCCGTATTTACCAAACATAGTAAACCCCTTGGGAAAAGGAAAGATCACTGGGGTACCTCGGGATTGTGACACCCGTACTCACCTAAAGAAGGTGAGCCCCTGAGGAGTTCGATATGCTCGCGCCTCCCTCGTTAGGTTAACGCCCTTCAAGGGGCGCGTCCCACAGTTTGAGAAACACTGGAGTATTCCGATCCTTCAGCTGAATAACATTGTTTTTGTAATTCAAACGAGTCCAGTTTAGCTTAAGTGTAGCGCAGTAAAAACATCCCTATTTTGACAACCTTCATTTGTAAAAAATCTTCAGAAACTTAAAATTTTAAATTATTCTCACGCAAAAATTAAATTTTGTGTTATTCTCGTGAACAAAATAGTGCAAATCCCATCATTTTTTAATTATGATTTTGCCCCTCTCTACTCTATATTCGGTTCCTTATGTCCAATTTTTTTTTTTTCTGAATAGTTTTGAGGAAACCAAAGAAATCCTTTGACAGTCGTCAGTGTATACTGTTGAAGCAAAGCATATATAAAAATCTGTTTTGCCCGGATCCCTTTTTAATGGATAAAACAAAAAGTAAGCTAAATAAAAATTGTAAGGAAGAGATATAGCGTAAAAAACTTTATCTTCTTTTTCGTTATGTGATTCAGAATAGCTGGTTTTAGAACGTAATAGTAAGGATAGCGCTTGCGTATTGTCAAAAATTGAATAAAATATATTAAAATGAATTCAGTAAAAAAGTAAGTAGAATGAAAGATGAAAGTAAAATGAGTTAATGCAAGTAGTATAATATCGGAATATAAGTATATTAATATGGCGCATTATTGTATTTCCAATACAGAACTCATTTAAAGTTCTAAGAAAGTTCTGCTCTTTCGAAACGTTAATAAACTAGAACTTGCACGTAAGTAAAAACCTTAAGAAATTAACACTTTAGCAGCCTCAATTTCATTAATGCAATCAAATTATGAATTCTTGAAATTTTCGAAGCATAAGAAGAAATATATCTTCATAATATTTTTGCAGGATATTTCACCAGAAATATTTCTTACACCAGTTAATGTTTTTTAAAATGTTACATAGAATGGCTTAAAATAAACACATTAGGAGGGGAAAAACATCTAATAATATAAGTGTAGATACAGAGGCATTTCTGTTCATTTTTAGAGAAAAAGTATTTTAATCTTAAAAAAAACCTACTTTTTAGAATTATTTAAAACATGCAAATTAGTACAAGATATACATCAAACCGTTAAAAAAATGGGTGAGAAAGAAATCGTACAATTCCGACACATTTTATATCACCGCCTATATATATATATGATTTGATTGTAGATTGGGAATCGATTGTAGTCAATACTTTTCTACAAATTACTTTACACATAATATTTATCTGAAGCTTGCTTGAAGCGTTCCCTGACCATACATAGGGGCTTGTTGCGGTGTTAGAGTAAATGCTTGCAGAATCACGCACTCTTGCTTTTATCCATCTGTGTTCGTGCGTGAGCAAGGAATGGTCTCGTAACTGGATCACGAAGTATATTGATGGCTTACAATTCTGTCTTGGAGAGAAATCTATGTTTGATTTTATTTGGCTCCTCGAAAAGCTTCGTTAATGGACGTTTAATGGGTTGTTCGATTGAGCACGTGTTTTTGCGCCCCCTTCCTCCTGTAGTCTTGTTTCGTTCTGCCATGGTGGTGACAAAGATGTCGATTTATTAACTCGAACAGGCTGGGGATTTTTCAGTAAATATATTTTCTTTTTGTGAGGATTTGTTTTTTGAGGAATAAAATACAGATAATGTTAGTTTTTTTTTTAATTATTAGTATGTACTGGAAAAGAAACCTTTGCATTAATTTTAGTTTTATTATAAGTTAAATCTCAAATGTCCAATTATCATTTTTTTTTTGCTTATTGATTTTTTCAATTCTTACACACACTATTATATAGCTCAAACTGTCTATCTATATATTTTTTATCTTGGTGTAATTTTCAATCTTTAATAAAGTACACTTTAAAATGCTCAATTGAGCTGAAATTTTATATACATGATTATTTTGGATGACAATACAGTAATTTAACGATAATTAATAAAAATTAATTGATTAAAACTAATTATTCTAATAATTACAAATTTTTATATATTACTTGGTTATTTGCTTTAAATTATTTGTCTATTATAAAATGGTTGCAAGACATTATTTGCAGCATTTTCTTATATAAATCAGAGTAAAAGAACATTAATTTAATTTTTCAAATTAATTTTATTCTAATATATTAAAAAGAGGGTGGATATTAACTTTTTGTCATTACATTCATTTCTTTTTCATTGAATATTTTGTCTTTTATTTACATGTAAAAGTGTCTTTATTTACAAAATGTCTCATGTACGTCTTTTATTTACATGTGTTATTTGAAGGTTTTACGATCCATTATAATTTAAATTTTATTTTATTTGTGTTGCGTGGGATTTTTTTTAAAAAAAAACATTTATTATGGTGCTAATTCCGTATCCAAATTTTAAGCAGAATTTCTGCGCTATTAAATGTGCATACATGAAATTAATTTATTTCTTCAAATGTAATTTTTTTATTATGAAACCTATTATAAGAAGATTTATAAATAGGGAATTTAAGTAGTGTGAAGAGGATAAATATTTTTTAGTGAATTCCAAATATTTTAGGTGTAAAAATTAAAACAATTTCCTACATAAAAAATTTCATGTGTACACTTTTATTTTAATAATTTAAATTTGCCACAATTTCTATGTATTAATATTTCCTTATAAAAACACTCATATTTATTTTTCAGTAATTGAGATTTCCTCAGAATATTTACCAATTGTTTTTTAGCATGATATTCTTCCATATTAATGTAACATTAATAGAAACGAATAGAAACTGAAATATATGAAAGATAAACTGTGTAGGGCTAGAGGAAGTTCATTTATTTCTTCATAATACGAAAAAAAAATATATAAGCATTGATTGTCGAATGGTAGTTTCTTTCGAGTTTCTAATAGAAATAAATTTTAACAGAAATTAGGACAAAATTTTAATAATTTTTAAAAATTTTAATTTATATCAATGTACATCTGTTCCCTTTAATCAAGGATATTTGAATTTTTAAGACTATGGATTATTTTTATATGGATTTGAAATATTAATTTCGTTTTTAAATACAGGGATACATTTTTAAAGAAATTTTAATGTAGATAAAAGTTATTTGCCTAATAATTTTTTCAACGACTTTTATATTTTGGTATTAAACTAAATTTAATTACTTCTATATTTTTAGCCTATTATTTTAAATAAAATTTCATTTTGCCGAATATTTCGGAATCATATTATTTTTAAAAAGTTTCAATTAAAATGTGATTTAAGAATCATTTAAATTTCTTCCCAGTGAATCTAAATTTCAATTTTTAAAGATCTTAAGTTAATGTTTTTAATCAGGTTTTTTTTCACACAATATCAGGTATTTGAATAAATTTAATTTAATGTCAATAATTTATAATTACAGTTTGAACATGTTCGAAATAAACCATATGTTATACATAATAGAGTATCAATAGTTTTCTTAAATACGCTTTGCTATATACTTTATAAAACAACAGATTTAATGTGTCTATTGCTTTATTGTATCATTAAGAAAGAATTTCTAGATTATAGTTTAAGCTTTATATATATATATATATATATATATATAAGAATATCTATTTAAATCGATTATCAATAAAATTTACTTTTAATTCATTTGTTTGTAATTTATTTATAAATGTTTTTTAATGTTAAAAAAACAAGCATTTTTTTTATTATTTATTTATTTATTTATTTTTACTGTTGTTGTTCTAAATTCCCTTTGATGTGAATTATACTGTACGTTAAAAATGTGGATTAAATCACGTAATATATTTTATAAATTTATTTGAAATTAATAAAACGTTATTGATTTTTTCTATAAATCTCCAAAATAATCTTTAGTACTAAGTGCGAAAATACACTTATAAAAAAAGTTTCAAATTTTTACATTATCATATCTAGTTAATTAATAAAATAAAAATATCGCTTCATTTCTCTTCACTGTGTTATTTAATTTTGTTAATTCTCTCTAAAGAATAAAACAAACTCAAATGAAATTTTATTCCAAGATTTTTAATTTTTAAAAATTTATGTACATGAGAAATTTTCAATGCGCAGCTTTTTTGATTTTATATGAGATATATTCTTAAAACTAAGCAATTGTTCTGTTAGCAGTCTTTTTTCTTTTTATCAATAATTAAGTATTGCATTTTATCATTCTGCTGCTTAATTCTTTTGATTTATTTTTGAATATTTATCAGGTCAAGTGTGTGTGTATGATACTTGTATTTTTTATATATATATAATATTTTATTCACTTATTTCTATGCAATAAGATCTAATTAGATTTTAAATGAAAATAAACTATTCTTCAATAAATTCTTTGATTAGGCTTTATATTTTAAATTATTCTATTTTATACCATCTTTGCAGCATATTTCTTAAGTAAAAAAGAAATCACGTGAATTTCATCTGACAGTAATATGGATAGGGAATACAAGAAACAGAATTCACTGTTTTTATAAATTCAATTTTCTTTGTGATTTTTTGAGCAAATGTAACAAAAAAAAATTATGTAACAAAGGATTTTAATTTAAATATTTTAACTAACGCTAAATGTTCAATTGTGTATTTATATAATTTTAGATACTACTATTAATTCAAAATTCTGTTCTTTTTTGTATTATGGAGTTTTTTTTAATTTATTGTGACTAAGAAGTGGGACTAGAATCATGTTTTGAAAAAAAAAGGGTGTTTGCTTATTGTGATTTCAGACGATAGAAGTGAATACTTTTGATATTCTGGGCATGGTAATCTAATTTTTTGGATATATTACGGTTCCATTTATCGGAAGTGGGAGGGGAGCTCATTCATCAATGTATTTGTTTATTTCATCAATTTTCTGTAAAGGGCAATGTTTAAATAGTTATACATTCTTATATATTTATTTAGGTGTATGTACGACATTATATGTATCGTATTTATATAATATATGTCTTTATACTCTACCTACGTACTATCGAAACGAAGACAACGCTTATGATAAATCACCAAGTTGGTTACTCTGATGTCCCATGTGTCCCATGGACTGAATTGGCAACCATGTGCTTCATTTCATATAATATCGCCAACACCGTTGTGATAATACGTAAGTATCGTTTATATAACTGATATAACACCGTAAGTGAAGGAAAACTTATGTCTTGAGAGCTGTTTACTTTTCTTAAAATTCTCTAAGCCAACAAACGGAGAGGATTTGTACTTTTCCACTGTTAATACTTTTACTTTCTCGTGACCTCCTAGTTCTCTTCACTAATATAAACCAAATTTGGGTAACTTTATCTCCAATTAACTTAATTAAAGTTCCGGGTTTTAATTCTTTTGGCCCATTTTTGTTCTTAGATGTTCTTGCTACTGAATAAAAAAAATGGTACCTTTGTAAGGGCGCCCCCTCGGATGCCCTTCTCCTTGATTATCAGCGTGAGGTGTAGGAATAACGGAAGAACTAGAAGCTGCCATGATTTAAATTTGACTTTATTAAGATCTTAAAACTTAAACATCTAACATATTTCATAATAATAATATATGTGAGAGAATATACGGTGGCGAAACACATAATATATGTAATACCGAAAAAACGTAAACCGTACCACTATCAATAACTAACTCGCCTAAACTCAATTCCAATACTATCACAGATCCTAATATTAAAGTCAATCCTGCCTTAATGTCGATCGAACAATTCAATCCTATAGGAAGTTGCGAATTTACTGGAGTGCAATGCACCTTGTGCTAATGGCTCTCTGTCACGAATAGCATCTCTTAGGTGTCACTTAATCTTTCCAAAACCTCTTTCGCTTGAATCATAACACTCCTGAAATTGCCACACTGCTTACTCTAACTTCTGATATTTAAAAGATTCCTAATTTGCATCTTTCCTTCACTCTTCAGTTCTTGGGTTTGGTTGGAAAAGAGTTGTCATTAATTTTGGCCCCAAAGAACCAAAACGACATGTTATTGAAAAGACGCGTGAGCCCATCACTCCTTTTTTTTGTGTTTTATCTTCGATCTTATGCATGAGAATAATTTTTTTGTTTTCCAATTAATTTTGCTTTCACATATAATTAAATTTTAATTTTAAGGAGAAGTGGGCTACTATGGCAGTAATATTTAAATAAAGAAAATAAGACTTAATGGGTAAAAAATGAGCATGACAATCTTCTTTTAAAAAAAAAAGATAAAAAAAAACACGCCTGAAAGTTTCCAATTCAAACCTAAGCGAGCGTCCTCGACTCGAGCTCGTTTGCCGACTGTAGCAGAGTAAACCCGATTGAACGAAAGGCAACCAAACCTGACACTTAATTTCGATTAGCTAAATGAGCCTTAAGAAATTGTCGCATCAAAAATATACATTCTTAAAGTAAATCAATGAACAAAAAAGGTAAGAAATACATATATATAGTACTATGAAAAATGCTTTCTAAAAGAGTGAAGAATATTTGGTACTGTTATTTTGTAAGACTTGATAAAATATAATATAAATGGCTAGGTAATGCATCTTATATTTTGCATAAAATTTATTAGTTCATATTTTATATAGTATTTTATATTCATTAACCCCTTCAGGACCAGAGGAAGGAGAAAGAAGCGCTTCCCCTGGCCCGTACGTTCGAAAAAGGATACGCACACACTGGACCGGGCGAATTTTCCTGCTAAGCCAAATTTCCTTTAAAACTTCATATACAATTTTAAATGCAATCAAATACGCTAAAACTAACTAGTTACTATCATTGATAATATTTGAGCAAGGAGTACAAAAATTTTCGCTATATTAAAAAAAAACAATTGTGAATTTTAAAGAAAATGTTTTTATTTTAATAAAAAAATTACATACACTTTAAAAAAATTGACAAAAATCCCATACATTTTTGCATGGGATTATAGAAAATATTAGAAAATTAAACCAATTTATTCAAAATATAAATAAAAATCTATAGAGCAATAGATCACGAATATATCACGAACCTTTAAATATCCAATTCTCTCGAAAAACCTAAACTTGTGCAATTGTTTATATTCATGAATATCTCGGATCTAATTTTTTTTTAAAAAAAGGGGTGAAAGCACATATTGAAGTTTAAAGTTTTATGAAATATTATTTGAAAAAAAAACTTTTTTCAACCGTCATCTAGTGCTTGTAAAAAATAATACAAAAACGTTCCTAACTCTGATCACACCGGTGTGATCATGGGCCTACGAGGAGGGAAAACTCAGTCACATATATGATATTGTGGGCCGCGGAGGGAGAAACGCGTGATCACATATATGTGATTGTGGTCCTGAGCGGGTTTAAATATCAGCTGGGTGGCGTGGTTGGTTTGTCTCTGTCCTTTTGTACCCAAGGTCACGGGTTCGACCCCAGCCCAAGTCGATAGACATTCATGATGCAGAAAATCGACAGCGGCCATGTCGTATGGTTATGCGGCAGGTAAAAGATCCCTATGAGGATTCTCTAGGTGAAATTAAATCCTAGTACAGGTTCGCATCGTCAGAGTTCAGTGCCTTCCTCTAGGGAGGAAACTGGGCGTCAAAATTACCGGCGGTGATTGGTATTCGCCAATATGGCGCCGCAATTAAAATATATACCAGCTTTCGGTGAATGTACTAAGTAGATTGCTGATATCTGTTAATAACTGTTCGTGATCTGCCATTAGAAATAAAAAAAAAATTAAATTATCTTTAGAGGAGAGAGATTCACATTCCCCTATACAATTATTTCTGTCAACATATTGACATATAAAATGCCTCATGTTAGCTGATGTGTGAATACGTAAGCATTTGAAGCAGTTCTGCATTAATATATCTCAAGATGATATGCATAAATACAGAATACAATGTATTGATGCAATGACAGAATTATTGAAAAAGAATATACTATAAGTGTTGTATTAAGTAGACAGACTTTAGCTTTGTCTATTGTATTTAAGTAATAAAAAAATTATAGTCAAATTAACGTTATACTAAATTATAATAATCAATATTAAACATTTACGAATGTACTTATTAAAATTCATTGCAAGGATTTTGAAGCCATTGTAACAGTTCATACAATAGATAGTCATTTGGTAGCAAATTCAAAGGATGCCTTTGTGGCACTTTCATGTTTCTTTTTTTCCTTTTTTCTGATCTCCAGCTAGCACATATTACTTCATTTCCTTATATAGCATGTATATCACAAAAACACATTTGTCACATATATTTATACAATACATTTAGTTACCGTTAAACACTATTAAGTATTTGGCTCAACACGCAGAAGTTTTGCCATAGCAACAATAAAAAAGTGACCATTAGCTAAACAATTTGAAGGTTCACAGAAAAGTGTTATATGACTAAGACAAGTTTTTGATCTAGAATAATTCTATTTCTTGTCCCCCACAAGATGAATTGTTTTCTGATAATCTACGATTGTATCGAATTTTGAAATGAGATTGTACTCATTTGTATGACTTATACGTCAATGTGAAAAATCTATACCTACTGCGTCAGAGTCATTTTTTTAAAGAAAAAGAAAATCGGTTTCAAAAGAATCGCATCAAAAATATTCTAGTCTTTCAGTAAAAAATAGATTTCCTATTGGTAACATTTAGAAAAAAAGATGCTTATTTCGTAAGATGAAAAAATACACATGACTTATAGATCGTAGTGCATTTAAAACGCTTTTATCTCTCTTCAGTTTTTCCTTTTTTTCCTTCAGAATTTTGTTGAATTCCATACATATTTCCAGCTAGAAGATAGCAGCGGTGAGTTTTGGAAACCGGACAAAAAGTGGATGATTTCTTATTTTAATATAAGTTCCCTTACCTTTAGAGTTACTGTACATTTATTTATATCGTAAAAGAGACGTAAGGTCCTTGGGGATAAACGTCTCCATCGCTTATTACAAACGTTTGCAATAAAAATACAAATTAAACAACTTTGCTATCCCACAATATCATACTGAAATGTAGATTACCTCATAAAAGACTTAGCTTTAAAAAATATAATAAAATCTGTATAGTAAGTGTGCCTCTTTTTACAGCTTTTTTATTACGGTATTTTAAAAGGTGCAGTTGTCTAAATGATGCCGTTATTTCAAATAGCTTGCATTCCAGTGTGTAAGTATTTTAAAAATGACTTATGAAGGGAATAGAAAAACTTTTGATCAATTATTAAAAACTCAAATTGATCAAAAAACTCAGTGATTCAAATAACTTTTCCTACAGAATACAAAATTAATATATATTTGAATCAAGAGAAGAGCGGTTCCATTCGCATGAGTGCAAATGTAGATATTAGTCCTTGTTGGTAAGACAGATTTGTCAGACGCGATATTAAATAACGTTGCATTATTATTGTAAATTGTCCGTGATGTCTTGCTTCCCCTGCTTGTATGGGCTGGTTTTTTTTTTTAAGAATTTTTGTTAATTTACTGTATTTAAGAAACTTATTTTTCCCAGAATTTGGAATTTGTTGGACTTGGAAATTTATATTTACAAATATATTTTACCCCCATGAAAGCGTGAAATCCACCATTTCATAGAATAACTTGGTATTTCATGAAATAACTAGATCAGTCAGTTAAAGTACTTAAAATTATTGAATTCTGTGATCTAACTAGATATTCTATAAAACAACGATCACTTGATCGTTAAAGTATGAAATAAGGCACTCGAAAGTTCTTTGAATCGATTGTAGCTGCTTTGGGAAGAATTTTTACGATTAGGCGAAATAAAACAATTGTACTCTAGATATTATTTCAGTATATGCCAGCGAGAATTAATTTCCATTTAAGAGGTTCCTAATATTGACACAAATTTTCAGTCTGTGGCAACAGCTCAAAGGTGTGGTACTGGAGAAGGATTTAAAAAGTAAAAAAAAAATCTGTAAAAAAATACTAAACAGTGCATTTGTTTAAAAAATAATAAGCAGCTCACTCCAGAGTGTCATCATTGCAATCCATTGCTCTAATAAATAATGAAAAGTAAAATAAAGGTATCTCATTACATTTTAATTAATATTATCTTACATTTTTGTTTTTAAAAGTTTAAACAATGTTTTTAGGAAGCAACAGTTTTTCTTCCTCGGCATGTATTTCTGTTGATAATATTTAAATATAATCTATTTTTGCAACACATATTCTTTTCTCTCCTTTTTCTGTTTCACTAATAACAATATGAGCAATATAATAATTTGTATAGTCTCTTCTTTACCTTGTTATTTATCAATTATTAATCCCCAAAATGAATAAAATGTATTTTTCGAGAGATTGTAACTATTTATGATCAATTAATTTAAAAAAAAATCTTTGAAATTGTTTATTTTTCACTTTAATGGTCCATCCTTAGTATATATAATTCCAGGAAATGCCTATATATAAATCATAGAATAACTAGGTAAAGTATGAAATCGTTCACCTATCTATACTTAAACTTATTTCTCTAGATATTCTATGAAATAACTGAATTATAGATGTCTACGGTATCACACACACACATATATGCAGAGTGATTCATGAAGTATACACTTTCTAAATGCAGTAAAACAGAAGCAATCAGAGATATGCACCACCTCAGTGAACCGTAAGGTAGGTGTTCTCATAAAATCTGTGACTCGCACCTGTCGGAAGTGACTTAGGTTAACAGCACTCCTCTTACATGACTAGCCAGTCAAAATTACAGCATTTGTAGTGGAAAAGGCTTTTTGTTCTTTCGAATTTAAGAAAAGAGAATCTGTAACTGTTGTGCAAGGGCATTTTTAATCATGATCTGTTAAAAAAACCTTTCAACTAGAAAATCTATCTATCAATGGCAAGAAAAATGTAAATTGTTGGCTGTTTCTGTAAAAGTCTTGAAACCCCGACTCAATCACCAGAAGTCGCCGATTGAGTTTGCACCACCAAGCAACGAAGCCTGGGGAAATCCACTAAATACCTAATGGCTAACGAGAGGACCTGACTGAACATCTTGGGATTTATTTCTCTTCCTCTGGTGGTACATAAAGGACAAAGTATTCGTCTTTTCCCTTCCTGTTGATTTAGCAGAGCTGATACAGGATATCACAGCTACTATCAATAGGTTTGATTCAATTAGTTTGACACGCATTTGTGTGGAAATAGACCACCGGCTCGAAGTTTGTCGTGTGACAAAGGCTTCACACATGGAATATTTGTGACTATCTCTAACAAAAAAATACAATGCAATTTAATTACAGGTAACATAAGATATCTTACATTGTTCTTGATTTTAAGTCCATTTAAATTGTATACTTCTTAATGACTTACCCTGCATTTGTTCATGTTAGCTGGTGTCGGAGACTGCCAGTGTAATGATAGCTCTGGTTACACGTGTGGGTACGACGTTGAGGTATTCATGATTACATGGTGCAGTGTTGATGTTAAGATCGAGATCTAAGCGGTATTCTGAAGTTTGGTATGGTCCAAGAACATGTCTATGGTCTCTCCTTTTCGTATCTCTGTAAATGCAGATAATGTCACGCCTTCAAAGAAGGACACAATATACAGTATGATTTGTGTTGGATGTAGTCGAGATTACTATAAAGCCATGTTTCTCCCCTATCACCCGTCTCAAGGTGAACTTATATATAGGAGATTGGCGTGAAAACTTTGCTGATTTGACCAAAGTAAGGACAAATGTATTCAACTTATATTTCAGCATTTTCTCGTTTTGGGTACTTTCTCATGAGAAACTAAATGACGTTTGGGAGCGCGTATATCCAACATGCCGCAAAAATACAGCGGATATCTAACTGATCATTTGCAAGTCAATTAAAACATTTTTCAGAAATATGTGTTGTGTGGAATATGTACAGATGCATTGTATAAATTTCTTTACTTTAATATTTTTTTAGGTTATAATTACTCCAAAATATGAATTTGATAATTAAAAAAAACTCATTTACTTTTTCGGCACGTGCACTATTATATATTTTTTTCTAGAAATAGTAGACCTATACAGATATTATTCATTGTTTCTTTCTTCTGGATCAGGAAAGACCAAACAGTATGGTCGTGACATTTGTGACTAGACCTGTTTATATCAATAACCGTAGATTCACTCTTTTTTGCAAAGGATTTTGAAATTGAAGCTTCAAGCTTATTTAAATCATCCCTGCGAATTAATTTCAGTATTCAGATAATGGCTTTTGTATTATGGTATTCTCGGATTTTAAGAAAATGTCAATGAATCACCAATATAATCGAGTATCAATGTTATTAGTAATACTAATACAAAAACATATGTCTATATAATTTGGGTTTTCTGTAAATTTTGAGTTATCACTTCTCAGCAATTTTTAATTACATAACATCAAGAGAAATACGAATTTGATGTTTTGGTTAAATCATAAATATTATTAAAAACATTTGCAGTTCTGCATCATATATATATATATATATATATATATATATATATATATATATATATATATATATATATATGTATAATATATATATATATATATATATATGTGTATAATATATATATATATAATATATATATTATTTATCTATAAATATATCAAAAACTAAATAATGCAGATGATATAAAATTATTTATTTTCTTATTATTAATAGCTATTGATATACAAGTAATATTTGAAGGTGTTCTAAAGATTACATTGAGATCATATGCGTCTTTTTCAACTGTTATTGGATTAGGTTACATGCGGGTAGTCATCAACAAATCACAATACTTCAGAGAAAATTATCTACCAAAACCATTTAAAGGACCAAAACACTTACGTACTGAAGACAATTTTTTATGTAATAAATGTGGAAATCATGCGTTGTATTAAAGGTCGTTTAAAGAGCGAAGTATTCTATACTGATCAACCAAAGGAATCATTATAAAGTAGCATCCACTTTAGTCTGCTTTTAAACTGATATTCTACTAAGCACTTCTTATTCGATAAAATGTCAAATATCTTCAGCAGAAGAATGAGAGTGAAACAATTGTGCAAAAGAAAGAATGTGAATTTCACTCGGGTTATTGAAAGTGTCTTGCAAATGCTTGAACTTTCCTTCTGGAATACCATGTTATTTGTTTCCACCATGCAAGTGAAACAGTTACAAACGTGTTTAATCCACAAGGGTCACTGCATGACCAATGGTTGGCCTCAGAATACCTGCGATGTGCAGAAATTCTGTCCTATAGTTGAACGAGATATCCACACAAACATAATGATTTATGGGAAGATGAATGTTATGTTCATGATTAAATTTGGATAGCGATATTTATCGGGACATCTAATCACAAGTCCACAGTCCTTATTCCTCTGCTATCAAACATTAAATATGGATGATGGAGAGTTATACTTATGTAATGTACTATACCACACATTAGCTCCCAGGCAGTGAAGTTACTTCTAAATGTGTGCTAATGCACTGCTTTATGAGAATGGATTAGAAATACTATCTTTAATATTTGTGTCTACATTTTGTTTTTTAAATATATGCTAGTACGGAGGTATACGTGAGTATATTATTTCTCTTAGAAGAATATCTAATGACTCTAATGTTATCATTAGAATGTTTCAGAAAAGCACATCGGTTTACTTTGAAAACATTGTTTATATTAATTTCGATGACTTTTCCTACATATGAAAGACGTTCAATTATGAAACACTGTATATATAAGTATTAATATTAATAAAAAATTGAATAATTGGTAAAAAAAATTTAGAACAATTTATTGATAGATATTTAAAATTCAAATTACATATTCATGATAATCAAGAAATCATTACTTGAAGGTAGGGACATTTTAAAAAAAAAAACATGACCAACTGTCATTTCTGTCAACCATATGTTAGAAAATCGCTTATAACCGGTTTTTATTTGCTGAAACGGGATCTCCACCACCTTCAAAAAGCAATAATTCGCTCAGCTTTTGTCCAATAAAAACATCGTAAAGGGAACGAAAATTCACATAACTGCACAATACCAGCACACTCAATTATCTCTAGGGGTGCGGCTGTAAAAAATAAGTACGAAATATTAAATTGCTAAAAATATATCTGATCGAAGCTTTACGACATGCGCAGACAGACGACGAGTTCGTGAAAGTAACGTAGGTAATTCCAAAGAAATAAAGCGAAAATATAAACTGTGACATAAAGTGCTGCTCGTAAGGTTATCTTCCTGTTAAAAGTCACAGCTTCGAATAATTCAATTTCACTCTGGAGGAGAATTCTGCATTTTATGCCGAAGCGAAAACTTGAGACAGGATGTAGATATAAAATGAGAACATATATTTTTATTTATTGAATTGCTTTTTATTGTCGACGCAGTCGTAAAAGTTTTGCTGTAGCTGAGGACAGAAAAATAAAAGTTAATTTTGTTATTGTTTTTTTTCTGCACTTTGAAAACATATACAGTGATGCTAGTATTTGAAAGTATTTATGAACACGTTAGATAAGTTTTAATGTTGGAAAAATATATATAAATACTTAAAGCTTATTACAATTTTATATTCAACGTGTTGAGTAAACATGAAGAAACTAGTTCATTAAAATTTATATAATGATCTATCAACTATATCTGCATTAAAAATATTCTTTATAAATAGTGCAAATATAGTAGTTTGTAGATTATTCAATCCATTCACTGAATAACTGATTAAAAAGTTATAATAAATGTGATTATTCGCATTTGTTTTTTTATACTATTTTAAAAGAAAACTTTAGCCAACATTAGAAAATATTTCAAATAGAAAAAAAAAACTAACATAAGCTTAGAGTGATCAAAATACCGAAATTTATTTTATTAGTCATTTGAATTGTGTGACTTTTTAAAAATGTATGTGCTGTATTTTCCTGTATATAATCCGCATCGGCGTATAATACGTGGCAGTTTTTAGGCCGAATAATCCAAAATATTAACTGTCGATGAGTGTCATATAAGATAAACAGTACACAATATAATTGAAAATAGAAATAAGAAATTGTACAGGAAAAAAATTATTACGAAACGTCTTTTTAAATATGTATGATGATATTTTTTACGATAATCTCAATAAAACTAAAAAATTATTTGCTACTGCCATCTATGTTTTGAGTTGTTAAACAAAACATTTTCCATGCGGACAAAAAATATTTCTTTTTTTTAATTTAGAAAGTTAACAGCAAAAAAATTAAGATCGAGACTACTTTCCCACTGTCTATTTTTTTAAAATCCTTTTATTTATTTCTTCCTCTAATTCTGGCCAGTGAGGTGTACCACGATGATCGGCACTTTAACGTCGATCAGAGTTTTCGAAGCTTGTCTTGTTTTTTCTCCACAAACGAATATTCAATTCGTCAAAGTTGAAAAACCTTGCAGGGGTTCCCTATTTTGGTAGCCTTCTCTATAGCTCTTAACTTTAAGTTAACACAGTGTAACTTAACACTTTCGCTTCAACATGATGAAAACTTTCGAATGATGTAATAGCTCTAATCAAGAGAAAATTGGAATTGGCGTCAACGACTAATAACTATTTTTTCCTTCCGAGGAATCAAATTCGTTTTTGAATGTAATTGGACAAAAACTAGTTATAGCTAAAATACGTCATCCTAGTCATGAAAGCTCCATCTATTTTTTATTTTATAAAACATAAACGACATTTCTTTCAAAACTTTATTGTTCGCTTTTCTGATGGATAATGTTTTTTTTTTCTGAATAATCTTTCAAATTTCGTTGTGCGTGTACTCACAACGAAATTTGAAACTTTTTTAACACATAATCCATGGATTATATACAGGAAAATACGGTACTAAATTCCACAGCTCTAGCTACATTATTTAGTCAGTTAAAGCCGGTTTCTTTGAAAATGATGCAAATCAATTTTTGACAAAAATTTAATTTGTTGTAATATTGAATGTAGAGAGAGAGAGCTGCTGAGAATTTTTTATCTATGAAAAATTCCGCAAAAAACATTGAAAATGTTCATCATTTTGTCAATTTCAATTTACGTAGTTAATGAAATTATAAATACATTTACTTTGCAAGTGGTAAATATGCGCATATAATATAAATTAGATTTACACCATTTTCAAAGAAAACAGATCAATTTATTTAATTTTTAACAGCTTTTTTTGATTCCCAAAACGAAACAAAACCCACCCTCTGAAAAAGCAAAAGACAAAAAATAGTAATAAAATTTTTAAAAAAGATTATTGATTAGAATGAAATTGGCATGGGCTATTGAACAGAAGTAGAGACAATGTTGTGCAAAATAGCAGAGGAAAACAACATTTGAATATCAAATAAGTAGATAAAACACAATTGATTTTCAAATAAGCAGAGGAAAACAACAATTGATTTTCATATAAGCATAGGAAAACAACAAGTGATTTTCAAATAAGCAGAGGAAACCACTACCACCTGTTTTTCAAATAAGCAGAGGAAATTAATAATTGGGTTTCAAATAAGCAGAAAAAAACAAAGCACCCTAACTTGAGAAAAGGAAAGTTTTTGAACACACACACACGCGGTAGAAGTTAACTTCTTCAGCTTATATGTGTTGAATTGTATAATAGTTTTATTTTTAAAGTAATCTTATATATAATTAACAAATTTATTATTATTATTTCAAACCGTATTTAAAAAAAATAATTAGGATGGAAAAGGTTTAAGTATAAACAAAATTTTCCTTTTCAGTACATAATACTAAAAAAAGATATATTGTATACATTTTTATAGAAAACTATCATTATTATTAGTCGCTTTTCATTATGCTTATGGGTGTTTCAAATAATACTTTTGCTATCAAAGGCTTGTGGTAGCTAAAATAAGAAATTTAGGTTTTGCACTCAATATCGTTTACGAATCTCGAAAACACTGCATTAATCCTACTATTTGATTCTGTCGTTGAAATTATCCTGTTATTTTGTAGAGGTAAGGCGAAATGATCTTTTTGCGTTTTAATTTTACCCCTATTTGAGGTAAATCTGGAAACTCAAGCCATATTGTCTTAACTAATCATTCATCAATTGTTTCTACATGAATCAGCTTTCCAACTGCACCATTTGGCAATCCATCAGTCACATGAATATTTGTGGTAATTATGTAATAAATATTATTCACATAAATCGTTTGATAAGGCAATCCATTTGTATCAATTAATGACATATTATGAAATTTTTGACGTACGAATCTTTTCTGTTCTTTTGAAGTACAACCAATATATACATCTTTTGCAGTTAAAGTTACTCTGTCCGCATTTGCATTCAATATTTTATTAATATACTTATTGACGGGATTGTTAGTGTTGAATAACGACATATCTTGTAGACACTTTAATTCAGCTTTTTTCACAATACGAAAACGCGACTCAATCAGAATTATTTCCATTTTATCAAGTTGTTCGCCGTTTCCAATTTCTGGAAGTATAGAAGAAAATTGTTGATTCGCTTGACGCATGACTTCATTTAGTTCATAAAATTTTAGATTTCGCCATAAAATCGGTCCAACGATGGTCTGTTTTGGTTGCTTATAGATGGGCGTAGAACGAGCTGGTGGTAATTGACGTAAATCTCCTATTAAAATAATATATAATACACCAAAATGTAACTGAAAATTTCCAGTTATTTGCTTGGAATCAACCTTCAGTAATAATAACCTTCAATAATAATTGAGCACTGAGATCATACTTATCTCATAAATGATTATAACTTTTATGTATTTGAAAAGAAATCTGTATTGTTGAGCAGTTTCAGAATGTGACGAAAGTAATCTTAAGCTAGGAACAGAGTCATTCCTGAAATAACTACTGCTGCTTTACCAGTTGAAGTACAAGTTATATATGCATGTCAGTATCCATCATTGTTCGTATAACAATTATAAATTTCCATCAAAAGTTTAATGACGAATGTTTTAGCGCATCCGGGAGTGCCGGTAAAAAAATATTTGAAATGGAGTTGGACATGATGATAAAACATGAAGTAAAAGTCCTTTGTATGTGCGTGTTTTTCGTTAGACATTCTCACTAATTGATAGAAATCTTCTTTAGGCATTAAATTTTCTCTTTTTTTGTAATAGTAGTAAATCTGAAGTAGTAAGTATTTAGTAATGTTCCTAAGTAGATGTCATTATTGAAACAAAAAAAATCATTCGCATTTCTTTTCTCTCTCCAAAATTGGTGATTTTCATTTGGCTCTAGTTTTTTTAGTATAACCCCTTAAAAAAGTGTGAAATGGACGTTATGAAGCAAATGTTGATACCCAATTTGGCGCGAAACTTGTTTTCGTCACCAAACCCATTGCTTTTCATAAAATCGCGCTTTTTATTAAAGTTTTTATTCTTGAAGGCTTCATTTATAAGTTAATGGTATACAATTTCCCACATCGATTGAAATTAATGGTAATTTAAACAAAAAACAAAGAATAATTTTTTAGTATAAAATTCTCCTAAAAAGTTTAATAGACGAAAAACGTCAAAATAACTTTAAAAACTGTAACTATTAAGCATTTTTTTCAATATTTGTGCGTATTCTGGATAATATTATTCAAAACATAGAAAAAAATTTCGTGAGATTACTTTAATAAATAACGAAATTATTTAATATTTACTAAAAATTTTGAGTATTTTTTTGAAAAACGTAAAAGAACAGTTTTTGGCATTCTTTTTTTAAATGAGTGATTCTAAAACAGAAACGCATGAACCTTTTCAGGGAATAATATCAATTAATTAACGCGAAAGGAAATTCAAAGAGAATGGTTTAGAAATCATTTTCATAAAAACGTATCGATTTTGACTCATTTTAGAAAAAATCGTTAAAAATAAAAAATATCATCATTTTGTAGAAAAAATTATACCATATCGAGGCGAAAAAAATGATCTTTCCGATTCTGTAGTTGTTTTTTGTCTGAGTTTGATGAAAAGAAAAAGATGGCTTATATTTGCTTCGTCCAAGTTATATCAAAACATATTAGTTTAAATTCAAAACCACAGAAAAACTCGGCATTCTAAATCATTTTTTATTTATTTTTTTACTGTTGCCATTTACATAAAAACATAAATATTTTTATTTACAAAACCGCATCAATACAAGTTGAGTTGTTTCATTTATTATTATAAATTTCTTAGAATTTTGTTTACATATATATATTAAATTACATCTCTTGATTATGATATGAATATTTGTTAATTTCGCGACAGCTTTTTTAAAAACATGGTAAAAGTCGGAACTTCATACATCTTTAACTTACTTTCATCCCGTACCCGTAACTGGTAACGTGTAATGAAATTTTTTCCCCAACGTGTTTAAGAAGTTAACTTCAAAAATATGTTTAATTGCAAACATTTATCAGTAGGATGTGTGTGGTTATTTTTAATACAAATACGGGCACAACAGCAATGATTAATAAAAACAGGCAATCGGATCTTCAGGTCCATTTTATGGGATATGTGTCCACTCTCAAAGCAGACATGTTGTGATGCCACTAAGATTACGGAGATGTCTCCCGAGTATGTCTCAGACATGGTCTATTGGGTTCAAGGCGGGTAAACGTGCTGGTCATTCTCTTCCAAACAATGATTCATGTTCCAAGTATTCGTTGATTATGCGAGCTTTATGTATTCTTACGTTATAGTTTATAGATATGGTACCAGTACCAACGGCTCCCAGATACAGAAGAACATGTGTAGGAGTACATTCCAATAAATAACTGCTGTCATTGGAAGAAACTAGGATGAAGGGCCTCGAGATTAGTTTAACCATAGGCTGATATCTTTTATCAAACCCTGATACAAATACAACTGTAGCTATGTCTTTTGGTAGATGTTGTGAATAAAGATCAAGTTTCTCGGAATCTCCAGAAATAGGACTCATTGGTGAAAAATATTTTAGCTAATTCCTGTCATGTCTATTGGATGTGATCTGGAGTCCACCGTAACCAACACCCATTATTTACTTCAGATCTATTTAAGAAGCAATCATATTTAGCATACACCGGTTCTTTCTTGATTGCATGTTTTAAATCAAGCAACCACCAAATAAGAATTCTCAGAATTTAATCGGAAACATATGTAAATACATTACTATGCTGATAATCCAATTTTAAATCAAAGTCTGTGGGAAACAAAAATTATATTTTTTCGAGGTATTATTTTTAAACTTATTGTAACCACTTATCGTTGATAAGGGAGTCCATGCAAGAAGACTGTTGAATTAAAACAAATAATATAAAAAATGTAAGTCATTTCCCACTTAGACCATCAAAGTAAAATCTTATTTATCTACTTTTTATTAAATAGTTACAATTAATATAAATATTAATATTGTACTGTCATCCAAAACAATCGTGTATATAAAATTTCAGTGCAACTGAATGCTTTAAATCGTGAGAAAAAAACATTTTCAAGTTTTGACCGAAGTCGCCAAAAGGGTCGCTAAGTCGCCAGAAATGATGCCAACAGTGAAATAATTGTAATTCTTTGAAAAATTAGTTCAAATCAATTAATTTTTATTAATTATAACTAAATTAATGTATAAATATCTAAAATAATCATGTATATAAAAATTCAGCTCAATTGATAACTTTAAAGTGTATTTTATTAACGATTGAAAATTCCACCATGATAAATAAATAAATAAATATATAGAGTGTATGAGTTAATAGTAGGAATTGAAGAAATAACAACAGAATAATATATATGTATATAACAAGTTTAGAAAATCAGAAGCACAATATATATATACAGAGAGAGAGAGAGAGAGATCTAGTTATTTCCTAACTTAATTAAAAATTTTAATTTAATAAAAGATTTCGAAGGTAGAAGACATGGGGCAATCTTCGAAGTTTTGTTTTGGATGACACCAGAAGTGATTTTCACACTGAAAAGTAAGTCTTCCTTACTCGAATTTGGTATTTATTTCCGCTGTTTAAGATTTTGGCTGCTGGCTGCTTGCTAGCGTTGCCAAATGTTTAGAAATAAATAAACGTCTAACTCAGATAAACAATTTAAGGGCACAAAAAAAAAACAATTTTGCGTTGAAAATTGATGCATAAGTACCGTTATTATACGCAGAGGATCTGCCTGTTACGACCTGCTCAGGTGTCTTAACAATTTGGTGAGGAATATCTTGGCACAATGCCTGGAAACAAAATAAAAATTCCGAAGTAGGAAACTGAAAAATAGAGGGAAATGCATTCTCTGGAGTAAAATAATTTATCATCGCCGCATTTTCATACTGTATAATCAGAAAACTAAAAATATCCGTCTAATGTAACGTAGCTTCACCGCAAGATTGTGATATATTTTAAGCCATTTTTCAAACATACGAATATACAAAAGGATATTTTTTTCTTTCTTTATATACCAAAAAGAGAAATTTGTTTTTGCATTTTTTAAATTTGAATACCAATTCCAAGTATGTATGTAAAAGAAAATTGTGAAATAATATTTATTGCTACATTTCCGAATGTATTTTTCCCTCCCCTTAGGTATATGCAAGTTTAAAATAAAAACAACAACAAAAAATTAGAACATGTAAAATACTGAGTGAAACCAATTCTCCCAAGCAGAAATTAACATAAAAAGTAACTGTTTACGTAAACTCATAATACATGAAATAATAAATTGCAAAATAATAAATTTGCGTTTAGTTTTTATGTATACAATTTTTAAATTGATAATTCCGTTTTGTAACAAATGGTAATATTTTTTATTTATTTATTGTAATGATTTAACCATTCATCCCAGCTTGTTAAAAATTGTAATTATTTATTCCTCTCGTGCTTTATATTAATGCTCGTGCTTTTTTTAATAAAAGTTAACTGTAATTATAATTAAGGAAAGTTCTGGAACTTTCGATGGCATTATATAAGGAGAAGGAATATTCAGTTTGTAAAATAAAGTCTTGAGTTGTATGTGGCAAGAGTTGTTGATATTTTTATTTTCGTTTTAAGGACAGTCGGTATGGTAAACACCTTCCAGAAATCGATTTTGAGATTTTGATATTTCTCAAATCTCCAAATTAAGCCCTTTCCAATGATATAACATACTAGTCAATTTTTGAATTAGAAGTATTTTAAAATGTTTTTTTTAAAAATAATCAACTGATTTGCCACACCTACTTTGACAGATAGAAATGTAAACATTTGTCTTTTAAAACCGGGATGCTCTTGCAAAGCCATTATTTGTTTTATTTATTCCCACGAAATTAACTGTAGAATAACTGCAAGTGTAACTGTTAGGGTTGTTTACCTATTTTTGGCGCTTTCGAACACGTTTTGATTGAGCACTTGTCGTTTATTGATACTTAAAATTTCTGAAATTTTGAAATGCCAAGATTGCAAAAAGTTTTCAATAAACGCAAATGTAAGTATTATCCACGTAAGAATACTATTAATAGTAAAGTAAGTATCACTGATAGTAAATTAAATGCTCAAGCTGAACATGCACATGATTCAAAGTAGTCATGTGCAAAAGAAAAGAAAATTCCCAATTTAAATGAGAGTTTTTCTTCTTTTGGTGATAGCGTAGGTATTTTAAATGCAATCATGAATTTGAATATTCTTGATTTTGTTTTCAAGAATGAAGTTCACTGTAAAATGTGCAACAGTGGTTTAGACATGCAAGTTTTTTAAAAGGTAAGTCTGGACTGGCTATTACTTTTGTCCTGAAATGTTTTGCTTGTCCATATCATGTAGAATTCTCTTCTTCAAATTTTCATGAAGGAACACAAATTGCTGCAATAAATACCAGGTTTGTGTATGCTATGCGTTCAATTGGAAAAGGTGCAGAAGCAGGGAGAATGTTCTGCGGCGTAATGAATCTTCCGCAACCCCCTACAAGGTTTTCTCCTTACGGTAAGCGAATTTTAAATGCTGCTAAACTTGTTCATGAGGATTCAATTCAAAATGCTGCGAAGGAAGCTATTTGTGAAAATGAAGGTAACAAAAATATAGCAGTAGCTGTAGATGGGACATGGCAGAAGCCTGGTTACACATCCTTGAATGGTGTAGTTACTGTGATCAGCATTGATACAGGTAAGGTGATAGATGTTGATGTTCTTTCGAAATATTGCGCTTGTAAAAACTTCCATTTTCATGAAAATGATTGTAAAAGGAACTACGTTGGATCTAGTGGAGCGATGGAAATCCAAGGTGCGTCTAAAATTTTTCAACGGTCATTATCTTTACATAATGCCCGATATATTACGTACTTAAGAGATGGGGATTGCAAAGCATTTGATGCGGTAAAAAAGAAAAACATTTATGGAAATGAATATCCAATTGAAAAATTGCAGTGAATTGGCCATGTAATGAAGCACATGGGAAAACCATTACGTCGATTAAAAGCTCAATTGAAAGAGCAAATCTTGTCAGAGGGTAAGTGTTTAAGTGGGAAAAATCGTTTGACTGTACATGAAATTGATAACTTGCAGTCATACTATGGATCAGCTATTCGGAGAAATCACAGCAGTGTTCAGAATATGTGGCAAGCTATCTGGGAAATTTTTCTGCATAAGTTATCAACTGATGAATATCCTCAACATGGTTTTTGTCCCATCGGGGAAGATTCATGGTGTGGATTTAAAAAGGCTGAAGCATCAGGTAAGTCTTACAAACATAAAAACAGTCTTCCGGTCGCTGTTGTTGAAGCAATGCGTCCTATATTTAGAGATCTTTCCCATCCTGATCTGTTGAAAAAATGATTGCATGGAAAAACACAAAACCCGAATGAAAGTTTTCATAATGTCATTTGGTCACGTGTTCCCAAAGCAACATTTGTACAGATTGAAACACTTTCACTTGGTGTTTATGATGCTGTTTGTTCCTTTAATGATGGTAATGTATCGAAATTAAAAATGCTTCAAAAAATGGGCGTAGAACCAGGGGAATTTTCAGTAAGTGCCAGGAAACTTCTCGATAGGGAAGACTAATGAAAGCAATTTATGCTTTTTCTGGATGCTCAAAGAAAATTAGAAAAGATAGAAGAAGAAAAAAAAAGAAAGAAGAAGATAATATTAAGAAAAATAAGGTAAAAACCGGGGCTACAGTGCAGGATCTTTTTGACGAGGTAAAAATTTATACAAAAGCTACTGTGTTTTCTAATTAATATATTTTTCAAGTAGTCTGTTCTTTTTTCTTTAAATCTACTGTATGCATGAACTGGAGACTATTACTATATATTTCATATATATTGTTGTGTGTTCTTATTCTTTATGCAATTTTTTTTAAATATTTCTTTGACATTTTTCACTAATGAACACATGTCGTAACACAGAAAACGACGATTTTTATTAAATTGTGTATTCTTTTTTTCTATAAATCTACCGTATGCATGAACTGGAAATGTGTACTATATATTTCATATGTATTGTGTATTTATACAAATTTTTAAGCTTTGGTGTTCAATAGTTTTTTAGTAAAAGGTTTATAAATATTTAAAAATGCAATGCCTTTTTTTGTTGCACATAGCTTGTTACACATATAAAAATACATAAATTGCTTGTTCAAGAAATCTGTTTTTATGTTTTTTTGTTGTTTTGAATACCATTTACCAAATATTTAAAGATAATTTTTAATTCTACTGCTGTAAAACATTGTGTTAACAGGTGAATATATAAAACACTAATGAAACTTTTCGAAATAGTGCATAATCATGTATTACCAAAGCCATATTTTCATGTATTGACACATTTTCACATGGTATTTATGATGCTTTATAGTCAACATTTGATGAAAGTAATGTATCAAAACTGAAAATTCCTCTAAAATTGATACAGAATTTGAGTAAAATAATTAAACGCTAAAAATACCTCGATAGCTTAAAAGTGAAAAATGCTATAAATGTATTTTCTGAGAAATCTAAGTATAAGAAAAAACTAAAAAGCCTTAAAAGTAATAGAGAATAAGTTAATATTTAATAAAATAGGGCAAATACATGTTGTAATTCATTATTTTTGTGATCAAATGCTTTTTTACACTAAAAATGCAATTATCTCAAAATGGTTGTTTTCAAACCACGAGTACAGTTTTATCAGAATCTACAGAATGAGTGCTCATGCAATTTTTACTGCACATAAATAATATGTAACTCTATATACTAAGCTTGTTTTTTTGGAGATTTTCCTGAAATATTTTGCTGAAAAGCAGTTATCGTAAAAAAATTGACAGTTTTCAAAAATTTCAAAGTGATACTTTTACGATGAATTTTTTTGAAAAAAGTAAACAATATATTTTAAATATATTTACCAGTATTTAAATAAAAGAACCTAATTAATATACAGACAAAATTTGCAGTTTATATATTTAACAGTTTATGATAAACTGGTTCCTAAAATGGCTCAATTTAACATTGTCGGTATAGGCCCTACCGACTTCCCTTAAAACTGGCACCCAGACCCGTGGTCTAAGATTTACGACCCTGTAGAAGCAGAAACCGCTGCTGTGACGAAACGCCGCAGAAAAATGAAAATTTAACCGGCTCTGTAAACCTTACTGACCCAGAATCAATTACTAGTATTGAGCCACAATCCTTCTAAAGCAAGAGAAAATTCCTGGAAATTGAAAGAGACAAAGTGCATCATCATGACTTCCTGTTTTTCCTGTTAAAAGTTTTTGCAATAGTGTTTGGTGCATTTTTCATATACAAGTGATAGCAATCCTGCTAGAGTGTGTTAGTGCTAGGGATAATTTTATTATTTTTTTCATTGATTTTTTTGGTATTCTTATGCAATGGTAATTCTTAATTTTGCTGTATATTAATTTATTGCTTGTGAGATAACGTTTCCTGATTAATATTTTGTGAATTGCATATTAATAATTACTATTTTGCTTGATATTTTACTGATTTCCTATTGAATTTAGGTAGCATTACACGCCTGATTATTTTAATTTTGTTTAGTATTTTCATTGAATTGAATTTTTGTATCATTACAACTGATGATTCCTAAATTTTCTTTATATTATTTTATTATTTGAATTAATGTTCCTTGTTGGTAATTTGAATATGTTATTGATTTATTTACCCATTTTAATTGTTTTTGAAGTGCATAATAATTTATAAGATTTTAAAGCTAGCCATATTTTAAAGTGTATTTCCATATCTGTAAGAGCTTTGGTGGACAAATAAGGTCTGGACCTTAGTTATTTATTTTATTTATTTGCAACTCTTAAATTTCTCAGTCATGTCATTTCTGGGAAAAGGGAAAAAAGCTGATATCATTAAGCTTGCTATTGAGTTAAGTGAATGTGAGTCGAATGGGGAAGAGCTAAAAATAATTGAAGGACAAAAATTTTAACAAATGATGCTTATAAGGAAGACCCTGAATTTGTGAAATGTATCTTTGAGGGAATCGTATCAAATAGGATAGACGAGGAAAACAAACAAAAAGAGCAAACACTGCGTGAATTTGTTTTGCAGAAAATATGTTTGCAAAATGAGACTCAAAGAGTCGTAGGTCCACAAACCCTACCCCATACCAAAATTGACTTAAAAAAGTTGCTACCAACATTCAATCCTGAAGTTGAGAACATGGACCTGTTCCTCACCTTATTCGAACGGCAAATGAAGCTATAGTATCTTGGTGAAGACCTGTGGGTACCCTATCTCATTGGTGCCCTACCTACTGATGTAACCTCCCTCATTGCCCGTGAGCCTGAGGAGAAATGCAGGGATTTCTCCCACATTCGAGGAATGCTTCTGCAACGGTTCAAATTAACCGCAGAAAAATTCCGTGAGCTTTTTTCACGTCACAGAAAAAGCCCAAATGGGACGTGGAAGGATTATTATTTTGAAATCCGAGCATATTTTGAAGGTTGGCTCAATGAGCTTAAATTGATTCATCTGACGGATTGAAGAATTTGATGATTGCCGATCAAATGAAAAAGAGATGCTCTCCAGAGTGTAAGGAACATTACCTGGATATATGGGAAGAACTTATCTCCCCTGAAATGTTAGCACATAAGCTGGAAGATTTTGACAACATCCGACGTTCCCTACCCAGTGGACCTAGGAGACACGTGAAGGCAAGTGAAACCGTAAATGATGGAAGACAGGTATAATTCAGGAAACCTGAACGCCCTCCCGAAAGAGAATATTCCCATCAGGTACCAAATGAGAGATCCCCTCTCAGATGCTATGGCTGTGGGAAACAAGGAGTGATAAAATCTAGGTGTCCCACCTGCAACCTCAACAACTCACAAAGAACAGACGTAGGAACCAATCACATCAATGCTTACACAGCTCAGACCAGAAGCCTTCGATTGACCCTAATCGACATAACTTTCTGTGGAATAAAGGGACGTGTATGTGCAGACACAGGATCTACACATTCAATTGCTGGAGAAAGGAGTTTCCAGATATTTAAGGATAAGGGACTCATTTTCCAGGAAACCACATTAGCAATGAGCTTAGCAGATATTCAACAGACCACAGGTGACGCCCTCACAACCCAAGTAATGGTAGAAATTGAGGGGAGATCAGTCTTGACCAAATTCATAATTATCCCAAAGGCAAAGGGAAATAGAACACTTCTAGGAACAGATTTCCTTAGTTCTCCTGGTTTGGTTCCAGATGTGAAGAATACTTGTTGGTACTTCTGGGACAATCCTACCCACAAGTATCCATTTGGTGAAGAATTGGACACCCCGTCCATAGTTGAGATGTCCAGCAACACCTGCCAATTAAGAGAAGGGGAAGGTGAAAGTTTGACCTCTGTGTGTGCCCAGAAGGAGAAACTTAACCTCCTGTTGGAATCCTTCCAAAATGTCTTAGAACCAGGGGGAGAAGCAACAAATATATTGGAGCACCACATTAACACGGGAAATAGTCTTCCTATCTCTGTACCCCCATACAGAATATCTCCTGTAAAGAACTGTCCTGACTGCATTGAATACAAAGCTTCAAATCAGAAGCCTTCCGGACTATTACAGACACCTGTGCCAGCCCAACGTTTTGAAACCTTGGCCTTGATCTCTTCGGGCCCCTACCTGAGAGTAAAGATGGTAAAAGATAGATCCTCATCATTGAGGATTGTACCACCAAGTGGGTCGAACTGTTTGCACTACCCAATGCCACAGCTAAAGAAGTTGACATTACCTTGATTGAAGAGGTTCTATTGAGGTATGTTATTCCTCGACGCCTTATCAGTGACAATGGAACCCAGTTTGTGTCAGCAGTGATGCAACAAATATGCTACCTATTAAACATCCATCAATCCCTGATACATGTAAACCCTCCACAAGCTGACCCAGTTGAACGAAATAATAGGGATCTGAAACCACAGCTGGAAATTCTTGTCCAAGACAAGCATGACTGTTGGTCAGAGAAGCTACCCTTCATCCGCTTTGCTCTCAACACAGCCAAATACGAAACGACAGGACAGACAGCAGCCTTTATGAATTTTGGTAGAGAGTTACGCATTCCAAGTGAAGTTGTTAATGATATCCGAGTCGTCATCGAGAACGATAATTTTGTGCCAGAAATAACTCCCTATCTCTCAAGAAATTCGCTAAGTTTTCCACTCAGATTAGAGAGGTGGTTGAACGGCAACAGGATAGTAGGAAGTTTTACGCTGATAAAACGAGAAAAGCTGCTCCAGCATATCAACCTGGAGAACATGTATTTGTATCATCACATCCACTGAGCAACGCTGCTCAAGGAAGAAGTGCAAAACTAATGCCACTCAGAGACGGTCCCTACGTGATTTTAACACAAAGATCTCTCTCTCTCTCACCATCATCTTACGAGATTGCTAGTCTTGATAATCCGGGGGTACCTCTTGGTGTTTATCACACCTCTGCTTTAACTCCTTGTAATAATGACAAAGTAAAACCCCTTATTCCTCTTCGTAAACGTGGCCGCCCACCAAAGGTCCCACAGACTTCTGGTTCCTCGTCGGGAGGCCGTGGGAACCCGAGGGGGAGGATGTAACTAATGGAAATATTTATTATTTATTGTAATGATTTAACCATTCATCCCAGCGTGTTAAAAATTGTAATTCTTTATTCCTCTCGTGCTTTATATTAATGCTCGTGCTTTTATTTATAAAAGTTAACTGTAATTATAATTATGGAAAATTCTGGAACTTTCGATGGCAATATATAAGGATATGGAATATTCAGTTTGTAAAATAAAGTCTTGAGTTGTATGTGGCAAGAGTTGTTGACATTTTTATTTTCGTGTTAAAACTTCATTTTAATTTATGCACAGAAATATCGTGATCGTTTATTGTTATGTTTTGTTGAGACGTATTTGGAAAACATCGTAATTTGTGTTATTGCTATTTATGCCACCTGATCGACAGTAACATAAGATCAAGGTCCACGAAATTCCCTCGGTTAAGGGAGAACACCCTAAGGGTGGTCAGATGACTCCCATCTCTCTTCTCCTTCCACCAACCTCACGAGAGGACAGGCACCTTGACGGCTATTTAGAGTACCCCCATGTCGCGAAACCACTATACATTGGCAAACATCCATGCCTTCTCCGGAATTCGAACTCAGTCCCAACGGCACAGCAGTCATTGTCACTAACCACTATACCGGATGGGTGGCTCGGAATTTTTAATTTAATAAATAAATCTAAGTGGGTTTTTTTTGAATATTTTTAATGCTGTGTGGGTTTTAGGAGTAATTCATCACGTTGGCTGCCTCTACGTCATTATTGCTTCTTTTTAATTAATAATATAAGTATTATGTAAGTTTTACTAAAAATATTCGTTGTTTAATAAAAGACAGAGTACAACATCCGATTCAATTTTTTTAAAATTTTCTGAAAAGCTATTTCGTTTTGCGTTAATGATTTGCTTTATATTTTATTTAAATTAATATGAAATTGAAAAATAAGTACAAATATATGTTCAGATAAATATTTTTAACGTTAACATTCTTCTATATTTCCATTCTAAAAGTGTCATAAAATTAATATTCTTTAAATGGGAGCGTTTATAAACCTTTTAGTGTGAAACCACACTTAGGCTATTGGTGACATATTTCATTATTTAGAATTCCGGCCAAATGATAAATACGAAACCAAACTGGTTTCACACACACCAATATGAGTACTTTCAACGAAAGATTTAACGCAAATCAGCCATTATACACTGCGGTACTAACCACCACTTCGCATCCATGTTTACTCATATGTTTTGGCCTCAAAGAAATATGCTATACTTAGTAGTAAATTTATTCGTAAAAGTACATCTATATCTACTAGTTAATCGAAGCAGTTGAAATACATTTTAGTTTTAATCTGCATCAATAATTTTATTTGTTTTGCATTATCGATATATTTTTCAGGCATAGTGCATTTATTTTAACCTTCAAATAACCAGTGCAAACATCAAAAGCATGAGTATACTTATAAATTGCAAAAAAAAAGAAAAGAAAAAGAAAAAAAAAGGAAATAAAAAGGCCTTTAAAAATAAAATTATGATTACTTTATATTGCAAGACGATTAAGAGGGTTAGGTATTGAGAATTCGAATGAAAATTTAAAATTAATTTAATTAAAGCACTTAGGACGTGTTTTTGCTTTGTTGTTGACTTGATTTGTTTCCACTGAAAATCAAGGGTCGATGTCTGGGGCCACTAAGGACCGTCAAGTACATGTTAAACCTGACAAGGCTCAATGTCCTCACATTGGTATGGTGTGGTAGTTACGAGAGGGGTGACAGCTCACGTGTCATCCTCGTCATTTGACGGAGGTTTCAAATTACGAGGTCTGTACCAATAGCCCTGGTTTTGATTTAAAGTGCGAGATTACTAGCTTCCTTATTTTAAATTCTTTAAAAAAGAATCGATTGCATTTACTATATTTTTTGGTACATTCCTTTCTTGTCACATTCCACTTGAGGATTATTTATTGAATCTAAAGCCGAATATTGTTTTCTTCTACGAGGGAGGGAAGAGATAATTTTATAATTCGTAATAAAACCGTGCAAAAATTTATTGCAAAGCACTGAAAACACTGTTTTTTAAAAATATTTTATAACAGTGGTGTAGGGTTCACACACACATGGTGCTAGTTTGATATGACGGGGCAATGAGCCAAGCGTTGCTTTGCTTGAAAAAAGAATCACGCCAAGCAGCGTATGTCACGGGAATAGAATCCATGATAGCGGTCTAGCGGTACCAAATCGTCATGAAGATAACTTAAAAGAATTGTTTAGAAATACAATGAAATTTGTTTCAAAAGAAGAATATAGAAAGAGATTGAGAATATAACCAAGATCAACCAATAAATA
Source organism: Trichonephila clavipes (assembly GCA_019973935.1). Lineage (NCBI taxonomy): Eukaryota > Metazoa > Arthropoda > Arachnida > Araneae > Nephilidae > Trichonephila > Trichonephila clavipes. The sequence goes on from BMAU01000998.1 coordinate 299,882, forward strand.
ATGATTCACAATATAATATAATAAAAAGTATCATGTACTAATAATTTTATGCAGTATATAAAAAAAATCTTTTAATTTACAGTAATTATATATAATATTCTTATAGTATGTTACTTATAGTATGTAGCAATTACACTGCTGGACAATTGCTAAGGACGGATAACACTATCATCCATAGCAACCACAAATTGAAAGGAAGCAAAATGTGGAAAATTAGAATAAGTTCGGGATATTAGTAAGAAGTATGAGTATGCAAATTTTTTTCCACGTCTGTTCATCACGTGATAGCGTTCATAAGAGCTTTAAAGGTTTTGACGCGTGTGGACAGTTGTTGTTTCAAGTCAAAGTTTTACAGGAAAGATTTAACAGACAAACTTAAAATTTTTGGCATGGCTTTCCGACATCACATAAATGATTTTATGCGTGGCCGAATTATTGGAAAGATCGAAGAAGCGCGAAAAATAATAGATGTTGCCAGGGAATTCGACATCGCTCACAGCGTTGTTTCACGGCTGTGGAAGTCATTTAAAACTACTGGAATGTGTAGTAGACGGCACGGGGGAGGTCGTGTTAGAAGTACGACGCCTGCAGAAGACGGATATATCGTCCTATCAGCAAAAAGGAACAGGCGCACCACAGCTCAGCAGGTGGCAAATCAGTTTCTTGCTGCCTCAGAAAAGCAGATCTCCCGAAAAACTGTTGCCAGACGTTTGAGGGGAGGAGAACTATACGCACGCAGACCTGTTGTGTGTGTCCCATTGACCAGACAGCACCGTACTGCCCGTTTACAATGGTGTCGTGAGCATCACAATTGGACTGATAAGGACTGGGCATGCGTACTATTCTCAGATGAGAGTAGGTTCAGTCTGTCATCGGATTGTAGACGCCAACTGATCTGGCGCGAGAGTGGTACTGCTTATCGTCCAGAAAATATCCAGGAAAAGGACCGATATCCGACATGCAGTATTATGGTGTGGGCCGGCATCATGATCAATGGCCGCACGCGCCTACATGTGGTTGCGAATGGGACTATGACGGGCCAACGATACATTGATGAAGTTCTACTTCCTCATGTTCGTCTTTTCCGTGGTGCTGTCGGTGATAAATTTGTTTTTATGGGCGACAACGCAACATGTCATCGAACACTCGCTGTTCAGGATTGTTTAGACAGCGAGGGTATTCAACGTCTCGTATGGCCAGTGCGTTCTCCAGATCTAAACCCCATTGAAAATGTGTAGGATGCTTTGGGGAGGCAAGTTGCTGGTCGAAACTATCCTCCGACAAACAAGAACACCCTCATCCGTGCACTCACAGAGGAATGGGATAAATTGCCTCAACAGCTCCTGGATAATGTTGTGCAAAGTATGGTACGACGTGTGGAATGTTGCATCACACTCCACGGTGGACATATCCCGTACTGATACCTTTCTTTAAGGTGCCTGCTGACTTTTAGATGCATTGTTCCATTTCTCCGTACGCAGATCAAATGAACATTTTTTTTCCTTCAGATGTTTCACAGCTTTTGTACTTTCCAGAACAATAAATATTCTTTATTCTAATATCTGAACAGTGTGGCAACTATATTTTATTCTACTAGGCCTCATGTCTCGCTTAATGCTATGCTACATAGCAATTTGTGATCCGTCCTTAGCAATTGTCCAGCAGTGTATTAATAATAATAAATTTTTTTATAATAATAATCATATGATATAATTTAGTAGTAATTATAAAAAGAATAATCATCCTATTGTAATATTTTAAAAAATACATATAAGAATAATCATTTAACCTAAAATTATATATAAATAACACATTAATATTTTTAAATGAGGAACATAATTATAAATAAATAACATGTAATGATATTTATAAATAAATATAATAAAAGAGCAATATAAATAACAAATATATATGATTATTACATTAAATAAGAATTGTATTTTTATATTATATTATTAATAAAATAATTACATAATATAAATTAAAATTTATAATGAATATCAATTAAAAAGTACTGAACTTGAAATATTCCAAAAACTGCAAAAATATCAAGTTAACCATATAGTAATGTTATCGCCCATTTTGGAGAACATAAACAACAACTTTGCGCGTACCCCGTGATACAAACTAGATCCTAGTTCATCTAATCATCCAACAGCTTCACAAAGTTCACCAAAGTCACGCTTCCGGACAAAGGAAAATGGCTAAAATCCAGATTTTGAAAAGTCATACTCATTTGGAAATCGAGTTCATTCCACAAATTGTACTAAATGGAAATATCTTACACTTTTGAAATGACTGGGACGTGTACGTTAATAAGCTAAATTATCTGAATAATACAAACTCAAGAGATTTTGATGAAATCATCTAATGGATAAAAAATGATGCAGCCGGCTCCAAAAAAAGATCAACTTCCTGTTAGAGAAATAATTACTTCCAAACTGTTACGTAGTTTTACCTGGGAAGGTACCCAAGACAGAACATTACCAAATCAAGTTCGAGGGTAGGTGAACCTTTAACCACCCTTTCGCAAGCCGATAGAAAAGTGACAGGCGCAGTTCTCAGGCTAGTCTCCGGCTTTTAAGTCCACTGCACGAGAGTCCACTGCATCATCACAAGCATTTTTTGCAGCATTCACGTCCGCAACCCAGCCTCATCATGTGATCCCCACTACCGTCGGAGGGTCAGAGAAGTGTCATACCGCAAAATTTTAAACTTTACTTTGTGATATTCCTCCCCCTTGGGAGAATATCTCTCGGAGTGTCAGCATGAGCTAGAGGTGTAGGATTAACGAAAAGAAGAAGGAATCATTATCTTAATATGACTTTATTAAGATATTCAACTTAAACCTTTAACAAATTAAATTATAATAATTAATGTAAGAGAATCTACGATGGAAAAATACGCAACACACAATATATATAGATAATAACGACTTAATCTAATTCAGACCACTATCAATAACTGAACCGCCTAAACTTGAATCTAATTTAATCAATTATTCTAATATTAAATAGTCAATTCTACCTTGTTGCAATTTGAAGAATCAACCAATATTGTCCTATGCACAATCTTGTCTTTATTTGCATGCACTGGTATTCAATCACTTATAACTTCTAATCACCGCCACGTTTCTTTATCCAAACTTGAACCACGAACTAAATTAATATTTCTCTACTTGCCATCAACTGCCACAAACTGCCATCAATTGCCATACCTTGTCATGCATTGTCATTTTGTTTACTCTAAGTTCCGATTTTTAAAAGCTTGTTAATTTGTATCTTTCATTCACACTTCACTTCTTGGATTTGATTAAAAAGAGTTGCCATTAATTCTGGCCCAAAGAACCCAAAGGACATGTTAAAGAAAAGACGCGTGAGCCCGTCACATCTTACCATATACGGAGACATCTCTAATTTTTAATAATTATATATATGTGAGATAGATGTTTCCTAAGTCCACAAGAATACAGTTTCTTCAGTCCAAATTAGATGCAGATATTACCTCAGTTCTGTATCTTAATCCTAGAGCACCAGACAATATTCTTTCTCAGGACACATTTTTTCCACACACACACAATAAACAAGTTCAACTACAATTCATCTACAGGTTCATCGACAATTAACATACATCCAAAATCTTATTCGAAGTTTACATCATGACATCTTTGTAACTTTAAATATTTATCTTCGAATTTATTATCAATATGCATTCGTTTACCAGAAATAGTATCGATTGTTTTTTTTTTGCAAAAATAATTATATAAATAAATAATCTATCATTTGCTTATTGCAAAAGTTGACAGATTATCCCATTCTTATTGCTGTATTTTTGCGTCGTGATTGAAATTTAAGAAAATAATAAGATTTGTTTATGTTTATCGAACAGATTATCTTCTAATTTTGGTTGCTGGCAAATCGTGATGCAGAATAACTTAAATAAGCAAAAAAGTAATGTGCACTTAAAAAAATATCCGATTTACAGATTTATTAGAAGAAAATATAAAAATGTTCTTAAACAGCTAATTGAAGCGGAACTTTTGAAAATTAACTGTCAGATAGCGAAATAACTTTTCACTGTTATAAACATTGTAAGTATTTCGATTTTGTTTCACATTTTTCATAAATTAACAATTTACAAAAAAATGGAATACCTGTTACAAAATGGTGAATGTTTTTCGGTGAGTACTATTTCCAGTTATCTAAAAGGATTCTTAAAGCTGAATTAGTAAGCAATTCAGAAGAAATTAATACATAATATGGATTTCTGAGGAATGAAATAATTTCTCTTCAAGTTAATGTGTTTTAGTGAAAATAAAATTAGCTTAAACATTTTAAGACGCAGAAAAGGATCACTAATTGCTCTTCCCATCATCAATCATAAAAAAATAAGAAAAACCACTTTTTTATACCCTTGACGAAAGTTCTTAACTCCTTAACGGATTTTTTATGCTCGAGATAAAGTCATTTGTTATTGGTTGCATATTTTTAAGAATGTTTAAAAAAATCTAATCTTAAAGAGCAAGGGGTACATATACCTATGAGTAATGATCTTGTATTTGAGAAACTAATAAGCTTCTGGTTTGATCATTATGCGCTTCATTGCTGACAGCGTGAAAAAATCAATTAAATACTACCGTAATTTATATGTTTAAAGTCAATAAATTTTACACAAAAGTTTCTAACATTGCTGTCAGCATATAAAGAGGATGTTTTTCTTAAAAATTCAGATATTCCCGATATATACTGAATTTATACACACACACACTCACACACACACACACACACACACACACACACATATATATATATATATATTCTGTTGTATCTACTGTTGCTGTTGTATCAGCTGTAGCTTCCAATGAATTCAAATGCAAACATTTTAAGTAAATTATTGAACATTAACTATAAAACTGATGGTGATATAATTTACAAAATTATTAAGCATCCAATTGCAGAACTACGAAAGCACTTCATTATGGTTTTTGTTGATAAAGTTCCGGGTAATTATGCAATTATTTGAAAGTGGCTTTATGCTTATGTGCTAAACAAACATATTGAAAATAATGCAGCTTTTAAGAAATCTTATTCAAACAATAGATAAATTTTTAATCGAAAGTCTACATTTTATAAAAAAAAAACTAGATTTGAGTATTTTAGATATTAAATTACCTCTTATTTTCCTAACTCCAACCAGACATTGCAGAATGTGCTGACGAAAAAATGACTGATGTTACATTTGGTGCAAATTGGGGGAAGCTTCTTTTGTCCCGAATGATATGGCGAATCCAGAGTGTCTTTGAAAGTAATGTGGTTGTACAGTAATGAGAGACTGCCCAGGATCTACATATTAATTCTTTAGCCCTGGAGTAGATGTCACGTAAGGACCATGTGGTCTTCCGGATCCCCAGGATCGCTGGTAGTCGCATTCGCAAGGTCGTTCGTTACTTCATTCCCGGGCTGGCCTACATGAGAATGGACAAATCATGCATTAATAACCATTGACTAACGCACCACTGTAGGTGTGTCCTTGTCTGCTGTAGCATCAATGTAATTTGTAGGAATGATTACGATGCTGACAGTTTGTTTTACGACAAATGTTTACATTATTCCCTTGCAAATAATTCTCATTCTGCAACTGAGCCAAGTTAATAGCTGGAGGTGTGTAAAATGTATGTACAATGTCGCAAGTCCACACATTGAAAAGATATCAGTGCTCTCAGGCGTAATGCTCGGTTGTAATTGATATCCTGCGTAGAATTCTGTAAGGCAATTTGGATACTATTAATTGTATATTCAGATGACACTCGAATTATCATGAACAAATAGAACAGCAATTCTGTAAAATGATAAACCGAGGGCTTTAAATACCCAATGCAGACGTGAACAAATATTGACAGGTAAATCAATCGAAATGACATGTGAAATTTTATATGATTTCATTAAAGAAGTTGTAGTATAACTGCTACAGAGAGAGTATACTACTGAATTTGAAATTAAGTCATTTTTGGTAGCTTTTTTTCTTATACATATCTCTATATGAAATTTTAAACGAAAAACGTGTGCGTGTGCACAATGAGTTATTATTACCATAGCCAGATAAAAAATACTTTACAATATGTTTAAATTTCTTCATGGATGTCTTAGAATATAGACATGAATTACCAAATGCTATCAGTATAATTCTGAGACTCCAGTAAAAATCTCAGATTTGTTTTATTAGTATGTGTGATGCCAAGAAAATATTTCCTTTAATAATCCTATATCAGCAAATATAGGAGAACAAATCAGATCTCTCAGAAAATTTAGAATGACAGTTTGAAGCTCTTCTTTTCTGGGTCGTTTCCTCATAGGACATAAACAAAAGGAAGATCTAGTGATTATATATCTGAAATCTTTTTTTCTTCTTTGAGCTTGCTGATTGGCATTTTGAAAAGATAAAATGACATAGAAGTATAGAGATAATAAATTGGGAAGGCCAGTTCGAGAAGGTGACACTTCCTTTAATTTTTGACATCTTTAAAATTAGAAGTCTAGACAAATTTAATATCCCTAGTTTTCGTTGTAATCTATTCGAGACTGAGTTCTGGAAATTAAAGACGAGGAAAATGTTCTTTCCGTTTTTTTAGCTGTAAACTGTGCTTGAATTTAATTGAAAACATATATTTTACCAAATTTGAGTGTATTTTCTTTAAAACAAATAAGTAAGAATATATTTTACGCACTTCGAATTTTTTCTGTTCCAATAAAATCTTAAAATATCTAAATATATGCTCCCCACATTTCTATGAGAAATATTGTAGGGTTGGATATGTGCAATGGACAACCTCTCCCCCTGTACTTAGGGTGGAGCAGTCCACACTGACGTCACACCCCGTCAGGAATGTCCGACAAAAAGGACACACGGGAAAATATGTAGACGGACGTTAGGGACGCTAAGCTTTAGACGTAGGAGAAAGACGTTCTCCTTTGCTGTTCAGTATATATAATCTAGATATTTCATCTTGTTAAATAAATCATTATTCATCCTTAGGTTGTAGTCATTTTCCCATAATATTACTTTGTTCTTCAAACTGGTATGCCCAGTACTTTTATGAAATAGTGTACACATAATGGCTACTTAAGGATGTCCCCACCTTTCCTGTTTCGTTGGTTCACTTTAACGTTTTGTAGAGCCTCAATTCGTTTAGCAATGAACTACGAAACGTTTATAGGTCCTTTGTGAAATCTGAGTTTATCCTTGAAAGAGAGTACATATCAATAATGCGATATTGGATAGCTGTTAACCTTCTCGATGTGTAGGGCTACGGTCTTTTACTTGTACTTCGTCTTCTACTTGACCGTAGAAATCGCGGCTTGATCGGCGAGAGGGAAAATGAATGGTCCTTTTACTTAATTCAAAACATTCTGTATAAGATTGAGGTATGGGACCTGGAAAACCAATTTAACAAAAATGAAGCATCGTATTCTTGAAATGAATCCTTTTTTATATCAGCAATATAGCAGGATGCATTGTTCCTATTGAAAATGCCGAATGCAGTTGGATATAGTCATCATCATTACATGATATACTTAATAAGCAACAGTGTTTGTGCATGCCTTGTTTAGATATAAATACATGCAAAATAAAGTACAAAACAATACTAGGAAAACATTCCTTCCAAACATCCATTTCATTGTCTCCTGCAAATTTGAAGTCTTATAGAAATACATTTAAGGCCTGTGATTTCATGTTGTTTCTGACAACTTGGTCAACTGCGTAAGAAACATAAAAATTTCATCTGACCACATTACATTTCTTCAATTGTTCACCAACAGCCCTTGTGCAACTTAGAGACTTTTTATTTTGCTCCCTGAACGTAGGGAAAATATTTTCATTAACTTTTAACTTCATCAATACAGTGTATAGTAAGTGAACACCGCGCTTCAATATAGTTTGACATGATTCTTGATTCTATTACTGCAGCGCTTCTGAAACCATGGGACGTTCCCGTTGGGAGGGCATGGCAAACCTCGGTGGGAAGGGGGCAAGAGCATATTAAAAAGTTAAAAACAAAAGAATTTTTGAAAAAAATTATTACTTTATTGAAAGTAAATAAATAAAATACATTATGACGTAATAAAAAATACTTTCACATTGATATAAAACATTTATAAATGTGTCAGAATTGCACAATATATTTTATAATTAATTTAACAATAATAAGTTACGAATAAGTTTAATAATTAATCAATCACCCTACGCGCTTTCATATATAAAGTTATGAGCAAACATTAACACTTATCTTCATAATTTGTACGGTTTATAATTAATCTCTTAACTGCCTATTACAAGTTACGCGATTTGCTTCCAAATGCTACCGTTTTACACGTATGCAAACGTATGGGGTGTATTGAAGGGAAACAGGAGACAGTGGGAATAAATAAGAAAATCCTTCGCAAACACCGTCAAGTTTATTTTATTGCACTCCAAATCCTTCAGAATAATTTTATGAATAGCAGTGAAAAGAAAATATCGTATTTCAGAAACACCTATACATACGCCAGGGCAATTTACGCACTGGCTGAGCGAGACGTTTTTATACGCTTGTGACACTTAAGAGATTAAAGTCGTATTGTAGTTTTAGCTTCAAAGTACCGTATTATCGAATTCAAGACATTGTTATTGTATGAAAGGGGGGCACGATGCAAATCTTGATTGAAGATTGGGTCGAAATTTTTGAAAGTTTAAGAATCGCTGTATTATTGATTTGTTTTTAGTCAGTATGCAGGCGATTGTTCTTTCCTTTGTATCACTTACCTCTCGTGACGAACACAGTTTACTTTTTAAGACCTAGGGGAATGTTATGATATAGGAAAATCGTTGTAGCTCAAATTTGGAAATGATTAATACATCTGTGGTGAAATCTTTTAATTTCTTAACATATAAGAACGCACACCTCCCAACAATTATTTACGGGAAAGTGATAGATGAAAAAAAAATCCCCGTTTTTGAACTATTAGACCAGTTGACTTGACATTTCGCAAATTTGTTCCTTTTTTTAGTAGAGATCTGCTAGGAATGGGTTTTGTGAAAACTCACACCGGAAGGACTTACAAAGGCATTATAAATTAAGGGAACATGGTACGATTTACACTAAAATTTTTAATTTAAGGATTTTCAATTTTTTTGATTTGCATCATATGTGCGTATACTATGTAAATTAGATTTTGTGCTCAAAACTTCATAAAAAGCTAACCATTTAATTTTTTAAGGGAAAAACTTAAAATGTGTGAATTGATTTAAAATGCTACTCCTCCTACAAAAATTTACTTACACGCATGAAATTTAATTTAAAGTACATCAAACCACGTATAACAAAACTTGGTATGGGTTTTGTGATAACATAATTGATATTTGTACAATTCTTCTTTTTATGAATGCTTATTGAAAATTCCTTAAAAAATGTATAAATTCAGAGTTCAATTATTTTTAAAAAAATAAGTATTGCTTTGATTCAAAAATACATACCAACTTTTGTTCCATGTACTATTAGCAATAGGTAAAAAAATTCAAAGCATTAGGCACAATAGAAAAAAAAGCCTTAGCATTTTAAATGAAAGCAAACTAGTTATTTTATCTTTCTGAGATAAGTCCGTATAAAGTTTTGATTTGCCATAGGAATGTAAATAAAAATCAAAATAAAAGCTATCATAATTCTGCGTTTTTAAGTTTAGAGCTTCCAAATCTTGTGAGGTTAAGGAAATATATATAAAAAATAATTTAGGCTAAAAAAATTAGATTTGATATTTTGACAGATTTTTGTCAATTGTATCGTACTGTGTCCTCTTAAAATTTCCCCTTTTCAACTATTAGGCTAAGACATTTGGCAAACGTGTTTTTTTCGTTGAGTAGAAATTTGCTAACACCTGTTTTTGCGAAATTTGACTTCCAAAGGGAAGAGTTGCGGTGACATAAACAATAAATGTGCATATTCTGTTTTAAAAACTTCATTCCAATTTTAAATCGAATGGTGAGAGCTATAAATATATTTGATTACAATTAAAAAGTTAATGCTAAGACATGCGTATCAATGATTTGAAATGTATACACAATCACACATTATTAAGAAACACGCTGAAAAGCGGATGGGTAACGACTAGTACTATTAAATGTAAATGGCAAAAATTTTAGAAAAAATAGGTTTTTATGAAAATGCATTATTTTTTACACACAATGCTTTCGAGTAAAGGAGAAAATCAAGTAAACTCATCACACAATAAAAACTTCAGCGTCAGTTATCGCTATCTAGCTACTTAGCAGATTATATGGCAATCCCTTTTTTAACGGACGGATGAATTCTTATTTTACAAAGAAACTAGTTTACAAAGCCTCGAAGTCCCATTTCAGTAAAGTAATATTTCAAGAAAAAAATTTTGAAAGGGAAGCAGAATCACGCCCATAAGTAGTGAATGTTCCAAATATAGTTGGCAAAAAGAACTGTCAGGAGAAACCGCAGGAAGTTTAGCCAAAAGATGAAAATGCTCTCTGTGAATTACTTGACCGTGTTCAATGGGTGAAATAGGCAGAGAGCGAACTTTTTTTTTCCCTATGTTACTTTTGTGAAAAAATACTTAGAGAATGCAACGAAGAGAAGTGGAAGTGCCCCCCCCCTCTCTTTTTTTAGAAGAGGTTTTTCGAATAAATCCTGCGCAACTAAAAGAGTGAGAATAAAATTCAAATTCAATGAAGTTACAAATAAAAAGAAAGCAAAAATTACCACTATATATTTTAAGGTTGAAATTGGAAATCATTTGATAATTGTATAACGCTAATCAGAATTTTCTTTTCGGTTCAATCTGCTTAATAGATAACGTAATTTTTTCCCTAGTTTTCTCTACTCTTTTACAAGTTGAGCATAAAAATAACGAAAATTACGATTAATTTGCTTTGTTGTTTATAACTTAAGCTAACATTATTATTTTAACTGCGCATAATGCTTATTAATAGTATGGAAGCTTTCTTTTGAATAAGTTATTTATAAATAATAATCCCATTTTTTCAGTAATGTAATATTACTCATACTTACTTCCCAAACTTCCTTATAATTGTACTGAAACATATTAGTGGTTCTATATTTTTTATTTAAAAAAGCATCTATTTTTTTTTTCAAAAATTTCTAATAAGGAAACAAACTAGATGAAATATTTTGTCATTTAAGCATTTGTTTTATTGTATAATGAGCTTGATAGTGTTTTTGCATTTATTTCTTAAGACCAAAGGGAATTAGGCTTGAGTTATCTATGTCATTTTTCAAACTTTCTGTACTTGTGACCTAATTTTCAATCATAATTTCCATCGCACTTATCTCCAAACAATAATAATGAATGGAATTCAATAATAATATATTTTTATATAAATCTACACATCTTTAATATAATAACCGTACAAATTATTAAGATAAGTAAAGAATTTTACATGTACTTTTATGATATGCCCATAGTCATTGGTTATTAATCTCTTGTCCTTAACGTAGTATTGTTAAATAAATTATGAGATCCACACACACACACATTGCACAGTATTCACAGTACTGATATATTTATAAGTATATTATATCAATGTAGACGTGTATTTATTTTTTATTATGTCATAATGTATTTTGTTTTGCTTCCTTTCGCTAAATTAATTGGTGTACAACTTTGCTTCCGCCGTTTTGAATAGATGGCTGTAGCGATAAGTGGAAGTCGAAATAAATAGATCGTAGATGTCACACAATAAGCTTAGGTATTTGTAAACATAACGCCATCGAAATATTTGTCGATTTGTGTCTGCATCATAAAGTTATTCTCGATTAAACATGCCAGGTTACGAGCCAAATTCTCGTCATTTGTGGGAAGTTTTAATTTTCTACTTTAATATGAAGAAATCTGCGGCTGAGGCTCATCGAATGCTCTCAAATACCTATGGTGAAGCCGCTATTAGCGAAAGAACGTGCCGAGAGTGGTTTCAACACTTCAAGAACGGTGATTTTTGACGTCTAAGACCAGCATGGCGGTGGAAGAGAGAAGGTTTTCGAAGATGCAGAATTAGAGGCATTACTTGACCAAGACTCGTGTCAAACGCAACAAGAATTGGCAGGATCATTGGGAGTGACGCAACATGCTATTTCAAATCGCCTGAAAGTCATGGGAATGATTCAGAAACAAGGAAATTGGGTGCCGTACGAGTTGAAGCCGAGAGATGTTGAACGGCGTTTGTTTGCTTGTGAACAGCTGCTTGCAAGTCAAATACGGAAGGGCTTTCTGCACCGCATTGTGACTGGGGACGAAAAATGGGTTCGTTACGATAATCCCAAGCGCCGAAAATCATGGGATATCCTAGCCATACTTCCACGTCGACGGCCAAACCGAATATTCACGGTTCCAAGATCATGCTCAGTATTTGGTGGGACCAGATCGGAGTAGTGTATTATGAGTTGTTAAAACCGACTGAAACAATCACAGGCGATCTTTATTGAACGCAGTTAATGCGTTTTAGCCGAGCATTGAAAGACAAACGGCCGCAATACAACGAGAGACATGATAAAGTGATTTTAAAGCATGACAATGCTCGACCCCATGTTGCGAAAGTGGTCAATTCATACTTGGAAACGTTGAAATGGGAAGTCCTACCCCACCTGCTGTATTCTCCAAACCTTGCTCCCTCGGATTATCACTTGTTTCGATCAATGGCACACGGCCTGGCTGACCAGCACTTCCGGTCTTATGAAGAAGTAAAAAAGTGGATCGATTCGTGGATCACTTCAAAAGATGACCAGTTTTTTCAACGTGGGATTCGTACGTTGCCCGAGAGATGGGAGAAAGTAGTGGCTAGTGATGGACAATACTTTGAATCATAAATGTATAATCAGTTTTTTACAATAAAGCCTCAAATTTCAGAAAAAAACGGCGGAAGCAAAGTTGTACACCTATTAATAATTTTTTAAGAAGACTTGGTATCCTTTGAACAACTTTCTTTCTTTATGTATTTAAAAATTATATTTTAACATTTTATAAAATATTTCTATTCAAGAAAATAATTCGAAAGGAACGCATTATTCCTACAATTTTAAAAATTTAAATTTTTGAAGAAAATTTGGAAAATTTTAAAATCGTAATCCTTTTGTAAATATTAATTTTTTGACCTGAATTTTTTTGTAATATTCTTATGGATGATCTATATAAATAACTTTAGAGATCGATTTTACAATAACTTAATTCATTTTTGAGAAAAAGAATAAAATGTTGACATGCATGCTAAAAATCAACGAGAGAAAAAACCAAATATCTCTTACATTAAAATTTTTTTATAAAAATAATTCAGTTTACAGCAAAACGGATCCCTAATTTTATTACATGTTTATATATAACACGCGGGGAAAAATGGAAGTTATTGGTAAGTAGTTGTGGAAGGCAGTGGCGCACCTAGGAATTTTTCAAGGGGGGTCGAAAGTTCACCATTCTTGTATCATGCTCCTTTTGACTTTGTCGGTTTTCGCGAACAAAACTCAGTAAAAAACTAATTATTGAATAAATAATAAGCATCAATCAATAAAATTAATCATTAAGAACAAATACTTAATTAAATTTTACGTACTATATACTTAGAATTATAATCAATCGGGAAAAAATCAAGGGCTTTGGGGTGTCCGGAGCCCCAGGACCCCTCCCCCTTGTTTGCACCACTGGTGGAAGGAATAGCATTTTGAATGCACTAATGTTTCGAAAATCCACTTTAAAGTTTATAATTCTGAAAAAATAATCATACTAAGCTCAAATAAACTTAAAAAACCACTAAAATATATTAGTAATACATTTTTCTTTAAAATAATTACATTTTCGTATTTGTTCAATCCATACATTTTTATAAATGATCAACTTTAAGAAGGTATTAATTGCACAACAAAATTCAAGAAAAATGATAAAAAAAATTTTTTTCCTGTCGTGACAGAAAGTTTACTTTTTCTTCACTTAATATTGAAGTATTACATTTGTATGAAAAACATATCAGGAATAAGAACTGAAATTATATGAAATTATTGATATAAATGCCTTAATTCAAAAATTTTACATGCACGCATTTCACAAAGAAGAAATTTACATTATGGTATTGCCTCGGAAATATTCTGCTTTATATATTACACATTCCTCCTTTATAGTTATTATTTCTCTTTATAAAATAGATTTTTTTTATCAAAACACTTTTCTTAGCTTTTTTTTCTAAAAAAGGGGCATGAACGAATTGCCTAATTTGTTTTCAAATGAAGTTTTATTCAACTTCTAACTTTCCGACTTGAACAAATGCTTTATCAATCGAAAGATAATAATGCAAAGAATAAGATTAATCAAAAATAAAAAAAATAATAATTAATCGCGGTCATTTTGGGGGTGCCAAGTATTCTTAAGTATTTTTTTTTCGACATTTCGATGTAGTCGCACTTTCCTTGTAGGGTAATCACCCCCCCTCTCAAGGTGGATGCGCCCACAGTTCGAGTAACACTGATGTACATTGTGAATCGAAAAGGGGATGCTTAAGTTTCTCGGTGATGTTTTTAAGAAGAAATTTGTCAAAGTAATTTGTAAGATCAAGGAGTTTCATTAGTCTTAATTTTCTTGCTGATGATGCATATTAGTGGTACAAATATTACAATTTGCATGCTCTATTTAAAACTTATTGATGTTAGTAATTATGTAATTTGGGATCATCATTTTAATGATAATTACTTTTAAAGAATAAGTATTATAAATAATTAGAATTCTCTAGAAACAGTTTTTAAGGGTACGAGAAGTTAATTTACAACAGTAATTTTACTATTTTTTTTTCATTAATTTAGAATTATTAAGTTAAAGACGAGGTATTTTATTGCAAATATTTTTTTTCATATATAAAACTATAATTTAAGTTACAATTACAATCATAAGGGACAAATATAAACTGCTTATATTTCCTTTGATATCATGTTTTCGTAAACATGATTCTATTATCTTTCTTGTTTGTGTCCAATTTATAAAATAAAATGAAATAAAATAAGTTAAATAACTTTTATTAAATGATATGCAAATAAGATTTTCTAAATTTAAATGGGTCAATTAAAAGGAATATATTTATGGTTATAAATGCCGATAAAATGCGTTTTAACTAAGAGAAATATTAAACTCGTTCACGTCTTTGAATTGCTATCAATATATTACCGTGGAAGTTCTCTTCATTGTAGAAATATTCTATAATTAAAGTAGTTAAGTTTTGATTCTACAAATGACTTAAGTAAAAACTATTAATATCATTTCAGTTCATTGTTCTGTGTATCTATTTGAATATAATTTACTTTGATTAATGTACAAAACAGCTGTAGCTTCAAAATAATTCAAAATGTTCTGTAGCTTCAAAATAATTAAATATATTTAAGAACGTTTAGATCATAAATAACTTCCATACCCCTTTGAGTGTAACATATAATAATAGGTTTGAAATTAATTTAATAAATTCTACGATTTTAATTGAATATACAATTATTCTACGATTTTAAGTGAAGGCATAAATATGATAGTTAATCCTACAGGCTCACTTGGAGATGCTTATTTAATGTACCTAACTCATTAAAATAACAGAATCTCTTTATAAATCATGTTATCCTATACATAATTCTATCAACAAAAAGAATGAGTAATTATTGTAAATCAATTCCATGTGTTGAGATTATGTGTTTTAATAGTAATTTAAATGCGTGTATGTGATTACAGAAACTCGATAAGTAAAATCATGGAAATTAAGTAGCAAGCATTTTAATCTGATTATCTATGTTTAGAATCCAATTAAGTTTCTCGCGCGCGCGAACTCGCATAAATGCAATAAAGTACAATTCATTGTTAATTATTCATGGGTGTCGATTCCTCATTTCTTACTTTTACAATGTAATTTTGTACCATGCTGTTGAAATTATAATGTTTTATTAAACTTTTAGAGGTATGCTTAAAAGTTTGCGCCAACATTCATGTGCCATGAATTATAATATATATTAGTTTTTTTTTCATTTTTGTAAGATAAAAAAATATGTTTCCTAATAGTAATTAAAAACAATTTGTTATTTTTCCGTTTAGTCGGTACAACTCTCGCCAAGTTGCTGGTATTGGTCATGCCACTCAATATACTACACACAAAAAAATACCTATATATGTAAATTCCATTTTATTTCCCACTTAGTATTATTAGTTCCCCATCTATTTTCGATGGATTTGAAAAAGATGGTGCATGATCCATTAGAGGGATCAAGTTACATGTTCGAGACCCTAAAACTGGTTTCAGACCAGGCATTTTTGTGCCAAGACACTTCGTTTCCAGTCAATGTTGCCGGCTACTTGTTTTTGGCTGTTTTTCGCTCAATTACGATATATCGAGCATCACTTGTGGTTGTTTTCTTCGACCTAACTTTCTTAACTAACTACCTGTTCTTTGAAAAGTTTTCTACCTACATGATACAATTTAGTCATTTTTAAAACCTTGAAAAGCAATCGTCAAAATAAATCCATAAAATAACCAAACTATATTACACATATTAAGGCGTTGTGACGTTTTCCCACCACGCAGCTGAAAACTCGACTCCTTTTTGTAGATAAAATTATGGGTGGCCCTTTATAACCATTATGCTCTTCTATTTGCAAACACATTAGCATTCTACTGATTTTGCCTTTTCTTGTTCTGATCACAAAAGGTAATTTTCTTCAATTCTATGATCTGTAAACTGAAAAATGACTCTATTGCTGAAGTTTTACACTCTGATGTATTTTTCTCTCAATTAAATCGTAATTTATTGTTTTATCTTATACCTTAAATGAAAATTCTTACGTGAAGTTAACATTAAAAAGGAGTGTTGAATATATACCTCTCAAAGAAACAAAACTTTTCTTTGGAATTATATAAGATTTAAAGTAAGCGTCACACTCTTAAGCAAATTCTAAATAATTTTATGTTATTTTTTAATCTAGATCTACACAGAATAAAGCATGCAACCTCTTTCTTGGAGATGTAAAAGTTAAAAACACAATAAAGTTCATAAAAGCAAACTCCATCTAAAACCTGATATTTGTGCACATGTGAATTCCATTTATAATTCAAGATTCTTCTAATATGTCATAGATAAGAGTCCCTGTAGGTTACAGAAGTTTGGTCTTGCATTACTTTTTTTTCTTTTCAAGCTGTAAATAGCTCTTTTTGAAATAAAATAATCTAAATCTCACATTAATTATATACACATAATATTGACTCTTGCAAACTGAAAGCGTGATCTCTCTCTCTCTCTCTCTTAGTACTTCTAGTAAATCTCAATGATAATTATTTGGTTAAAAGAGATTTTAAAAAGTACTGAAAGCTGATATAATTTTAACATGTTTGCAAGTATGCATTTCTTTCCTTTCTTCTTTCTCAAGGCGCACAATATGCATTAACATTTTCAGAATATTCCTAAAAAATCTTTAAATCTAATTTTATTAAACATTTCTTTATTATGAACATTTATCCAAGAATTAAACAGCTTTTAGTTTTAGAACATGGATCCTATTTTATATTTTTGGAATGGAAATGGAGTTACGTTTTAATAATTTTTTAAAAAGATAACCCACCCCATTTAATGGGGTAATTATGTTTTTCCAGATATTATTTAATAACTATTGAAAATATCAAAAACTTTTTTAATTTTTCTATATACTTTAAACTCTCATTTGAAGTTTAGCATTTAAATAATTTCCGTTTCAGTTAAGGTACTGACGCAATTTTTCCGAGTTATTTTTTAAAATTACAAAACTTACCATAAAATCCGGTGTATAACGTGAACTTAGAGCAGAAAAAAAATAAAATTCAAATTTACGAGTGCGCGTTAAACACGGGATATGAAAATGATAGATTCAAAAATAGAAAAGAGTAGCATAAAAAAGTTATATTAGTTATTAAGTTCTGTATAGATCGGAATACTGTTTATTTAAAAGAAATAATGTACCTAATGAACTTAGAGGGGTTTTTTTGGAAGTATACAATATTTTTTTGAAAAGTCGGGCATAGTACTTCAAATTAATGACTTCAATACCTATAAGAATTGCATATGTACATTGCAGGTTCCTTCGCAAAAAAAGGGGGAGCGCCTTATACGATGAATATATCTAAAAATTAAAAATCGCAGCTGGAAAGTATGGGTGCGCGTTATACGCCGGATTTTACGGTATTCTTTTTTAAATTGCATGAAACAGATAAACTAACTTTTTCTGCGATAAATTGAAAAAAACCCATCCATTTTCATATTAATTTATGAAAATAATAAGCTGTACTGTGTAAACATAGCAAATTCTTTAAAAGATTCCAAAGAAAGTCCTCGATCTACACTTAAGCACATCCAAAACACTCAATTCTTCAGCATTATTTAGTTTGTTTCTCCCTTTCCCGAAAATTATGTTAAATAACATTAATTCAGTTTATAGAATATGGTCTTGGCTGAAATTCTCGCCTAATCATCCTCTTTTTCAGGCAATGAAATGCTTAAGAAAGGTTTCGTTATTGTAAACATATCACGAACTGTACTGATGATACGAGACATTGGAAGAGCAATTCTCGTCTGATTTTGTTAATCTTCAACAAAATGCGTTAATGGATGTTTAATGAGTCAGAACGAACATGCCCTCCCTTGTCTCTATTCTGGAGTGTGTAATGTGTCAGGTGAGGTAGAAATATATTTATTTAGTCTAGCAGACACTGTTACTCTCCAATTTTGTTTTAGATGATTTAAGTAAAATGTGTTTAATGTAGAACGAGAAGTTACGACAGTAGTTTTTTTTTTCAGAACAGTTCTAAGGTATATGTGCGTTAGGACAAAGATATAAGACTTTTATACCAACAGAAAAATCTCTTCACTTTATAATTTTTTGTGATTTAGTAAAATAAAATAACAAGGCTTAGCTTTGAAAATGAATAAATTACATGGCACTATATACAATCCGTTATGAAGTTAAGGCATGGGTGTTTTTTATATCTTTCCGAATAAGTCTAAATTTAATTAAATTTAAACTAATTCAGTCAAAAAGATGTTCTTTGTTTCTATTAGAGTGATATATAAAAACAAAATGCAGAGTTAAATAGTTATTTTTTAGTCAGATATAAGATGTGAAACTAAATGGAAAACAATTCTAAGGCAAAACCATAGTTATTAACATCTGAACAATAACGTACAATAATGTGATGGGTTCTATCCACGGTTTTTCAACTAATCATATTAAGGTTACTACGTTCGGAACCGTGATTTTGCAAAAGCGTATAAACGGATAATACTTATTATATTTAGAATCACTTATACTAGAAAACGTATATAAAATTCTTTTAAGAATATTCTTACATTAAAAATTTATTTAAGTGCTACAATAATTTGACAAAGGATGAACATAGAATGACAAGTTTTCAAAACATTCTCCTTTTATGAAAAATTCTTCTATTATAATAATATTTTGTGTGGCTGTATATAGCTCAGACCTCTGTACAGAGGCAAAACTAAGATTTTTGAAATATATAACTTAGAAGTGAATTTATCAATATTTTGCTATAACAGAGGGGATAAATTTTGAGAAAAAAAAGCCCTTAATTATTTCAATGTGTGGTAACTCTGAAAATTATGTGAATTTATCAAAATTCTCAGTTCAGACTCTCTGGAGAAGTCTTTATATTAGCAAAATATTATTAAATAAAAGCATTTTTTATAAAAGGAGAATGTTTTGAAAAAAGGTTACTCTAAGTTAATTTTTTGCCAAAATATTGCCTTTAAATAATTTTTTGTCATAATATCCTTAAAGCAATTTTATACATGTATTCTTATATAAGTGACACTAAATATCATGAAAACTATCCATTTATGCAATTTTTTTGAGTTATCACGCCCCTCAAGGAGGCGTGCCCCACAGTTTGAGAAACGCTGGATTACCCTTAAGAGGAGTTGGAAACATCTCTCTTTCTCTATACTGACAATGTTAAATTGGCTGAGGAGTTGAAACATCTCTCTTTCTCTATACTGACAATGATGTACCTTTTCTCAAAATCTGTTTTATGTACGTGCTTGAAATTTTTCATACTATTAAAGTACACCTCTTTCATTATACTAAAATGAGCTTTTAGCTAATTTTGAATTTTTTAATAAATTATGAAATATTTTATCAAACATTGCGAAATTTGACCCATTTTTTAGTTAAAAAATTTGTAAAAATTAAATTTTTGAGTTTTTTACAAAAAGCTCATTTTAGTATATATTAGACATCATTATAAATAATTCATAAAAAATTTACATACATGTGAACAGTAGTTTCTCAGAAAAGGTACATCGCACATTAAAATTTACATTTTGAGATAAATTGATTTTAATGTATACAGTGAGACTTCTAATCGAGTAGGAGATAAAAAAATAAAAGGCTCAATTTAAAATAAAAGATACATGTTTTGGTTTATATTAGTCGTTACACTTTTAAGCAAAAACAAAGTAATTTGCGTACAACTTTCGCCATTAAAATGGGCGTGGCCCAAATTCAATGATTATTTAGAAATACGTTTTAAGGGTTTCTAAATACCCTAGAGATTAAAGTAAGGTATTTTTAGAAAGGTTAAAATCTATACAGTTTGAAAATGTAAAAATCTCAAATTGTCAGAAAAATAAGATTTTAGCTTTCCAACACCTCTTAAACGGCCATCGGTGTCATTTCGACACCGCGATATAAAATATATTTAGAATGTAATTTTTTTAATAAATGATTGTAGGACATCTGTTCAGTAAGGCTTAATTTTAAGGTATCCGACTACCCTAAAATCACGATTTTTTTTCAAAAATTTACAAGTATTTTTATGACATTATTTTATAGGTCATCTTATTAGCTTTATAAAAATACCAATTTTTTTTTATTTTCCTTTCACTAGAAGAAAAACTACAAGTGTTTTAGTAAGAGCAGATGCCATAACGTTATTCAAGATTTTAAACTTTAAAATGAGTTTTACTCGAAATATGTTTTTTTTTCGAAAAACTCAAACGGGGACAGCGATTGCTGAAAAAGTTTTTAAAATAATGTGCGGGAATTTTTTGTGTATATTCTGTATAACCGCAAAAGTGTTTTAACCTTCAGATTTACCAATCGTTGTTTTATTTCAAATTTTACAGTCCTTTATGTGAATATAATCACTGTTTTTTTAAGCAATTTCATGCAGCCACTAAGATAAAGTGCTCTACTTTTTGTAAAAATTAAAATATCTCTTATCCTGAAGGTCATTTCAAATATGAATCACAAAGTACACATCCAAAATTGCGAAATTGTTGAAAAAGGTTTTGTGCAGAGCTGTCCCCGTTTATGTAATTTTTTGTACATTTTTACCAGTTTTTTCTCATTTGAATAATAATTTTTTTTTGTTTTCAATTTTAGGATTTTTTTCTCAAAATATACTAAATAAATCTGAAAATCACAAAAAAAAATCCACATAACTCCATTATTTAAAAAAAATAGTTGCCGCAAGTATTTGGATACCTTAAGACTTTTTAATATTATCACATGTAATTATCATATATTGTGATTTTTATATCACAAAAAACTGACCTTGACATTGTATTTCGTGAAGCTTGTTGGACCTTTTCTTTAGCGGGAAACATTTCGAGTCACAAATTTGCAAAGAAACTTACTGTTATGAGGTATTCATTCTGTACCATCCCTAACGACATATATATATATATATATCAGAATTTACTATAATATTATCATTTTCATCTGTTTTTTCTTCGGATTCTTCACAGTCACTTTCATTGAAACATATGTCTGCATCGGAATCTAAATTAGAGCCAATTCATTCTCAGAAAGCCATCGCAACAAACTAGCAATTTCATCAAGTCTTAGCCTTTTTGTAAGAGCCATCGCTTAAGGGTGTCATCTCTGCCCTAAGTTCGAAAATTGAATATTTTTTATGAGCAGATGAGCAATAACTATGTAACAAAACACGTAGACACAACAATTTTAGTATAATTGATATATTTTCATCGTGAACTCAATAACACTGCATTCAAGGTAAAAAAAAATGTGCGATAGGACTTTGGAAAGTTTGTTTTAATATCGGTATATACTGAGTGACATCTATTTTGTTGAATGACAGCTTTTTTATAATGATAAATAGCCTTGGTGTCAAAATGGCACCAGTGGACGTTCTAGGTATATTTAGTTGTAAAATCACTTCTGATTAACCGAGAACCACAAAAAAGCTTTTGCGTAATCACCAGGGAAAATGATTAAAAGTCACGAAAAAGTTTCAATTTCCCTGCAAAAATGCGGAGAGGAGAACAAAATAAACAAGCTCCGGTATCCAATTTACACCGACGGACGTTCTAGTATTAATCATAAAACAGCGTTTCTCACACTGTGGGACGCGGGTTCTAGGGGGGGCGGGAGTATATTGAGAAGTGATAAACAAAATATTATTTTAAGAAATTATTAATTTACTGAAAATATATATATATATATATAAAACAAAATATATTCTGGCATAATAAAAAATAAAATACGCATTTACACTGATAGAATACACATAAATATATCAGTTCTGCGCAATGTATTTTATAATTAATTTAAGAACTAATTTAAGAATACTAAGTTAAGAACAAGGTTAATAATTACCAGTGACTTCAAGGTCTTGTCATATGCAAATTTATATGCTAAAACTAACAATTATCTTCATAATTAGTACGGTTTATAATGAATCTCTTCAATGCCAATTAAGGATTACCTCATCCATTCTCCAATACCCCCGTTTTGTAACATATAGGCGAGTGCATGCGGTGTAATGAGGGAGGATTTTGAAAAAAAGAATAAATAAGCAATCCTCTGAAATAAGTAAATATGTCGCAAACCTGTCAAGTCAAGGTCCTTTTGTTGCACTCCAAAGATTTCGGAATAGTTTTATGGATATCAGTACACAGAAAAGATCATACTTTGGAAAGACGTATATATACGTCCGGGGCAATTGACGCACTGGCTAAGCGTGAATCTTTTATATGCGCCGGTGACACCTAAGAGGTTAAAGTCGTAAAGTAGCGTCAAAATATATTATTATTGAAATCAACACATTGTTATTGTATGGAGGGGCGCTATGAAAATAATGATTGAATAATGGGTCGCAAAATGGAAAGTTTGAGAAGCACTGTCATAAAGTGATACAAAATTGCTAAATCTGAATTTCTTTTTGTTATGATGAAGTCTGCTTCTACAACGACCCCTACTGCACCCCCAACCTACCGGTTAATTGCGATATTTTTTTTTTTCATTTCATAAATTTATTTATAGAATGATAAAAAAAAACAATAACTTGAACATAATGAAAACCACGACATTTCTAACTCACAGTCACGTGTTCATGAACGGCGAAGTGTCAGTTAAGACTCATATTCTCTCGTGTTTTGATTCTACTTCAGACCCTTTTTTTAGCCATCCTGTTAGCCTGTTTTGATGTAGGAATAGTTTAAAGAATAGTTGCTGAGATATTGTGCTTTCTGTCATAACGGGTGGTTAGAAATTGCGTGAAATGTTGACAATAGCTCTGCGTGTTTCCTCTCATGTAAAAGTTTATAAGCCGGCCCTGGAAATAAATCTTTTGGAATGTATAGAGTTTATTAATGAAAAAAAAGTAATAACAATCTGAATTTCTTGGGTTTTCGCTATAAGCGATACGTATTAACAATTCAACATTAATAACTTGATTGTGAGGTTGTAGAGTTTATCAAGAAAAAAAAAAAAAGAAAGAAAAACAAATAAGAATCTGAATTTATAAGGAATTTAGCTTAATGATACGTATTAACAATTTCCACTCTGAAAAAAAACCTAATTGCGAAGTTTTTTGATTATTTTAATTTTTAACTTTAAAAAATATAATGATTGAGTATGGTATGTGAGGTAACTGGATTAATGTAACTAAGTTGTATTAGAAACACATTACGTTTTACTTTATATTCCCATACAGATTGAAAAATCTATTTCTGAGTTTTGTTTAATAGCCTTCGTAAACTTGTTATTAAATCTCTCCCTTGTGTGTGTGTGTAATATTTTTTTTCTTTTTAAATCAGTCCAAAAAGCCTTTAGCTGCATGTTGATTTATTCAAAATTTTAACAAAAAATTAGCTTTAATATTCAATCTATCTAATTTCGAATTTAACAATTTTGACGTAGTATCAATAACATGATGGTTATTTGTTCTTATTTCTGGTAATATTGTTATAAGTTACCTGAAATGAATTTTTAAAAATAATTGCATCATATAACTTTAAACCGTTTCCAAAAGGAAAAGTAGACACATTTATGAATGTCATGGCATTTTTAAAAAAGTATTTTTACATTCCTTGTATTTTATTTTTCATAAAATAAAACTTGACTCCAAGCATTTTCCTTTAAAAAGTTGTTCTAAAGTTGCATATTAAGTAACAAAATGTATCATTTTATGTCTCTAAAATTAGCTTGTATGTACTTTTAAAGTTACCGATATGCACCGACAACAGTGTTGAAGGACTTTGGTTGCGCAAGATTTGTTCGACTATTATGTTGGCAATAAACATGAAGACAGTAAAATTTTACGATTTTACAACTATTCATCATTTTAAAAATCATCATAAACTTTCGTTGGCTAATGTTTATATTTTATGACTGTGTCGTGATACTCTAAAATACAGAAGAAAATGACCAATTAGCGATTTGAAACACAAGCGATAAGAGAATAATATTTTAACTGACATTTAACGTGTAGTACACCATAGGAATAATAAAGCGTCTTCGATCAGAAGAATGTTTTTTTTAATATTGCTGTATAAAATAACCTTCAAACGCCTTTATTTGATGGAATTATATTAATTTATTTAAAACAGAGGAAATGTTAGTTAAAAGTTAGTTATTTTCACGATCAAATGATGCTTTTTAATTTATGTAATCAGGAATCCAAGAGAAATGTCTGAATTTTAAGTATTTAAAATCAACTGTGGTACTCTCGTACTTTTCTCAAGTTTAACATTATTTCTTCTATATATTAACATGTTATAAAATATCGATGTGGTAATACATTTCCATTATGTAACATTACTATAATATATTTCAATTTGCCGCAAAGTGAAAATGATAGCCGAGTTTTCATGGTGTAGCAAATATTATTGCGAAAAGACCAGTTAATTTCTTTACGGACGAAAATACCATAGTAATTGCCTTGGATCAAGGGTACTTAACATGTTTTCTGCCTTCCCAAACATGCGATCGATATTTCACACGGGCCTCAATAAAATGATCAATAATAATAATTATAATAATGATGAAACATGAGACTAATGCAATATATTAGACATTTAAAATTCTGAGAAATCGATCAACATATCAAAACTACATTTTTGGCTTTTAACAAATAATCCATCTCTATCAAACACAGACACGCACATATTTTAAATTTTATCTATTTTTGGAGCATTTTCGATTTTTTTTACATCCACGGTCATGCCCCTAGTTTACATTCTACTGTCATACAAACAAAGCTACGGTGCCGTTTGATAATTTTCATTTTTTTTCTTTTGAAAAGGCTTCCCTTATTTTTACTTCAAATATTAATTTATCAAGTGTAAAAAAGCAGAAAAGTGTTTAGACTGAACTCTTGACTGCGCGCGAAATCGGTATTATTTTTTTATAATTAAAACTCAGTTTCAACCATAAAATAGTCAGTATTCAAGTCCATTTCGCTGTTTGACTGCTATTTGTTGTTTCTAACACACACACAATTACAGTTATAAATAATAAAGAAATCTTCCGAATCTTACCTATACAACACACCGACAGCAAATTTGTTAGATTAGATTGCTTGATATAGATAAAACTTTCCTCTAAATTGTTAATATATTGTACTTATATAATTCAATATTTTAGCGCAATAATCCATGACGGACCACTCAGAAAGGCTCAGTGGGTTGCAGGCTAAATGTCTTGCAGTAGACTTAATGCTCGCTCGAGCCCAGAGCCAGTTAAGGCATCCGACTACGTTCGGAACAGTGATATTGCAAAAGCTTATAAATGAAAAATATTTATGATATTTAGTGTCACTGAGATTAGAAAACGTATATAAAATTGTTGTTAGTATATTATTACTGTAAAAAATTATTTAAGTACAATATTTTAACAAAAAATTAACATAGAATAACCAATCTTCAAAATATTCTCCTTTTATGAAAAATGCTTCTAATATAATAATATTTTCCCTGTACATAGCTGAGACCTCTGTACAGAGGCTGAACTATTATTTTTGAAAAAAATATGAACTATAAGGCATTTTTCCTTATTTTACTACAACAGAGGGGATATTTTTTTAAGAAAAAAATGCCGATAGTTATTTCAATTGGTATGGACACTGAAAATAATGTGAATTGTTTTAAAAATCTTGGTTCAGACTCTCTGGAAAAGACTTTACACTTTATAAAATCAAAATATTATTATTTTAGAAGCATTTTTTAAAAAAGGAAAATGTTTTGTAAATATATTATTCTAAGTTAATTTTTTGCTAAAATATTGTATTTAAATAATTTTTTATCAAAATGCCCTTAAAACAATTTTATACGTGTATTCTAATCTAAGTGACACTAAATATCATAAAAAATATCCATTTATGCGCTATTTTTTAAAACATATTTCCGAACGTAGTCAGATACCTCAAAGTACTTCAGGACACCATAAATTTTGACATTTGAGGAATTTGACTGTTCGCTATCTCTTCTGACTTAATCCATTTAAGTATCACCGCACTTCGAAGTCCGGATTTTCCCACTATTCTCAAGCATTATAACATATTGTCCCAGTGTTTTTCCTAAGAAAGAAACTACGTGCATTTAATAAAGAATTGCAATTTCATAGTTCTTGTTATTGGTCCCTGAATTCTTAGAAGCTGATAGGATTTTGGTTACGAGTGAAGAGCTAAGTCATATTGTTGAGTTACTTTTTTAATAGTTTGGGTCATGACATTTTCCCAGAAGCTTCACTTTAAGTAAACTTATCAACTGTTTCTTTAATTATCTCTGAGAATTCTTTATCTCCAATTTTAAATCTCACCCCTCAGTAGTATTCACTATTACACTTCAAATGTTAAACTCAGAAATCTACAGTTAAGGACGTTATGTATATTGTTGCTTAAATATATGTGTGCTTATATGGGGAAGATCTAAACTATGAATGTCTTAATACAGTGCTTCTCAAACTTTCAATACTTGTGCCCCCCTTTTCGATCACAATTTTTATCGCGCCCTCCTTATACATTAATCATGTACTAAATGCAATAATAATGCACTTTGACGCTAAAGCTACAATAGGCGATCTTAATTATAAACCATACAAATTAGTAACATAAGTATTAAAATTTTGTATACTACTTTTATTATGTTATTTTTCCTTTCTCTAATTTTTAAATTGGAACATATTGTAAAATGCGGTGACTGCTTAGAAGACAAAATATAGATATCTGCTAAATATACAAAAGGAACTCAGAGGGTGAATTTCTAATCATAAGCATTTCTTATAAAAACTTTGCTTTGCAAGACAAGGCCATGGAAGTCGTTAATACTTATTAAACTTGTTCTTAATTTAGTAATAATTAATTAGTTATTAAATACTCTGTGCAGCACTGATACATTGAACGTCTACCGGCTAAAGTACCCGATCTTTGCCCGAGTTCATTTATAAGAAAATAAAACATTATTGATATAATAGCTGAATTGTAAGGAGTGCAAAGCCAAATGCTCGACAATGTTTACAAAAATGTATAATGATTTTTTAAAATGGTTGCTCAAATTATAATTAGTTTTAAGCGAATGGTAATTTTAAGCGTCACAGAATTAGCATTTATATTTGATGTTAAATAATGAAAATTCTGATGAAGAATAACTGTATTATTTTTAATATTTAAAAGCGAAAAGACTTCAACATGTTTTGACCCGGGAGCAGGCGTGCACTCGAGAGCGGTTAATGAGTCACCCCAATCCTTTTTATTAATTATTTTATTGTACACGATACAAATCGTTATTCCAGTGAATAATTTAACTAAGAGAAAGTTTTCATACTTACTTTCAAGGACTTTTCAATTTTTCTTTGGTAACAATTAAACAGTTTTGCCAGAATTAACGATTTCGTAATAGAGTACTCGTAAAAATAAGTCTTGGCCAAGTAATTCTTCAAAGTGTGCTCTCCATGGTTTTCCAAATATAATAAAACTCTTTTGCATGGAAAAAAGCGTAACAGAGAAATACATTACTTACAACTTCCCTAAATGAGAAACAAAATCATAAAAGAGGGGTCATAACTATAACTGTACCAATAACTTAGAAGGTTAAACAGATTACAGCTATAATGTGCAGTATTTCAAAAATAATGACAGTAATGAATTTTTTATGTACCTAAATTTTTTCGATTCTGCGTCTGGGATCTATTTTTTCTCTGAAAGAATTATATGTTAGGTTTAAACAGAAAGCGTAGTAAAAAAATCTCTCATCATGCGATTACAACAAATCAAATAAAAGTTTTTTTATTTGGTTATAGGATCAAAGATAGCTAATTAGGTATAATAAGTTTTTATTTTTGTTGACTTAATATCGTGCGCGCGAGCCTATAAATTATATCAGAGTAAAAGTGCTTTTTTTATTATCTCTGAATATATTTTGTTTCAATTCATTCCAGAACATTAATTATTTTTAAATATTTTATTAATTATTTTTAAATACTTTATTAATTATTTTTAAATATTTTATTTTCGATATGCTCGCGCCCCCCGTAGGATTATCGCGCCCCACAGTTTGAGAAACACTGTCTTAATATTATGTTTGATTCTGTGCGATATTTCGCAGCATCCTACTCCTTTGAGAATAACACGTGTGAAAAAATGATTTTCTAAACATGGGTTTTCTTTCAAATTTCACACCTTGCGTAAAATAATTTTTTATACCTTACACTTTGAGAGTGAAGGAGAAAGTTGAGTTAAGTATAATGATTTCAATAATTAATTTTAATAGCATAACTTTACGAGGGAATATTTTAATGGTTTCAATATTGGAACAATGTGAAATTCCAATATTGAAACCATTGAACTATGGTTTGATTGAAATTATTGGAATTATATGAGTAAACATTTATTCTTTAAATAATTATTTTAAATCAATTATTTTTTATCAATTTTACTTAAATTATTTTATTGCTATTAAAAAAAAAAATGAACAGAACATTTCAGCTAAATTAAACTCTTTAAAATTTGAGGGAAATTTTTTTTAAAATATTTCAATCCAAAATACCAACATGATCAATAAGTCGCTGAAATAATGTCAACGTGGTTGTATTTGTAATTCTTTAAATAATTAGTTTTAATTAATCAACTTTTATTAATCATTATGGAATTATGCTATTGTCGACCAAAATAATTGTATACGGAAAATTTAAGATCAATTGAGGGGTTTAAATGTAAGAAAATTTTTTAAAGTTTTGAATCAGAATTAGTCACAATAAGAAAATTGTTTTCTGTTTTGAATCAGAATTAGTCACAATGTCAGCAGAAGAAAACTCATTAAAAATAAATAAAAATAAATTCGAGATGTTGTTTTTTAAATCAACGATGAATTTTAAGAACCTGACTTTCCACAATAATATATTATCTCTTTATTGTTTTAAACTGTGGTAATTGTTTCACTTCCAACATCTTCACACAACAACTTCTCACAAAATCCATTATTAGTGGACCTTTAATCATTAAAAGAAACATGTTTGCCAAACAGCAATTATGGAGGTCTAATGGTTCAAAAACGGCACATTTTTATTCATAACGACCTAACAACCCTTTGTCAGTGTTGATTCCCGTGAAGTTGTTCTTAGCCGGTCTCTACACAGCGAATGAAATATGTTTATCAAATTCCCACTATGTAGAACAAACAGTTCAAACCCAGGAACTTCATTCCGGAATGCGAGAATCAATTTCTGTAAAGATCGTTCTTAGTGGACCTCGGCTTAATAAACATGTCATCCAAATTTCCAGTCTATGAGCCAAATAGTAAAAAAAAAAAGAATTTTTATCTGTAACGCCTTCATAGTTTCCCTCGTTGTTCGATTGTCGGAAAATCCATTCTTAGCATACCTCTATTCGAGAAAAGAAATATGCTTACTAAATGTCCGGTCTGAAGAACTAAGAGTTAAAAACCTGGAACTTTTAACTATAATTCCTCCGCAGATTTCCGCAAAACCCCTTTCAGTGGATATCTACTCAATAAAAAAATCATGTTTACCAAAAATGCTATATTCTTTATGTATTTAGGTCGAGAGTACTCAATATTTTTTTCTGTACGGGCAACTTGCATATTACAGTATTTCCTGCTGGCCAAAACATGAGGATAAAGAAAGGGAAAAAAAACCTTTTAGACCAAAGCAACATGGGAAAAAGCTAATTTAATAAAATATTATTTTTTCTTTTACTTTAATATTATATTAACATTTCTATCAAATGCAGGCAGAAAATATTTACTTTTATGCATTTTTCACTGAGTTATGGCATAGTTTTGATTTCCTTTCATTCATAACCAATCCTCTCTTGTGTGCATTCTACTATCAAACAAGTAATATAAAAAAAGTCAATTCCTACTTAGATCAACAAAAAAATTTTTTATTTTAGCCACTTTTTGTTAAATAGTTACAATTAATATAAATATGTATATACATAGAACAGAATCACAACATTCAGTGGTAATGAATTTTTATTAATTATCATTAAAGTATTGTATTGGCATCCAAAACAATCGTATCTATAAAATTTCAGTTCAACTGAATGCTTAAGAACGTGAGAAAATTTTTTTTAAAGTTTTGACCCAAGTCGCTAAAAATGAAACCAACGTGGCTGTATAGGTAATTCTTTAAAAAATTAGTTTCAGTCAATTAATTTTTATATCCTTATAATTAAATTATCGTATGTTAACCCAAAACAATAGTGTATAGAACTTTGCAACTCAAACAAGAGCTTAAAAATGTGAGGAAAAAAAATATTTTTCATGTTTTGACGCAAGTTACAAAATGATTGCTAAGTTGCCAAAAATAATGCCAACGTGGCTGCATTTGTGATTCTTTGAATAATTAGTTTTAGTTAATGAATTTTTAGTAATTATAATTAAATTACTGTATTGCAATTCAAAATAATCATCTGTATAAAATGTCAGCTCAATTGAGTGCTTTAAAGTGTATTTTATTAACGATTGAAAATTACTCGAAGATAAATAAATAAATTTATAAACAGTGTGTGAGCTAATAGTAGGAATTGAAAAAAAGAAAGTCGATAGCAAATTTAATAGATTTGATTGCTTGATTCATAGGATTTCCTGCTACATTTTTAGTACATTGTTCATAAATAATCGAAATTCTGAGTGCAATGGGTCATGACCGTGTCAATCAGGAAAGCCGAAAGGCTACATGCGACCCGCCGGTCGCAGGTAAAGTATCACTGCCTTAAATTGTAGGAGGTAGCGAGGTTTTCTGAAACCCATTCCCCTTTGTTCCAAGATAGACTTCTCCAAAAGGCACGCGCAGGATAATTTCCTTTTAGAAGCTATATGAGATTGGATTTTGCTAATATAGAATGAGACCGATTTTTGTAGAAAAGCGCCTTGTAAGTGATAGAAGAACGGTGTGTTGAGTCAGATGGAGTATTAGCATGTTTTTAATTAAAGCTTTAATGTATATTTCTAGCCTGACTGTGTGATTCGTTTCCACTACGCCACAATGGTATTAAATTCCCGACCGATATTGTTTTTGAAGAAAATTACATCGAAAAACAGCATCAGATGAAATTACTTTATGTGTATGTTAAACAAGTTTTGACATACATTTAGCAGCTATATAATCCCTTATTTCCGATCTTCTACTTTATTTTTATTTTAATAAATTTATTGCTTTCAGAACCTAACTTGTTACATTTTGTTGAAATGTCTCGAATGTGTTGAGAGTTTATTCTGTTATATAAAAATCCAGTTCATCTCGGATTCCAAGTAAGTTAGCACTACAATCAATATGAACCCATTCCATTAAGTACTTGATAATTTGTATCTGTTGTCAGAAAAGTAGGCAAAATTATTCTTTATATCATTCACTTAAGCTTAAAATTCTTAGGTGTTTTTGCCCTTCTTTCAAATGTCAGATATTTGTTTAATTTTCTAATGCACTTTCTGGAGAACATTGATTATTTCTACTTATCTTATTCCAAAACAGGAAGAAAATTGTAACCAGTGCCGTTTGTTCTTTGAGATGTAAAAATAATGAACTTTTCACTGAAAAAATTGAATGAAATCACTTATTGTAAACTTTATCAAGAAGTTTGAAGAGGAGAGGGAAGGTTTTATTACTTTGTGAAAATTGTTTTTCTTTCGCAAATGAAAATCTTTGATAATAACCATCGGTTCAAAACTAAAAGCCGGTACCTGATTTATTGGAAATATGCACGATTTGTACACATTTCATGTTTTAACGTTTACTTTCATTATTATTATTTTTAGTTTTAGGAAATGATTTTAAGATTTTAAAGTCTCTAAGCAATATTTATTGCTTACATCTTACTTCTGAACTCTAGTCCTCCAGACTAATGAATTTCTGGATTTAGCAAATTTGTAAGATAAGATGTTGAATTACAACAATTAATACACATGTTTATATTATTCTAATAAAGCTCTCCTCTACCTAATTCTAGAACGGGTCAGACAGGCTAGACCGGCCTTCCATCCACAAAAAGTGCTTAGGTCACTAACCAAAAAGGGAAAGAAGGAATTAAAATGGTTAGGAAGACATAAATTTGTGACGGGATGTTAACCACACACATTTTGAGTGTAACTGCGTTATGTTGATTGAGAAATAAACAGTTATACAGTCTCTTGAGAAATTGCGCTGCTTTAATCTTGCGAATTTACTCTTTTCTAACCCTGTGAATTTACATTACTTGTAACCAATAAAATTAAACATGTGCCGAGATCCACATTTAAACAGTGTTTACAGTAAAAAGAGGATGTAGCAGATGAGATCCAAAAGTAACGTGACGAATTTCAGAGCATCATAAATTGTTACTGAATTAACTTATTTACATGAACTTTTCAAATCGGTTTTCTTTGGCATAGTATACTTTAAGAAAACTCTTGGACAAAACCAAAAGAGTTTTCTCAACCACTTTAGGGAATATTATTCCAATTTTCTCTATGATTACTTTTTGAAGTCCTTGAAGTTTTCTTATTTAATGTCTATTTCATTGTTTTTTTTAAGTATCTCAACAAAAAATAATTGTTAGGAGCACATTCAGGGGATGGTGACAACTAATTCATAGGAAGAAGATAATATATATTTTTATCTTTCTGCCATTTTGTTGTTGACTGCCATAGTTGATAGTTATTTTACTGCATGACTTGACACAGAATCTTGGTGAAAAACAAAGGTTCCTTTGGGGTAAAGTTGTTTACTTTCTTTTATCATGTACTTCAAAACTTTATTCTGATATTACTTAGCATCATTTTTACTCTTTAGTTCTACAAAAAAATAGTTTTTAGTATCGAGAGTGCATCTCCATCCATACTATGACACCTGACGGCCAACTTGCCTTTTTCAAAACAACTGCGTCTCTGCGACGCTTTTCTCGTGAAATATGATGCATCTTCGTTTCTCAGTTATGGACGACAGATGAAATAGTTATTCATCCAAAACTATCCAAGTTTTGTATATACCTTTGAATAACATTAAATACAGAGGCCAAGAGTGTGTTTTCATAGTTTATCCACGGTATTTGCAAAATTTTTATGACAGACTGTTTCATTCACTTTTTTAAAACCATTTTTTTCTACCTGGCGACAAATTGTCGTTTCCAAGACCTGTAGTTTTTTCGCCAACGTTCTTTGAGGCAGAGGATTTTCTAAAGCGTAAGTCTCTTCAGCTTCTTTTTTTTTTCTTCTTCTTTTTCACCAATGACTTCCTTTTGTCCATATTCTTTTATCCTGAAATATTTGATTGCCAGGAAATTTTATTTATTTTTAAAGTTTAGATAATAATCCATTAGAAAGATATATTTTCTGGTTTTTAAGTGATTTATTTATAACAGAGTTAGAGCAACAATCCTTCAAAAGCTTAAAAAAACTCTTTTCGGGCTTAAGGATCTAATTTTGCAGCTATAATTTAATACCATTAATGCAAATTGTTACATTGGTTTCATTTTTAAAACATACCTGGCAGTATAAGATTAAAAGTTACCATACATATTTATATGCTTTTAAATATGTATGGACCGAAAATATACAACATAAAATGTGATGGTTTGGGTGCATTTATAAGTATTTGATTAATGTTTAAAACTATTTCCTAAATGCGCTTAGAAAGAGATTTTGAAATGGTTGTATGTCCCAATTATGCAATATTTTATTTAATTGTTGATAATTGACTGTAATTAATTACAGGTTAAACATTATTTGTATTTATAAGAAATATTATATCAATAATTTCCATAAAAATTATTGACCCGTTGTGGTTTTAGGGAACATTTTCTAAAATATATCTAACTATAATGCATGAAAAGCTTTTCAATTAAGATAAAAACATAATCTAATCCATTCAACATGGTTCCATGCCGAAGCTTTCAACAACTATTAGTTCATTTGTATTATATCTATTTTTGAAAATGGCTGTCAACTTGATGCTTTTGATATTAATTTTTATATAGCTTTTAATTCTGTTGATTTCGGCTTGCTTTTACTGAATTTAAAAACTAATGTTCTCAAGTTTATTTTTATAAAATTTATTGTTTTTATGGTTTGGATCAGTTTTCAGAATGCTTATCAGAATGATAAGCATTAGCCTAGTTATCAGAATGCTTAACTCCACAAAGAACTATATTTGATATAGACGTGCTACGCGCCAAGTGCTGTTTGGCGCGATTCCTAAATTGGGCCTAGCAACCCATGACAACCACATTACCGCACGATAAAAAATATCAAGGTAAGTATATTGTAATGTTATCGCCTCTCTTGGAGAACATAAACCGCAACTTGGCATATATCAGTCCGATATCAAATTAGCACACCAGAAGAAGTAACGCATTTTTTATTGCTAGGCCGACAATATATATAATCTATAACAAAAATATATTTATAAACCTAAGTATAACTAGTCAGAATAGAAAGAAATATTAACCACAGTAATACAATAGCAAATTCTTGGCCTTAGAACCCAAACAAGTTTTTTGCCAGCCAAACTTCACCTATAATTTTCGTATACTACTGGGATAAATATGTATATTAATTCTTGATAGTATAGAGTATGTATCCGTGTATGCGTATATATACATTTAAAAAAAAACATATGAAAAATATATTTTTATTCTTTGTGAAAAAAAATATCTCATTTTTTATTTCATTTATTTATTTATTTATTTTGTTTGCATTCTGCTTCATGCATTTATCTATGCATATCAGAAAAAATAATTATTTATTAAAACTAAATTTAAATACCCTGATTGGCAGTTTTGTGTCGATATGGATGTAGTACTATAATATCTTATAGCATGTGCCTGTTACGATTTACTTAGGTGTCACAACAAATGAGTGTGAAATATCTTGGCACGATGCCTAAAAGCAAAATAAAAATTCCAAAACAAGAAAGTAGCGCGAAATGCATTCTGTGAGCAAAATAATTTATCATCGCCACATTTTCATACTGTGTAGTCAAGACTAAAAATATCTTTACAATATAAAGCAACCTCCACCCAAGGAACGTGATGTATTCTAGCATATTTTTCAAATAAAAAGATATACGAAAGCAATTTTTTTTTATTCTTGTTCGGAATGAGTACGAAATATTTATTTGTTTATTAAGTTTCGATACAGATTCTACGCACGGAAGAACAGAATGTGAAATGATATTTATTACGGCAGTTATATACATTTGATTTTCTGCGAAGAAAAATATGTGTGAGTGTAAGTGTGTAATGTTATGAAAGTTAGTTAAAATGTACATATGTAAGAATAAAAGTTCGTGAGCACAAAAGAATGTACAAATAATAGACAAATCGTGCCCTTTTATAAAAAAATAATAACTATGAAAGGACGGCTGTTTTAACGTCTTAAAACGAAATTTTGAATCCTCTAAAGTGTATGTCAATGTTTTTCTTTAAGGTATCCGAATACGTTCGGAACCGTGATTTTATAAAAGCGCATAAATGGAAAATTTTCAAGATATTTAGTGTTACTTAGATTAGAAAACATGAATACAATTGTTTTAAGGACATTTTGACAAAAAAAACTTATTTAAATACAATATTTCGACAAAAAATTATAACTTTCAATATTCTTTATTCAAAATGTTCTCCTTTTGTGAAAAATGCTTCTATTATAATAACATTTTGCCTGTATATAGCTCAGACCTCTGTACAGAGGCTCAACTAAATATTTTAAAATATATGACTTAGAAATAAGTTTTTCCATGTTTTAAGACAACAGAGGGGAGAAATTTTAAAAAAAAGTGCCGATAATTATTTCAATTGGTTGTAACTCTGAAAATAATCCGAATTTTTTAAAATTATAGTTGAACCTCTGTGCAGAGGTCTGAGCTATACACAGGCAAAATATTATTATAATAGAAGCATTTATCACAAAAGTCGAACATTTTGAAAAAAGGTTATTCTAAGTTAATTTTTTGGCGAAATATTGTATTTAAATAAATGTTTTTGTCTAAATGTCCTTAAAACAATTTTATACATGTATTCTTATCTAAGTGACACTAAATATCGTGAAAATGATCCAGTTTTGCGTTTTTTTAAAATCACGATTCCGAACGTTGTCGGATACCTTAATGCTTCATTTTAGAAGATATTTGATGTGATTTAAAATAATTTTGAAACCTTTAAAAATTATTTTTGTTGTTATTCACATAGTTGTATTCACACAATATATTATTTCACTTATAATGTATTTATAATTACATTTAATTCTTATTTAGTATTAAGTATTTTTTTTTAATTTTATGGACCATAACAAAACAATATCATAAACATATTACAATCTAATCTTTTATTTGCCTTTTCCTTTCTTTTTGAAGCATATTGCTTTTCCTTTTATAGCTTTTTGTTCGTCTAGTAATGTTCGTAAATTTCAAAATAAATTGCTTGAATGTATGTGTATATTTATGTTTGCTCTTGTGTTCTTTGTTTTGTTTAAAATCAATGAAAGAAATTTTAATTTAGAACCTTGTTAAATTTTTGTCATTTTTTCTAAGAAAAACTGACTTATGACGTTATCCCACTAAAATGTTGATAAGTTAAATTTTAAAATGTAAGTTATCAAATAGTTTGAAAACTGATATTTGAAATGAATTATTTACACTTTAAATAACAGAATGATATATATGCTTTTAAGTGAAAGACTTACTCATAATAATATATCGATGCACACTTATTATTTAGTGAATACGTTCGTTTTATTGATAGTTTATTAAGGGAACTTGGCACCCTTTGAGCAAACTTCTTTATTTACGTATTTAAAAAATGTATTTTAATATTTTATACAATGTTTCTTTTCAAGAAAATGTTACCAGATGAAAATTTTCATATATTATTCACACAATTTTAAAAATTTTAATTTTTTGAAGAAAATTGGGAAACTATTAAAATCCTACTCTTTGTGTAAAAATTAATTTTTTGACCTGAAATTTTTTATAATATAATTATGGATGTTCTTAACAACTTTAGGGGATCGATTTCAGAATAACTTTATTCGTTTTCGAGAAAAAAAAATAAAATGTTGATATACAGGCTAAAAATCAACGAAAAAGCCAACATGTCTTACATTTTATTTTTTTTTAAGAAAAGTATTCAGTTTATAGAAAATCGGATCCCTAATTTTATTACATGCTTTATTTTTAACACGCAGGAAAAAAATTGAAGTGATTGGTAAATAATTGTCGAAGGAGTAGCATTTTGAATGCACTAAGGTTTCGAAAACACAAACTGACAAAAACCACTTTAAAGTTTATAGTTCTGAAAAAATAATTATTATAAGCTTAATTAAACTTAAAATACCACTTTAAGAAATTACTTATACGTTTTTCTTTAAAATAATTGCATTTTCATGTTTTCAACCCACACATTTTTATAAATGATCAACTTTTAGAGAGTACTAATTGCACAAGAAAACTCAGGAAAAACTTTAAAAAAATTTTTTTTCTGTCACGACAGAAATTTTAGCTGTTTTTCTCTTATAATATTAAAGTATTACATTTGTATGAAAAATATATCAGGAATAAGAACTGAAATTATAAAATTATTAATATAAAATGCCTTAATTTAAAAATTTTACATGCACACATTTCACAAGGAAGAAATTTACATTATGGTATTGCCTCGGAAATATTCTGCTTTTAATACTACACATTATTTTTTATAGTTATTATTTCTATTTATAAAATAGATTTTTTTTATAACGCATTTTTTAGCTTTTTTTTTTCTAAAAAGGGGGTGTGGTTGAATTGCCTAATTTGTTTTCAAATGAAGTTTTGTATATTTTATGCATGGCAAGCCCATGGGTCAGCTGGTTATTATTAAATTTTTTCTTAATTTAGTATTGTTAAGCTAATCATGAAACGTATTGTGCAGAGCTGACAGATTTATAAGTGTATTTTAATCAGTGTGAATGTCTATTTTGATTTTTTATTATGTCAGAATGTATTTTGTTTGTTTAATTTCAGTAAATTAGTATTTTTTTAAATAATCTTTTGCTTTCAAATTGTCAGTATGCTATCGCCCCCTTGTAGAGTTATCACGCCCCACAGTTTGAGAAACGCTTGCTTAACCAATTATAGTTTAAATAAAATTCATACATTCATAAAATAGATACCTGTAAAAAATTATGAGTTATTCTGTAACATATAAGAAATGAAAGACGATTTTCCTTTTATTATGTGAAAATGATAATGTTATAGTTACAGTTAAAAATGTGTTTAAATCCTTTTGTAAATAAGTTAAACATTATTCATATTTTACTCATTCTTATACTCATTCGAATGTCCCTATCATTTTCATTAATTAAAATTATTTTCTAAATCTGGAAAAGTAAATATTTTGAAAAAAAACATCACATTAATTTATACAATATGAAATCTTCTTTAAAACTAATACATTTTTAACGAAAATGAAATTAAGTTAAATGTTTTTACAGGCTGAGATAAAAGTAATTAATTGTTCCCTCCATCAACGAGCTTGCCAAGCAAATTAACGAAACAAATTATTTCTTTCGATTGTTCGTATCTTTAATTGGGTCTTCAAAACAAGAGAGGGGCCATTTTGTTATTGGTGCACATTTTTATTTATAAACGGATGATGTAATATCTAAAATTAATAATCGTATACATATAAAACTCATAAACTTTCAAGTTTGATCATTCTTTGTTTGAAATTATTAAGAAACATAAGGAATCATTTATGAATATTTCATGTCTTACGTATCAAGATCAATAACTAGTTAAGTCTATAAGCAGGATTGTGTTAAATGAAATCGTAATTTTAAACAACACACTCAAGCAGGTATTTTGTAAAAAGCGATGTATTTTTAATTCGTTTTGTTCTCGTGTTTAAATACCTACTTATATATCAAAGAAATGCACAAAATTTAATTATACCTTTTTAAAATTTTTGAATGTAATTTGTTTCTTTAACCCACAAATTGCTTAGAATAATATAATTTTTCAAAATCAGCTTTATTTTAAAAATTTATATAATTTCTTTAGCCGACTTTAAGAGGTACCCAAGTAATGAATTTTATTTTAAGAGCAAAAGAAGAAACACAGTTGGAAGCTTCTTAAACCGAACTAAGCTGTCAACAATGAATTATGTCGAAGTCGTCAATTTGACCTACTTTTTCTTTTGATTTATGATATAGTCCCTGTGAATGAATCTGTAGTTTGACACCTAATAAATTATATATTGAGGAAGTTGTCTACTATAAAGAGAAAGTTAACGATCAATTATGTATCCATTATTAAGCTGGGTTTTTTTCACATTGCTTTATTGTTTCATCTATTTTTGTAAATAGTGTTTTTATAGTTTAATTTATTTTGACTGTGTGACGAATCTGTACGGAACCTTTCCACTAATATTCTTAGGCGTCTTTTGAGGGATTATAAATTCGCGCCTATTTCCAATCAACTCCAAAAGGGGAACGAGATATGCAAAGTAGATAGGGTATTTAAGTTGAACGTTGTACGCTAGCAAGATGAAGGCTATTGAGTCAGCAACAGTAACCTCAAATCTAAAGGATTCCAGGAGATTACGTCAGTGAAGACTTTTTGCTGCTATTCTACGGAAGAACAAGAAGGCTGATATAGCCAGCGGTAAATATGATTTATGTACGCTTAAAATAAGCGTTAGTTTAGTAAAATTAGTTTAAGTTAATGAAAGCTAATAATTCAAGTACGTGTATTTCTCCGACCTCCTATTTTGGTAGACCTTACTTGATCTTGAGCATAATTATTAATTAATTTCATAATTCGTAATTTAATTTAATATAAAAGGTAATTCCCTTTTATTTGACGTAAAATAGAAATATTATATGTTATTAGATTTTTTTTGAGACTGAATATAATAAATACAAGTTATTATTATACAAAATGACTCTTAGTGATTCTTTGCCTCAAATTAATCTTGGTGTCCAGGGTGAGACCCAGGGGTCTTCAGAACTGTTGTTCCTCTACTTTCAGTTACTACAATATATTTTTAAAGAAATTAATTTTAATTTGGGAGTCGTGTTGAATAAATTATGCTGCACTCCAAAAATAAATAAAATATAAGGTGTTATTTAATAATTCAGAAGATATTTTTAAATGTTAAAATAGTTAAGAGAGCCAGCTTGTAATATCACTATTATTTTTCAATTAATAACTAAATTAATTAATCGGAGAAATTCTTAAAGTAATACGTGAGCATGTTTTTCTTAAAGGTAGCTATGTTTTTGGAGGTGAGAGTATAGCACACCTAGTAGAAATAATTTAAAATGTTAATGTAAATGTGTGCAATTATTCCTTTCTATTTCAA
The DNA here is from genome assembly GCA_019973935.1 of Trichonephila clavipes. NCBI lineage: Eukaryota > Metazoa > Arthropoda > Arachnida > Araneae > Nephilidae > Trichonephila > Trichonephila clavipes. The sequence continues at coordinate 341,018 of BMAU01000998.1, forward strand.
ACTAATACACATGACCACGGTTGCCTCATAGCCGGCGTGTCCTACCTTGGAGCCTTAATTGATTGGAGTAGAGGGACTGATACACTTTAAATTTTTCGTGGCTCAAACAGCTCCTTTTGAGGTGGTGTATTAGTTTTGAGAGGAAGTGCCATGTCAGGTGCTGTTCTCGTCACATGATAGGGGTCCTTCGCCAAAAAGCCCTTTTGTTACTCTACAGTGTAACGTCAATAAAAACTTACTCAAACTAATATTCTTTTTCAAAAAAATTCTTCACAGACCATTTAGCTATAGACCATTATTTGAAATTAGCAAAATATGAAGTCGGATGCGTTTCGAAAAATACATATTTCGTTTAGGATGCTCACTTGGTTGAAAATATGTTTTTTTAATGATAGAATTTGACAAATATGCATGCATAAAGGAATGTTTAATAAGAATGATTTTATATAAAATTTTTATTTGATTAAAACCTTTATTTTTCTTTTTCGTCTAGAAAGTATTTTTTTAAATAACACTGTGATGATTTGGGAAAATTTAGGAGTAACGTGTGCATTAAGTAATTAAGAATTCAATAATTAAATTTTTGATTTCTTACGCCTATGCAATTAATTACAATACTTTCATTTAGATAGACATTATTCAAAATATTGAGCATTTCTATTATCCAGAATATGTCTTTGGTGATGGGGGAGACAATACGCAACGTTTATTTTCGAGTGTACCAAGCGGACTACTCTCTTCACTCTGTTCCGTGAGGCTGTCCTTTTCTTCACCTCGAATTTCACTCGAGGTGCGCTTGAAGGTGGAGTGTTGTTTTTCTCATGACCATCGGTTGTCGGTGTGATGTCAGATGAAGAGTTTCTGCAATATTTTAGAGGTACATGTGTGTGTGGATGTGAATGTCGAAATGCTATCAAACTTTCAATGTTTGTGACCAAATTTCCAATAATAGTTTTCTTCATGCCCCCTTACCTATAAAATAGCTTTGAATTGAATTCAATAATACTAATGTTCTTCAAATCTTACGCTATAATATGTCTTTAATTATAAACCACACAGTTTATCCAGATAAGTATTAAAGTTTGGAGATAATTTTGTAGATTACAAGCCCATGGTAGTTAGTAGTAATAATTAAACTCTTTCTTAGTTTAGTATTGATAAATTATCAAATGTATTGTACAGTATTGATGAATTTATAAGTAATTCAGTGTAATTGTGTATTTTATTATTTATTAATTCAGAATGTATTTTGTAGTAAATAATTTTTAAATAATACTATATTTTCAACGTTTCAACATGCTCGCCCCACACGCATGCATGTATATCACGCCTCATGAGGGGTGGGGGCGTGCTCCACAGTTTTAAAAACTCTTCGTTACAACACAAATTTTATTCTTGAAATTGTTAAACCTTTCATGATGTGACATGTGTGCATCGACAACCAATGTTACTTAAAATCCTCTTGTACCGTACAAGAATCACCATTTCAACTGGTTTTGATTTCATTTCATTTAAGTGTTTGATTTTATGGCACAATAGCCAAATTATAGGCTAAGTTGCGCCAAACAATGATTTAAAAAGTAGTAAAATTTTTGAAATCTGGTTCTAAATCGTGCATAATTTAATAAATTCAGATATTGCTCAAAATGTTTTAATAGAATTTCAATTGGAAAAAGTAATTTAATATAAAAATACAAATAAATAAATAAATAATTTTAATAATAATAATAATAATAATGTTAAAAATTTCATGATCTTCGCAAAGCAAATAAAGTAATTCATTTATAATAAGATCAAATTGTATTAAGTAAATTCTATAAAAAATTATGATTGGTATAACATACCGATTGCACGTATAAATACAAACAGTGGATGGGGATTTTCCGCAACCGTATGAGACACAGATAAAATTGATGCACGAAAAAAAATGATGCGATGATGATTAAAAATTGGACAATCTACTAAAATGTGATGAACAGAGTAGGGGACTTTACATGAAGGACATTCTGGGGTATTCTCACCCAGTAATAGATGCCTGTGCGTAAAACGAGTATGACCAATGTAAAGCCGAGTCAGCTTAACATCGGTTCTTCGCATTGTCATTACAAGCCAAGCTCCAATGACAAGCTTCGCTCAGTGCAGTTTGTTATTAGTCTGTGACTTCCATGATTCCTACCAGGCACTATCAATACGATGCTGTATGACGAGCTTTATGTCACAAAAAAGAACTGTTAGCTGCAAGTCTCTTGTTGCCGACCGAGCCGCAATGTCCGTTTGCTCGTTGTGTTTAATACCCAATTGCTTGGTATCCAGCAAAACTCTATATCACAACCCTTGTCATGCAGTCGACTCGTAATGTCTATTATATCACATACCGCAGGTTGACACCTATCGTTGTAGTTATCTAGAGCTTCTAAGACACTCATGCTATCAGTATAGATACAGTATTTATGAGATGTTTTGGGATCAATTAATTGAAGTGCGCGATAAAAGAAGATGGCTTCGGCAGTGAAAATGTTGCCGCAATTATCGAGCCGATAACCGCACATATTATCTTCCATCACGAGTCCACACACCAACGTAATCTGTTCGTTTCGAACCATCTGTGTAGATGGGAGAATAATCACTATACCGACTCTGATGGTAAGCAAAGATTCGTTAAAAAGCAACTGGTGCTATGGCGGATTTATTGAATGCAGTGAAAAGGTTGATATAATAGAAACGTGGTGTATTCCATGGCTGTAACTGCAAAATGTTTCTTTGGAGGTTACCCACACCAGGTAGGTTGAGCTCGGACAACAGAAGCTTCGTCCTTTCCATAAATGGTCGTATGTTATGCGACCGACTATCATAATTTCTCTTTATGCCAATGGAAAAATTCCCGTTTTTCAATGGATGTGAAGGCAGAGACAAGATCTTAAAATAATAAGTGAGCGCTAGCTTATTCCATCTAAAGTCCAGAGAAAGTTGGTTGCAAGTGACGTAGAGACTTTGTACCAGCGATGTGCGAAACGCATCGGAGCAGATTCTCAATGCTGCGTGATGGACTGTGTCAAATCTTTTAAGCATAGAGTCACGAGCAGATCCGTATACAACAAAAACATAATTGATCCGGCAAAGTACGATGGATTCATATATTCGGAGCTGAGATGTCCGATCCACACCCCAAGAAATGTTCGATAGAACCTTCAGGATGTTGAGAGACTTTTCACACTTCCTCCGCAGATGTAAACTATGAGGAAGGAAAGTGAGTCGGTGGTCGAATATTACGCCAAGAAATCGCACTTCGCGAAATGCTGGAACGGATGTTTTACGGATGCATATTGCAGGGTCGAGATGAAGAACCCGTTTCCTGCAGAAGTTTACGCAACAACATTTACTGGCAGAAATACTGTGACCATTCATGTCGCACCATTTAACTAGCTTGTTAACGGCGGTTTGTAATTGCCACTCTATCAAACGCATGTCCCAGCCTTCACAGCTTATCTGTAGATCGTCTACATATAATGAAGCCTCATAGAGGGCTGAAATAAAGATAATATGGGTGAAATATGACAGATGAAAAGGGTGACATTTAAAATACTCCCCTGAGGTACTCCCTCAGCTTGAATAAAAGACGGGGATAGAGTGTCACCTAAACAAACTCTAAACTTTCGGGCAGCTAAAAACTTTTGTATGAAGCAAGGAAAATTGTGTCTAAGCCCGTAACCATATAGAGTGCATAGCGCCATGTATGATCATATGCCCTCTCGATGTCAAAGAAAATAGAGACAAGATGGTTCCTCCGGACAAAATCGTTTCTAATTTTGCACATTTGGGACATAACATTATCGAGGGTGGATCGTCCTGGTTTTGAGGAAGGGTGTACCACATATGAATTAATATTTTGTATATTTAAAACGTTTAAGAAATAATATGTTAAAATTATCTCTAATTAGTCTTCGGGACTTCTACTCATATGGTACCCCATAGTAGCAGTTCTCGGATCAAAGTGATACTACGAAAGTCTGAAGAATATTGTAAGATTCATTACATTTAATTTTTTTATTAATGAGAGGCATCGACCTTTCTAAAATTTCAAAATCTTTCAACTTTCTCTTAATCTTATTTAACTGTTTTTCTATATTGGGGCTAAACTCCTCAACATAGACCTAAACCCCATGGACCATCAACTGATTTATTTGCCAAATGTTTTCGTCATAACAATGACCGTTTTGGACGTCATCGGCGCCATTTGATTTCTGTGCTCAACTTGGACAAAATAACAACAATAACAGATATCACAACACTTGCATCTTTAACGGGCAAAGAAACTCGCATTTCAGGAAGAAACAAGTTTTCAAAGAGGATATAAGTTCCATTTTAATAAGATAATTCTTTTGAAAAAAAGAAAAGAGAGAACCGGTAGCAATTAAGAAGCACTGGATCCAAATAGAGATGGCAGGAAAAAAATTTGTAGCGATAAACCGCAGAAAGTTTAGCCGAAAGATGAAAATGGCTTCCGTGAATTACTTGACCGTGTTCAATGGATGAAACAGGCTGGAAGAGAGCTTTTTTTATTATTCTTTTGCTTTTGCGAGGAATGTGTGAAGAATAAAACTTGGCTACTTAGCAGGGATGGGTAGTGTCGGAGTCGCGCAGCTTTTGTGTAAGAGAAATATTACAAATAAATTGATGCAGTAATAAATGTAAGAGAAAAAAAAATAGGGTGATAATTTTGTTTTAATCTGGAATTCTGCTACATTTTAATTGGATATTTTGTGCTACTGAATTATAACGAGAATTAATCGCGACTCATACATAATTTAAATTTTAAATGCTTTTCAGTAAATCGTCAATAATTATCAAATGTATTATTACTTTTAACTACTTTTTTATTGCATCAAGCCTTTTCTTTACTTATTTTAATTTCTAGTAAACTATATGTACATTTTATTATGTTCCTGTCTACATTTCACTGGTACTTCATTTGAAATTGACAAGTTAATGATCTCTATAATCGTCATTTACGCTGTAATGTAATACAATGTGTTAATTCGCGATATTCAATAGTTTGTAAATTACCTAACCTCATTGCGGCACATTTTTATTGGTAAATTCTTAGAATATCTTGCAAATAAATGTCCACTTCTATGTTTTATGTTTCTTTTAAAAAATATGTTGTTTGCCATGGGAAACGGAATAGATCGTATTTGTTTACTGCCTAAATTTTGCATTTATAAGACGTGAAAAAATTTCGTATACCATGTTAAGAATGGAAACCATATTTTGGATTTAAAAATCTTTTTGTAAATTGATACTTAAAAATTTTTCTATGTGTTAAAATATTATTTTCAAAAATAATTGATATTTCGATATACATCTTTCATAATATTTCTTTATAAAAAAGTATTTTATATAGATCACAATGATTGATGCACAAGTAGAGTGATTGAAAATTGTTAGCTTACTTGCATACCTTGAAAAGCACTCAAATTTTTTAATGAAACCTTATCTCTAAAACAGTGCTTCTCAAACTTTCAATGTTCGCGACCCAATATTCAATCATAATTTGCATCGCGCCCCCCTCCATGCAATAAAGATGTATTCAATTCACTAATACTATATTTCGAAGCTAAACCTACTATACGACTTTAACCCCTCCCAACGTATATAAACGTCTCGCTCAGTCAGTGTGTTAATTGCCCCCAGACATATATATACGTCTTTATGAAGTTATATCTTTTCCGTTAACTGATATCAATAAAATTATTCAGAAAACTTCGAAAATTACCTTGAAAGTGTTTGCAAAAGATTCACTTATTTCAGAGGATTTGATCATTTATCCCTTTTCTACCACTCAACACACCCCATTTATCTACGTGCTAAACGGTGGGATTTGGGAGCGTCATTTTTAATTGGTATTTCAGGGATTTTAATTATAAACCATACAAATTATCAAGATAAGTATTAATGTTGGCATATAATTTTATGCATGACAAATCCATGGGGTCACTGGCAGTTATTAAACTTGTCCTTAACTTAGTTAATTATAAAATAGATTGTGCCCTAATGACACATTTATAAGTGTATTATAGTGTAAATGAGTATTTTATCTTTTATTATGCCAGAATGTATTTGTTTACTTTTAGTAAGTTAATAATTTTTTAAATAATCTTTTGTGTGTTTTCGACTTTTCAATATGCTCGCGCCCCCCTTGTAGGGTTATCACGCCTCCCAAGGGGGTGCGCCCCACAGTTTGAGAAACGCTGCTCTAAAAGGAATTCGCTTAATAATGAACAGTTTGAGTAGAATTTGTGCTTCACCTTACATGTGAATTTAGGAATCCAAATTAAGTGTTCTAAATAGGGTAACTTAGTAACAATGTCTGGAATATTCACAATAAGTTAAAAACACTTGTTAAGAAGTAAAATCCAAGATTACGTCTACTGAACTACAGTTATTACACTTATGGCTAAATGAACTATAAATATAAAATGATTTTAAATATATCAATTAATATTTTAACTTTAGCTATGTTATAATTGCTATACTAGGATTTAAAGTAATCACTAAGCTATTTTAGTTAGTAGAGAAATTGTCCGTGTTCCTCATTAACCCCTTTGAAACTACAACCATATGTGATGCCCTTTTTCCCCTATTCCATCTATATTCTTAAACGAAAATGGAAACCTAGCTTTATGGTTCCCCATGGAATGAGAAAGAATTTCTTGATAATTTACAGGTAAAGCTCAAAGTTTCCAACTCAAGGATTCATTTGAACCAAATAATGAAATATTGATTGCCTATCCCAAATTGTCGATTTTTTTTTTACATTTCCTTCAGAATGGAAAAATGAATGTATTCTTCTTTAACAGAGAAATATTTTTTCAGAATGTGTCTGTATCTGCTTACAGTGCTTGAAATATGGATCTAATTTAAATATTTATTCATTTAATTTTTAAAAATTCATGTTTTTAAGCTTAATGTTTGAATTTACGACTACTGCAAAATAATTATATTATATTTGATTTGAATACCTATAATGTGAGGTTGAATAAGGATATGTAATAATAATTCCGTAATTGTTGTACTAAAGTTTCCTTTTATTGCCTACAGAGAGAGATTATTTTTTGAGATTGGTTCTCTGATAGTTCTGCAGTCCTTGAATTACGTGAGGGACCTCCCAAGCATTAGATTAATGTATCATATTTTCTGACACTCGACTGGTTTTAATAGTGTAATGCTGGAGATAAACGATCATACTTTTAACTATGTTTGATTAAAAGTTTTTTTAAGAAGTAAGTGAATAATATTCATTATTAAAAACAATTCTGTTACACATATCTGAAGATTTCTTCAAATTCTCTACAAAACCAGCTCCTCCATTTCAACATGTTTCTTATTTGATCACGAGCTTCAGAAATTCCATGTTATACTCTTTCATCGCCAGTGCATAAAGCCAAGTGGTAATTGCATTCTGTACGACAAAGCGGTTACCACCAATAACCTTTTATCATCATTTCACAGAAAAAAAATATCTTTCCCATCAGTGAAGAAAAGACGTCAATTGCTAAAAGTAAGATGCGAACTAGCAGACTTATTTTTGAATGCGCGAGTTTAACAAATATTCATATCATAACCACGAGATGTAATTTAATACATATATATATATATATATATATATATATATATATATATATATATATATATATATATATATATATATATATATATATATATATATATATATATATATATTTAAACTAAAATAAATTCAAAACTCTAAGAAGCATAATAAATGAAACAACTCGACTTGTATTGATGTATTTTGTCAATAAAAGATTTAAGGTTTTAAGTAAATGGCAACAGTGAAAAATAAATACAAATAAGATTTAGAACGCCTAGTTTTTTTATGTGGTTGTGAAATATGGACGAAACACAGCGAGCACACAGCTTAATGTACTGTGTACGCGTGGGAGAAATAAAAAAAAAATCTTAATTCTGAAGTCTGTGAACAGATCCGACAAAAATTTAAATGTAGAAACTAAATGTGTAAAAAAGTGAACGAAGATTCAGATATATAACATTTTGTTTTATTTCTCAATATATATATATATATATATATATATATATATATATATATATATATATATATATATATATTAATTTTATACATGCAAATGGTCTTTATGTGCTGTATGACCCCTCGTTATTCTAATCGATAGCTATCCACCTGCATTTAAAGTATCCGATCACGTTCGGAGTGCTTCTTTAAAAAATAGCATATTTAAATATTATAAATGCTTTTTTTATGATTCAATACTAGTAAATACTAATATTTAACTAACAATATTTAAAATAAATTAACAAAATTTCAATCACAATTATAAGGGAAATTTTTGCAATATTTTTCTAGAACTTCTAAGTAATTAGAAAAAAAAAATAAACATATATATATATATATATATATATATATATATATATATATATATATATATATATATTAAAAGTATTACTAAAACAAATAAGATACATTTATCTAGAAAACGTACAATAGTATTGTTTTATTAAAATTTGAGAATTTTTTAGAGCTGATTGAGTAAATATTAAAAGAAATGTGACATTCTTTATGAGACCATTATGTAAATAACAAGCCATAACTCAAAACTTATTCATACAATAAGAAATAATTTAGTATATTCCCTAGAAAATAACATAAATATCAGATTCAAAAAGTTTTGTAGAAATACATTAATAACAGTTTGAGTTATCAGATCCGCAATGATAGATTATCAATTTAAATATCTACTTCTGATAGATCAAAGACCCACATTCCTTATTTCTAACTTTATAAAATTGATTGTAACTTGACTTATATGAAGCGTAAAAACAAAACAATGCATGTTTTATAAAGTCAAATGATAGCTCTATTTAATAAAATAAAAAAACAAAAATTTATGCTTTGTCCGAATTTGGTCATTTGCAACGTATTCAGATACCTTAAAACCCATTATGATTTTTCAATTTATGGATAAATACTACGATTGTTCAACGTTACGATACAATGAAATATTCTTCAATCAACATTGACTTAGCAGTTTGAAAAGTAAAGCATGTGTATTCACTTATCTAGAGTCCATAATTATCCCAAAGGAATAGAACGATATCAGTTCAAGCAGTATCCAATTCATCTTGAACTAATTTTTAATCTTGTTGTGGATTTAGAATGGCTGCGATGAATATTCCGTATTTACCGTGGTATTAATTTCTTCTTTATAAAAAGCATTCCTCCTTTCAATATTGAATGCAAAATTTTGAGAATTCTAAAATTGTAGTGGTGTGATTATGAAAATTATGCCTTCAATAAATACACATTTTATTTTAGTGATTCTAGTGAATTACATGTCATAGAATTTAAAACATTTTAATAACATAAAAGTACAATATTTGAATGTTATTTTTTTCTCTAAATTTGTCATTTTAAGCGAAAAAGATTAATCTCTGGTTTCTCTTTAATAATAAATTATGAGTTCCTTGTTCGTTCATCACCGAGAAATAATCTAGTTATTTAGAGATTTTTTTTTTTACTTCAAAAGTTTATAATTCTGAAAAGTTTATAAAGGTAACTTAAACAAAATAAACACTATAAAAATAAAGAATACACAACCTTTATAAAAAAGGATTTATTGCTGAGGTAAAAGTAAAAATGAAAGAATTAAAAAAAATAATGTTGGGCAACACAAAAGTGAAGTGACCATATAAATTCATTCCCCACCAATATTTATCTCGTTATTTAAAGCTTGCTTTTCTTATAATTTCCTTAATTTTAATTCTGCTGGTTATGAAGCTAAATTGAAAAGAAAAATAAACATTATAGAGAAATATTACAAAGTTACAATGATTCTCGTAAATATTGAATCATATTGCCATAAAGTAGTTCAAAGGGATTTATGTCCATGTTTTTAAATGAATTTTATGGCTACTATTTTTTTCCACTAATATTCATTTTGCAATATGCAGGTATTAAAAGTTGTTTAACTTCATAGATATAGTCTCATTATTATTATTATTATTATTATTATTTTGCAAATTTTACTCTATCTTTTGATTTAAAAATTACGATTTTAATATTGGACAATAGGAAATAAAGAAAAATGGTTATAATCCAAAGATAAGAAGAAAATTATTAAGTAAGTGTGTAAATTATGAAGGATACTAATAACTTATAAAACTTAATTATATATAATTAAGATTTAGAAATTTGTTATTAGTGTGTATGATTTGAATAGTTAAATATTCATGCTATTAGGCTACTTATTTATTTATTTTTTGAATTGTTAGTTAAAATCTGTGCAGTCTTAAAGAGTACGTCTGTTTCATGTTAATCAAGACAGAACTTTTCTATGAAACCAGCAAAAATAAAAATAAAAATATTTTTTTTGAAATAGGGAATTTTATATACCGTATAAAATTTTATGTACCGTTATTTTATGTACAGTTTTCGAAACTTTTGTAAGATAAAGTGTACGGGGTCATCCTATTTTTGGGTCAACTAATCTCGAAAAAAGCGAAACAAAAAAAAATATCTTTTTTCCTTACATTCTCTGCAAATTTTTGTGGGTGGATGTCTAAATGCATTATCTTCATGTGTGCTACTTTTTTTTTATTTTGTCAACTTCCCCTTGTTCTAGATGTTTTTTCCCGTTTGTCAAACTTGCATCTCTTTTACAAAGAAATACCGAGTGACCTTAATGTTTGTATAATTTTCAGCAAACGTGATCACTTGTTATTTCCTTTTTCTTCCAGCTAACTTTAAAAAAAAATAACATGGTGCAAAAGAAATAATACACAAAAAAAAGGAAAAAATGTATCATCTTCATATATGGTTATCAGAAATAAAATTACCATCGTTGGAAGCTTATTTTACTGTAATTTCACTGGAAGATGTTCCACTGATAGTACCCTCTTGGCAACACAAATGCCCTCATTCATTTTTTTTTACAATTATTTATTTAATTTCCATTATATACAAGTTTTGAGTACATTTTGAAGAAAAAAAGTACGCACTTCTCGGCTTATATTCGGAATATATACAGTACATATTTTTTTAATAAAATATAAATGAATTAGCTAATATATTAATTTATTCCATTGTAGGTGATTTTCTCGCAGACGTTTACATTTATTTCATATAATAAAAAATGCATCTCTTTGGGATATTTAATAGCTACAATTTTTAATTCTAAAATTACTACTTCTTTTTGCAAAGTATTGTTCCTTTTTTATAATTTATTTCAATCTCTTCAAAATATTTATAATAAAAGATTTTTATATAATAAATCACCATCTCCGGTAACTTATGATGGAGAAATAGTTTATAAAAAATATAAGTGTGCCCACTATTTTTAAATAAATTTATCTTTATTTTTCATCGTGTTGTAATAAAAAAATATTGAATTTATGAATTTAGACATTTTTTTTTTTTTTTTGCTTATCAATATATTATATTTTTATCGGAATTTTTAATTTTCTTTTCAAGAATAGAGTTAAGTAATTTTTCTTTGATTTTCGGTATACTTTACTATTGAATATGATAACTAATATGGTTTCGAAAAGAACTCCACCTTACGAACTTAAAAATTTTCATCCATTTCTAATATGGTGTTTTGTATAATCATTTAGTATGTGTGAGTACTTATTAACGTCACATATTATGGAAATACGAAGGCTTTAAGCAAAGCACCACTTGATTTTGAAACGCAATCGAGTGACGAGGATGATACCCGTGGTGGTACCTCAGTCTTCTAAATTCCTCACCACTCAAACGAGAGGACTTTAAGCAATGAAAGATTTAAGGTGCATCAGCCCTCCGTACGACGGATTACTAATATCAAAACTCCAACCTAGAACTCGACGCCAGTCTCGAGTTCGTGACTTTGACCACTAGACTACCCAGCCACAAGATAACCAACCGTCAAAAACCCACCTCCTGCTTTTATTGTAAGTCAACTGGAATACATTACTATGAAACACGTAACAGGATTTTTAAAGCCTTAAAACTGCTAAAAAATAAAATTTAAAGACTGAAAATGTTCTCTTCTTTCTGAACACGCATAAAGAAAAGGTGTTTCTCTTGACTAGATGAGGAACTTATGGGCACGTGATCGTATAAAATCGATCTATTATTCACAAATCCTTTGACACATGACAGTTGGCGCCTGTGGAAATGGGGTCCCACTTCACCTGTCACCCTGGGAAGAGCATTTTGAATTCTTTAACAGTCCGGAAAAGCTGTCTGCGATTGCCTCTTTTGTGGGGAAAAACCAATGAATTTAAGATGTGTATATATATATATATATATATATATATATATATATATATAATAGAAATTTAAGTTTATTTATGTTTGAGTGGACTGATTCATTTTGTTTCACAAATAAAGTTAAATTTCTTGTTTCTTACCTGTTGAAAAATTTAGTTTTGTATCAGAAAAAGGAAAACACTTTTTTAAAGGGTGTTAAGAAATAAGAGGAAAATTGCATAGTTATGTATAACCCTGTATTTTGTTTCTAATATTCCCATTTCTATGATGTAGAGTTTGTTACAGAGATAAATACACACACACACACACACATATATATATATATATATACATATATATATATATATATGTTATTATTATTATTATTTAATAAGTATATATTAAAATGAGATTGCGTAAATATTGCAGATAATGGACGGAATAATTTAATTTTTTTTATATTTTAATTTGGTTATGTTTTCAACCTTGTGTATGTTATGAATGACTGAAAAGCATGGCTGAGTAAATGTAAATGAGTATGTAACATATATTTTTTCTAAGAATCTGCATTTCTCTCGTTTACATAAAAAATTAATCTATGCATCATTTACTTATGAAATAATCATAACATGCACATAAATTTCATTTGTAAATGAGTCATTTTTTCGCTGTAACTAAAAAGCAATATCTATTTTAAGTCTTTCTCTATACAATATCTTTAATAAAATAAAATTACTTAATTCTGTGTTTTAAACTTTTAATAAACATACTTTAATTTATCTAAATATAAATTTGCCATTTTGCATGTATGAGAAGAACTGGATAAAACGTACATATAATATTACGTGCATTCGAATTTAGGTACATAACGTTAAATAATTTTTTGAAAATATTCGCTGGTGTTTCTTTAAATAAAATGTTAATTTATCAGTGACTGATTAAAATTATTTTTATTTTACCTGTGTTAAGCATATTAACCTTTTGATAAAAATGTTTTCTGAATCGTATTTCATTGCTCAAACAGTAATTAAGCAAGATGTGCACTTCGAAATCATCTATGGCAAATCGGTAAATGAACTAGTATAAACAAATCATTTTTTTCTAAATAAGTATTTCTTAAACTTCAATATGTCAGCAATTCATAGCAGTATAATCTTTTGTAATAATTCTTTGAAAGTAATTTATTGTTATTTTGACTTTAATTTGAATTGTGATCACTACAGATCAAAGTTAGGATCAGTAATAATGAAAACAATGTCGAGAAAAATGGAGAGATCTATTTAATTACTGAGAGCTGGTTATATTAATTAAAACCTTAAGAGTTTGAAATAAAATATCGGGGAAGTATTCATTAGTATAAATATATCAGTAGTCAGTTTGCTTATAATGACTCAGTAATAGTTTATACAGATATTATATTATTACGCCGTGAGAAACATTAATTAAGAACAGATTTTGTTTTTGAACATGCAATTTGTAGTGCTGGGGAAATAAAGCTTAGTGTGCACCCTAAACCTAATGATTTTTTTAAAATTTTTTCAGAAAACCCTTAGTGTTTACTGAAATCCTTTAAGATTGTTTTAAAACGTAAAACACTGCAAAAGTCACCAATTTGCTACTTATACCCTTACTTTGACCCTAATATTTTGTGAAAGGTATATTCTTGTTTTTTTACACACTGCAATCAGTATTGTATAAACTCACTCACTGTCAAGCAGTTGTTTGTGACATCGTAAGGCAGTGGCGTTGTCATCGTGTTTGTGTAAAGGTACCTCACTTGTTCATTGAAGCTTGTGGCGTAAGGCCGTTTTGAAATATTGTAGCTTGACCCAATCCTAGTTTTTTTTAATTATTTGTTTACCCATCTTTAATGTCGCCAAATGTCTTGGACTAGACTCTGTCACATGATGACGGATATTTGGAAGACTCGAGGTGGGCAGATACACACAGTCTATTTTCCTTAGGGACTTTGGGGGCTTCGAGAAATGTGGTGTTCACTTTTTGGAATCGATTCACAGAGACAGGAACAGTATTCTGTCAACCTAGTCAACATAGCAAAAAGGAAATAACCCTGACACAATACCGTTATTTGAGACATTTAGCCAAAAGGGATAGGTCTGTGCGATGATGACACAATTGTCTCTAGATCTGTGTAATGTAACAGGAGCATCCTTTTAACGAATAGCAGTCTTAATGAAGGTGATATTTATGCCGGACACCCTATAATCTGCATCCCTTTGACTCTGAACCACAAAACAAATGTCTAACTGGTGCCAAGAACATCGGTCTTGATCAGAGGAGGATTGGGCGTAGGTTCTTTTCAATGATAACTCGTGATTAGTCTGGGCAATGACTCGAGACATGCTCTCATCTAGAGATAATCCAAGTGTCGACCTTGTAACATTGTTGTAAAACAACATTTTGATCGAGGTGTTCTGATGGCATGGGTGGGCGTTATTAAAGACGGATATATAAGCCTTCGTGCATTCGATAGGGGTACTTTGGCATATCGGTGGTACAGAGTCAAGGTCGTTGCACCTTGTATCACACTTTTCCATGGAGTTCATAAAAAATTCATCTTTAGGGCGATAATGCACGTCCAGACAGGGTAGCGGAAATTAGCACCTCCAATAGGAGGTTATTTAAGGACTGGGGCAGCCTGCGATATCCCCTGACTTTAATCTCACTAGACACATATGGGTTGTCTTAGTACGTTAAATCGTTGCTCAAAATCCCCTCCAAGAATTTTCGATGACCTCAAGAGTATCTTGGTGCAAGAATGGGTGTTGTATTTGCTAATGATCCCGATAAACAATATGAAACATCGATTCTAGAATTGTGTAGTTGGTAGTGGTGATCATACGCCCTATTAGACATGTTTTTCTCTTACTGACAGATCATTGGTCAGCTGCATTGTTTTCCAGTTTCCTTATCTATGGTGCAGGTCATAGCAATTTTTGTTTTATCTTGTATAATTTCTCTTATATCGGAAAATATTGTGGAGACGTTTTGTTTCATTTGCTCTGATAGTTCATTTTTTATTGAAAAAAAATCCCCCCTTTAATTGATTTCAATAGTGTAGTATAGAATGATACCTAAAGTATTTACACAAATTGTAATTGTAAATTGAACTGCATATGTTTTCTGGAAAAAAATAATTTTAATAACATATTTGAATTAAGTGAAAATGTTAGCTGATTTTATTTCGTGTTCCTCATATATGCTTTTAAAGAAATAATTGTATCTTAAAATATATTGAGGCATTTATATAACAAACTGAAAGAAATATCAGCGCGTAAAAATATAAAAAAAACTACTTTCAAAAATTTCTAAATAAAATATCTTTTAAATTTTAGAATAGCCACATGCGGTATTCTATGTCAAAATGCATGTAGAATACTTTGAGCAATCTTTTTCTTTTCTCATCGATCCAATCCATTAAGAATCTCCGAAAGAAGATCCACGCGACACCTCTAAAAATTATTCCACCCATGAAATTCGTGATACTTAATACTACTCTTTATATCAGGTATACTTTTCTCATACTCCTCCAATCGATAAAGTATGGGTTTTGTTGTGGTTCCAGTGTAAATGCAAGCATAATCACGCACTCTCTTTTTTCCTTTTCTATCTTCGTCCGTGCGTGTGGGAGCTATAAGGAGTTGAGGAATTCATTCTTGCAACCCGATCACGAACTGTATTGATGGCACGCAGTTCTACCACTTCCTGGAGAGGATTCTGTTTGATTTTGTTCGGGCCTTCGACAAGATGCGTTAATGGACGTTTAATGGGTTGTTCAAAATAGAGGGGGTTTTCTCTGGTATCAAAAACTTGAGTTTCGTCAGTGGTAGTAAGGAAGTGGATTTATTAAGTCTGGCAAAAGATGAGGAGTTTTCTTTTTTTTTTATTTGGAGTGTTTGGGAGTACTGTTTCTGCTTTGGAATTAAAAGGGTTGTGATGTTTTTTATTTATTTCGGGAAAGAGTATCGTGTTAATTCGTTTAGTTTTAGAAAATAATGCAGCAAGAAACACATTGTGGGAATTAATTAATTATTTTTATTTTTATAGTTTTGTTCCTAGGTTTGAATGTTGTAACTGTTTAGCACTTGTTTAATCAAGCGATGTGAGCAATTACTTTTTTTATAAAAACAATGAAAATCACCCATTATGTAAGTTTCATTAAACTTAAATAGTGACAAACTGACTGTTCTGAAAAAATATATATTTTAATCAATTTCCCTGAAACTGAATTTTCTCAGATAAAAATTAATTATTTGCAGATATTAAATGTGCTACTGCTGATCATTAAATCATTTTTGAACTTTAATATGAAAATTATGCACAAAACAGCAAAAAATCGCTATAATTACTCAATTATCTAATCTTTTATACTTATATATCAAGCTGTCAATAAAATATATGCATGACTGTATTTTTTGGACTGAAAGTTGACCAAACGCATTTACCTTTAAAGTAAAATATTTATTTATATATATGTTGATCAAGTATAATTTTTTTAAAAATATTAACTATTTCACATACTTGAATATAATGATTTGAAATAAGTTATAAATATTTGAAAATTCAAAAATATTTTGTACTCTAATGTAGAATTTTAAAAAAATAAGCTTTTTGAGTTTTTGGAATTGCGTTATATATAATTACATAATTTCGTTTTTAATATAATTTTTAATAAAGTAAGTGAAAGAATACATAATAATTTGAAATTCTAAGCACTGTTTTCAATGCAGAAGTATTCGGGCTCAGTATTTTAAAAATGCACGTGGAGTAAAAGTTTAAAATTTTTCATGGAGTTTTGTTTCAATCAAAAGTTGTAATCATTAAAAAAATTAAAATATTTAAACTAATTTTAAATTTAAATATTTAAATAAATATTTTAATTTTAAATGTATAAATTTTAAGAATTATTCAAAATTTTTTATAATTTAAAAATTTAAATATTTTTTCCCTTCGATATTGTTTAATGTATTTCAAATTTTAAAGCACATTTGCTTTTGCAACTGAATTACCTCAACTTTTGAAATAAATTACGAATTATCTGTGCATTGTAAGAAATATCAAAGCGTCATAAATGTGTTAAAAATGTTCTCACGTGAATATTATTATTTTTAGTAAATTCAATGATTTCTTGTCATTAATAAGGATTAATTTTAATTGTTCAACGTATAATGCCTCCTAGAAATATCCATAACAAGAGAAATAGCTCGTTTATTAACGCATTTTAAGCACGGGAGAGTAGCCGCTATTTTTCTTTAAAATTGTGCGGGTTGTTTTAGAGGAACATTGGTGCTAGTCAATCGTTTAGCAATGCACATTTAATCTGTTAAAGCATTATTGTAATAGCGAATTAAATATAAATATCATAGCACAATATTTAATCACTTTCACGCAGGAAATGAAATAAGACTTTTTTAGTAAAATAGTTCTCGTTATTATGATTTAAAGAAAATGATATATGATTTTACAGAAATTAATAATAGGTCAAACTGTTAGACATAGAAATATGTTATTTAATCAACAGTTTATGGTACTCTACCAGCGTTTCTCAAACTATAGGGCGCATCCCCCTAGAAGGGCATGCTAACCCTACAAGGGAGGCACGAGCTTAATAGGAAGTCAAAAACAAAATATCGTTTTAAAAAATTGTTGATTTACTCAAAATAAACAAATAAAATAGATCCAGACGTAAGAAAAAATAAAATACACATTTACATCAATATAATTCATTTATAAATATACCAGCACTGCACATTATATTTTATAATGTATTTAAGAAATAAGTTAAGAATACTAAGTTATGAGCAAGTTTAATAATTACCAGTGCCCCCTTGGGCTAGTCATATACATATTTACTTTCAAAAATTAACTTTCTTTCTTGCGAATTTGTACTGCTTGTAATTTATCCCTTAAATGCCGATCGAAAATTGTCCTTTCCAATACCACAGTTTTTTAATACGTATGCGAGTGTTTTGTGGTGTATTGGGGGGGAGGGTTGAAAAGGAATAAATAAGCAGATCCTCTGAAATAAAAAAAAATCTGTCACAAACTCTGCCAAGATTCTTTTTTTTTGCAGGTTAAAGTCTCCGGAATAATTTAATGGATAGCACTGCAGAGAAAAGATCATATTTCGGAAAGATATGTATAATTCCTGGAAAATTAAAGCACTGGCTTAGCGCGAGACATTTATACACACCGGTGGCATTTAAGATGGTACAGTAGTATTGCAGTTTTAGAGCCAACATATATTAGTATTAAATTCAATGCATTGTTATTGTATGGGGGAACATGATGAAAATTGTGATTGAATATTGAGTCGCAAATATTGACAAGCATTGCACTATACAAACTAGAAAATGCTGTAAAATGTAAATTGTGTTAACTGAATTAATAAGTATATCAAAAAAAGGTTAAAAAATACTGATGAAATAGCATTAATGAGGTTTGCCTTTATTTTTCTATTATTTAGGTGTTTCATCCTGTATAAGTGAACATACACATAAAGTAGAAATCTATTTTTCATACATGGTTTTTTACTTGTTTGAAAACTACCTATCATTCATTTAATACATCATTAATTTATTTTGCTTGTTTTTCTTTGAAGAATGGAATCAAGATGAATAAAGAGTTCATGTTAGGAGTTTCAGTTTCAACGAAATGAAAAATGCATTATGAATTTAATGTGTAGTGTGCTTGAATACATTTATTAATACAGAGGAGTTGCTTCTTTTTCGTTTTAGATGCGTTCACCGATAAATCTTTCCGATTCATTAATTTTATTATTGAATTCTTGCGGTATGATTTTTTGCAGAATATATGCGATGAGAAATTGTATCTTCATTTATCATGACATTCACTCCCTCGCAATAAATCTCATGAGAATTTTGTTCGCTTTGAAACTAAAAGGAGATTTTTCGGAAATCAATCAAAATGTAAGAATGTTTTCTTTCCTTCTATCACAATTTATTATTGCTTCAATTTGTAAAAATATATTGGATTATTCATCATTTATGATTTTAGAGAAAAAAAATTCTCAATCTAGTTCATTATATTTTATCTATTTTTATGAACTAAGTGGGATTTAGTTGATACAACTTTACTTTGTTTTAAAACCTCTCAAATGCTATTTGGTGGGGATAATCCTCAGTTTGAACTTTGATTCAATGGTATGTTATGTATTTCAGCTGGTATAGAAATATTCTGAAAATATTACCAAAAAAGTTGTACTGGAACCGAATAATCATGATTTGCGTTACATGAAGTCATGAGTTTTCAAGTACGATTGTCCCTAAAGGCCGCCATCTAGAGCAGCTCATTCATGTTACATTTCTTTGATGAAAATTGCCAAACTGGAATGGTGTGGAAGTTAGGAGTGAATTTAAAAATTTTTAAATAAGAACTAAATTCAAACGCAAACTCAGTGGCGCAACGTCCTATGAGGAACAGGGACTAATGTGCCCATCCTAGTATACGTGACCATTGGGCGTTGAGGTGCACGAGCAGATGGTCAGTTTGAAGCGAGACCCCAGTGTTTAAGTCTTCAAGCAGTCTTGGTACTCATTTATCGACTGACTGAAGTGGGGATGAAAGGCCGCGACGCTGCCCAGCCCTAGAATGGAACCCAGACCTGTAGTGTGAAAGCGCGATACGCTACCATTTCACCCCCTGGGCCTTAAATAAGAAATAATGTTCATAGTAATTATCGGTTTAAGCGAACAGAAAAATCTGAAAAAAAAGTTTACATTAGTTCAAAACCCGAATTTCATCCGTCTTTTCATTAAATATGTTATAAAACAGTTATTAAAAATACTTTGATGTATTGTTTTATATAATTGGAAGAGCTCTTACATATAGTGGCTTTGCACATTCGGTAAATGAAAGAAATATTTATCTCTGATGAATAATTTCAACAGTTTTATTTTCATGAGCAATTCCGTTATTGCGTATTTGATAGAACAACGAGTTTTGAGTGTATGAATGTAGTGTGTCTGATGGAATTATGCTGGTACAGAATAAATAAAAGCATTTGTAGTGAATCGTTCTTTTAATGAAAAAAAATATCTAATAACTTGAATTAAATTCAATACATTAATAAATTATTTGGAGATTGAAAAAAAGAGGGAAAACTTTTCCTGATAAACTTATTTTAACATGTCTTAAGAAAAAAATCCTTTTATAAGTAGTTAGTATAAAACATTGGCTAAAATAAGTCGTAATACAATACATATAGTTTTATTATGTAATAATTTTAAATAGAAACTTAAAGGGAATTGCATTTATTAGAATCAGAGCTTTGCTCTGTATTTTTTGAGGTGTTTATTCCTTCTGATTATTTTTTTACACATCTTGTAAAATAAGGGATGTGACGAATCTATACGGAACTTTATCACTAACCTTCTGAGTCGACCTTTTTAGGGAAATTTAATTCCCTACCTATTTCCAATCAATTCCAAAAAGCGGACAGGATTCCTTGTTATGCAGATTAGATTAAGTATTTAAGTCAAACGAAATAGTAAAGTTAGAGCAGTAGGTGATAGAGATTGAAGCAGAAAGTTATCGTGGATTTAAATTGAAGATTTCTTGTTAGAGATATTTAATCTCAAGAATTGAGATTCCGAGTGGTAAATATTGATTTGTGTTTAAAGTCTCATTAAAGTTTTAGAGTGAGATTAAAGTTAAATGTTCAATAAGAACATTATTAAATATAATTCTGGGATCTCTTATCGTGGTAATCTCTGCGTGATCGTTATTTAATGTTTAATTAATGAGATCATTAATTAAGTTAATTTAAAAAATTTTATCTTTAAAACCTCATAATACTAGTTAAACATATTGTTCATAAGTCTTTGATTCTATTTGGATAAGATAACCAAATAAAGAAAGTTGTTTATAGAAATGGCTTCTGGTTCTTACATGACTCCTATTTATTCTCGTTCTCAAAGTGAGGTCCAAGGAGACCTTCACAGGGAGATGGCTGAAAAAATGAATTGTGATAATAATTCACTGCGTTAATAAATAAAATAAACTTTTCATCCTCTTGGTAAAATATTTTCGATTTTTAGTAATACTATATTTTAATCTTGTAATAGACATGTATTTTGTAAGAAAGGGTAAGCATCTAGCCAATATATATTTTAAAATATGAAAAAGGCCTAGATATATAATTTTCGTCTTTTTTTTTTATCCGTGTTTGATGAATGAAGTTAGGATTGGCTGTATTTTTCATTTTAATTTATTTTAGATATCAAAGCAAACATACATATTGCTATATAAAATATATGTATAAATAATATATAATATATATTTAATATATGGCATATATTTATAATGTGGCACCACATTTTACGCATGTAACATTTTTTGATATTTTGTGTAATTTATCAGAACTATGTTTTGAACAACCAAAAAAAGCATTGAATTCTCCATTGTGAAATTTTTGTATATCTAAAAAGGGGAATTCGACCGTTAATGATATTTTTAAACATGTGCATCATGGATTTCTGTATAAGTATATTAAAATCTATGGAAAATATATAGACTTTTAAGTAGGCCACATCCGGACCACAGACGGTAATTTCCATACATTTTTATAAATGAAACCAAATGCTACATTTTTTTAAAAAAAATCTGATATATTTATTTCATCTAAAGCTAAATCACTACAAATAGAACATTTAACCCGAAATTGAGAAATGTTTTATTTGCTTAAACATGTACTTTTCTTAAATAATACTATAGAAAAACAAATATCAATCAATTAAGGTAAGTTATGCAAGTGCAAGATAATTTGTATAGGTTTCAACAGTAAAAGTTGATCTTTTTCGTTGTGTTGTATTTTAAAATTTTTGAATTGTTCTTATTGATAGCGTGGAATATTTGTTTCTTTCTTCAATGGACTTTATGGTGAATATATTGATTATTTCGCTGTCTTTCTTCCACTCCAGACATGAAGGAAAATTATAATCAGTGTGTCTTGTGATTACTTAAAGATGCAAAGATAATGTAGTTTTCACAGAAAAAGGTTGAAAACGTGTATCGGAAAGTGTATTAAGGAGACCTTAAAAAAAATTTGTATGTCAAAAAAGATTCGATAACTATGATAAAGGGCTTTGGTGTACAAGATAAAAGGAATTAAATGACCTGTGATGCAAAATGAAAAAAAAGCATATTTACCATTGCAAATGCCGTGATCTTGTGTGCTTTCATGCTTAGAACTTAATTATATATAATTTTTGTTACATTTTTCCTAGAACAATGCCCTTTTTCTTTTGCATTCTAAAATAAAAGTAATTTACTTTATTATGTAGATTACATCTTAACCTCAATCAATCACATTTGGGTATGATTAGTCATTTTTAAATGATTTTTCTAAGCCTAGCATAATTATTGGGTGATAACCATTTAAATTATTTAGCTGATAAGTGAGAGTCTTATTAAGTTTATCTCTGCAATCAAGCACTGAATAGTATGCACTAATAATTAATATAACCCTTCTTAAATGAATTTACATTTTATATTTTTTTAAAAAATATAGTTTTAAATTACTTTTTTTAAACATACAGAACAATAAAATTTTCTGAAGATGAACGTTTTAAAATTAGTATATATATATATATATATATATATATATATATATATATATATATATATATATATATGTACAGTCCCTGGCCAAATTATTAGACGCACTATAATATTTTATGAAAAATATTACTTATCGGGTGATACTATACAGGTTTTTTTTGTATTTATCAGTTACAGTACATGTATTTTGGTTGTCTATTTAATAATCTATTATTATCACAAATAAAACATCATTAAAGAAAAAAAATATGTATTTATTGGCTCTGGAAAGAAAACAGGAACAGATATAATTAAATATTAATATTTTGTTGAGCCCCCTTTAGCCGCTATGAGAGCTTCAATTCTGCGCGGCATGCTATCAATACAAGACTGTACTGTCTCCAGCATTTGAGGATGATGATTCCACACGTGAATTATTCTTTCTAAGAGCTGTGTTTTATCTGTAATCATATCTTTAGTATCTTCTCTTTTCATTAACTCCCAAATGTTTTCGATTGGGTTCATATTGGGGCTATTACCCGGCCAATCCAACAGAGGGATATTTTGTTCTGCCAAAAAGCTTTGATAGACTGAGCTGTATGGCAGGGAGCTCCATCTTGCACAAAAATGTATGGTTCTCCATTGGGAAACCATTCATCCAGCTGCGGAATCAAGCGATTTGGCAAGACATCTTTTTACTAGTCTTGCCGCATCTTACCTTTAACCACGTACAGACGTCCAGTACCCTTGCCATGGATGACTGACAAAATCATTATTTTTGTAGGGTGTTTCACAGTTTGAGAACAACACAGTCAGAATGAAACTTTTCTCCATCACGACGACGCACAAACTGAGTTTTGTTCTGCAAAATTTCAAATGTTCTATCATCACTGAAGCAGACGTGTCAAAAATAAAAATAATAATAAATAAACATTTTTGCTGTTCCTTCTGTAATTTCAAATGATTAAACACTTTGTTTGTGAATAAATTATAACAACATACCGATCTCCAGAAGTACACATCTTTATCACGCCAGTGTTTGGCCCAATTCAGACGCTTTGCTTTTATTGCAGGGGTCAACTTGGACTTCCTAGCGGGGCGGCAGGTCTTAAAATTTAAATCTTTTAATTTTCTTCGAACAGTGCGTTGAGAAGCATTCACATTAATATCTTGGAGTTGCGATTTTATCACTTTTGTGGTAGCAAATCTGTATTCAAGATAAATTTTCTTAAAATATCTTTCTGACCTTGGGGGGGAAATATGCTTTTTGCCGCATTTTTCTTTCTTTTGGGGCTCGATTCTTCTCCTGACTCAATTTTCTTCTTTATGCGTCGTACACTAGCTTCAGAAACTTTCAACTTTCGTGATATTTCGCGGTTTGAAAACAATTTTGAATTCACAAGGGCCTTTACTTCTGCTTTCTTGCATGGTGAAAAAGATCGCCTTTTTTACCCATGCTGAAAGTGTACAAAACTGATTATTTAAACGCCGCACACGAAATAAACAAATAACTGCATAAAATAAAACTGCTAAATGGACTAAATTCATGAAGGTCACATGATAAGGGCAATCACGTGTTTCCCATTGATTAAAAATTGACATACTATTTGTTCAACTTGTAAAGTTTTGATAACATTTAAAATTTGATGTTTGGGTAAAGAGTTCACGTGTTAAAATTCTTCAAACAGTTTTCAAAATTAAAAAAAAATACTTACATTATTCGAATACTTATAAATTAAATGCATTTTGTTTAAATATGTACATTATTAAATCGTTGACAAATATGTACTTTCTAAAAAAAAGTTCCTTCAAAAAGCAAAAGTTGGCAACAGTGAAGCACATGAACTAATTGGCTGGAAACGCGTGATTATATTTATGATATAATTATGTCATCGCATTAATTTATGAAATGATTGGCCGAAAACACGTGGCTCAGTTATCATGTGACTATGACATCACATGAATTTAGTCCATTAACAAACAAAGCACATTAACCCACAGAAACACGTCCGCAACTGAAGCATGCGCGAACGCAACTCGAGCAGGTTTTTGACTTGTTTACGTTCGTGTGACAATTTATTAACTTTGTGTTGTCATGTGTGAAAAATAAATTCAAATACAAAATATATAATAAATTTCCTCATTAAAAATCCATTGGATCTATGTTTAAATATGAAAGTATTGCATAGAAACTTATATAAAACAATGAATCATTAAAAAAACAGGAGTGCGTCAAATAATTTGGCCAGGTACTGTATATATATATATATATATATATATATATATATATATATATATATATATATATATATATACATATAAATATATATATATATATATATATAATATATATATATATATATATATATAAATATATATATATATATAAATATATATATATATAAATATATATATATATATATATAAATATATATATATATATATATAAATATATATATATATATGTATATATATATAAATATATATATATATATATATATATATATATAAATATATATATATATATATATAAATATATATATATATATAAATATATATATATATATAAATATATATATAAATATATATATATATATATATATATATATATATATTGAATGCAACTCGGCTGGTTGCATTTTGAAAATATTTTGTTAATATTCATTGGACAAGGGATATGTTTGTTGTTGTGCTAATGTTTATTTATATTTTTGTATGTGTTCAATTAATAGTTTATTAATTATATTTTTTAAACAAAGTGAGATTGTAGTCCATATATTTTTTTCTATAAATAAATCTCTTAAAATAAAAACTAAAAAACAATTTAATTCATTCATTTGAATATGTCATTATTTTGTTATACCGTAAACTTTAACGTTACATATGTCGAGAGCTCAAACATCCTCCGGTTGATGTGGTAGTTAGGAGAGGAGTGTTTGCGAAGGGTTTACTTATTTCTGAAGATTTGCTTATTTATTCCTCTGCTCCCCCAGTACATCAGATTCATATGCCTACGTGGGAAATGAGGGCTTTGTGGAGCGAATCGCGTAACTTTAATTCAGAAGTTAAGGGAATAATTATAAAGGTAATTATCAAGGTAAATTATCAAATTATCAAGGTAAGTGTTAATTTATGTATATAATTTCATATATGGCAAGCCCATGAGATCATTGGTAATTATTTATGTCGTTATTAATTTAGTATTGCTTATTTATATTAATTCTTAAATTAAATTCTTAATTCAGTATCGTATTGTTTTACTTTCAATAAATTAACAGTTTTTAAAAATAATCTTTTGTTTTCGACCTTTCAATGTGCTCGCGCCCTTCTCCTAGAGTTATCATGCCCCCCTCTAGAGGGTGCGCCCCACAGTTTGAAAAACACTGATATAAAAAAATAACACTGCACGTCTTCTCAATTGATTCATGTTGAACATCGTTAAAACTATTATTTCGAGAAAGGTAGAGTTTCACCTTACTCTTCATATTAAAGGCATTCCCAATAACTAGGATGTTATAACGTTCTGAAATTAGTTGTCAACAGCACTAACGCTAAAAAATATCGAAAACAGAACGGATCTTAAAGTCAATTTTGTCACATAACACTCGGAAAAATAGATCATTTTCTCTCTTTTTTTTTAATGGCTGAAAAAGGATCTCAAAGGATTTCGAAAAGAAATAATTCGCTCAGGTTTCATCAAATAAAACCAACGTAAAAGGGAGTGAAATTCCACAGGATGGCTAGATACCGGTGATCTCTATTACTTCGAGAGAAGGAAATCTTCAAAAATGCGCAGATGCATAAAAAAATAAAAAAATAAGTATGGAATAATAAATTACTAAAAATAAATCTAATCGAAATTTTACGAGATACGCAGAGATGATGATGCTTCCGTCAGACGAACGAAAAGCAATTCACAAGGAATAAAATGAAAATATAAAAGTAGTCATAAAACGAAACTTCGGTTACCTCTAGTTTAAATGTCACTGCATCAGATAATTCGATTCCCCTTTGGAGATAGATTGGCGAGTTTTATGCTGATTTCATAAAAATTCGTGTGGAATACTTTGTAGATATGCAATGGGATCATATTTTTTATTTATTTTTATTGAATTATTTTTAAAGTCCATATGGTTTAAAAATTTATAGCGAAGAAATTAAATTTTAAATATATGTGTTGTGTTGTTGTGTTATGGCTAATGCCACTGGTCTGACGTAGTCAGAACGAGGCCCAAGAAATTCATCGTGGCAAGGGACAAGAAGTACGCCTATCGTTGGCCTAGGCCTTGATAACCATACAGGTGACAGTTCGAATTAGCTCGGCGAAATTCCTCGAATGGATGATAGATGGAGACACCACCTATCGCCTTCTCCACAATTTTACCATGGGACTGTAGGGGAGGGAAATATTCTCCAGTCCCCTTCACTCGTGATTCAGCCCACAAGACTTTCGGGCCCACTGATTTAACGAGAACGTATTCCGTGTATACTTGGAGGGTATTTGGTAGCATCGAGCATCGAACCCACGCCTTTCAGTATGGAGTCCGATGCTTTAACCACCAGGCTACCTATGGCCCTTGAACTATATAATCTTTCTTATATGTTTATTTTTATTTAAGTATGAAAAAAATCATGGTGTTTCTAATTATTAGTTCGTTGTCGGTTTGAACTGTATCAAATACTTTAAACTCTCTAAGATAAGTAAGTGATTTATGTACAAGGGTACCCATACTAGACAATAAAAACACAAAAATTTTGGGAAAAAATATATTTATTTTTCAACATAATCTCCTTTCAGCTCTATACACTTTTTTCAAGTGATGTTCAGTAAGTTCGATGACCTTTTTATAATCAGAATTGTCTTGTTTCTCGAAATAGCCATCAAATGCCAACATCACTTCTTCATCGTTGGAAAATCTTTGACCACTGGGCCATTTTTTCAAGTTCGAGGAATGGAAAATAATCAGTGGGGATTAAAATATGGTGAACATGGTGCATGAGGTAGCATTTCAAAGTTTTGTTCATGCATCTTGGACATAGTAATGAATTGTGAGCTGGTGCATTGTAATGGTGAAATAATACTTCCTTCTTAGCAAAATACGGCCGTTTCTGCTTTATTTCTTCACTCAAACTTTGGAATAAGTTTACGTAATACTCGCCGTTGAGTGTTTTTCCTTTTTAAAGATAGTCAACGAAAATTATCTCATGCGCATCCCAACCAACCACTGCCATGACCTTGCCTGCAGATGAAACTATATTCGCCTTCTTAAGAACCGGTCCTTCCTTTTCAGTCCACTGTTTTTATAGCCCCTTTGTCTCGAGTGTGAAGTGATGGACCCAAGTTTCATCCATTGTTATTAAACGGCGCAAAAATTGTACTTAATTGCGGCACCCATCTTGCACATAGCTTTTTCATGCCCAAATTTTCAGATAATATGTGATTTTCTGCATTTTTTTAACTGTCTACTATGTTTGCTAGTTCACGCACCTTCAGTCGACAATCACGCTTTGTGGGATTTCTTCGCCATTTTTGGAGTCACATCATTCCGTCGATCACTGCGATACTCGTCTGGACAACTCGTACGGCCTCTTTTTAAACACTGCTACCAAGTTTTCTACTGTTGTAAACGAAGGAGCAGACTCACCTAGAGTAGAATCTAGCTCTCACACACACAACTATTATATTGGTTAGGCTGAGGGGTCTTTCAAATAAAAGTATTATAACTCATAACGCGAAGACTAATTTTAATTATTTTCACAAATTCACTGAAAACGTTCACTATTAATAGCTGCCAAGCAAATCCTTATTTATGCGGTGCCTTCAAATTTCAAGCATATATTTTATAGATTAAGTACTTTCTAATACAGTGATACTTTTGAAAAAACTACCACCATCTCTGGGTCAGGTTTCGTAATTATGGGACTACTTTCGTACTAACATTGTAGTATGATAATGGTTGTAATACATAAAAAAACTAAGACAACGAAGACAATGGAACAATCGTTATGGGTCCATTGGGGGAGGAAAGATTTTCAGCAATTTTTTATTTTTGATGATGAAATGTTTTTGAGTAGTGTGTGTTGGCTGAAGTGCCAATGTTGGCGCTATATTTATCACTTTCAGCAATAAACGTTATCTATTTTTAGTAGAAATTTTACATTTATGGTGTTTTTTAATTACAATGCCATGGTTTATGATACAAGAATAGGATACATTTGCTTTCTTATATTAATATTCTCACATTCACCATTTTTTTTTTCTTGAAAAAAATTTAATTTTTGGATTATCTATTTTGAACCATATATATATATATATATATATATATATATATATATATATATATATATATATATATATATATATATATATATATATATATCTAGCTTAATGAATTTTTTTTTGAAAATAAATAACAAAAACTTAATGTAATTTAGATGCAAGTTTCTTACAATTCATCAAAATTTTGCATATAATTAATCAATATTTGGATATAAAGCAATCACTTTGATTTTTTTAAAATCATCTCAATTTGTTATTCTCCAAAATGATTAAAAGCATTTAAACATCTATTTTTCAAAATTTCATAAAATTTTAACACACATTGAAATGTATTTTTAAATAATGTGATACCTACGTAATTTAAAACGTGAAAGATTCTTTTTTTTATATCTAACAACTTTCTTCTCGCTTGCTGAATATTTGTTGAAGATATTTCGTGAAAAGGGACGGAAATGAGTAACAGAAAGTGACGTAACAGTGATCTATTTGATTTGACCAATGAGAGCGCACACTAATCCTCAGACCAGTTTAAACATATGTCGCGCCAATCTGGATGGTCCTGGTCTTTTAAAAACAAACTATCGCTTGCTTCTCATGATTTTGAGTCTGAGGAAGCGAGTGCAAACCTCTTGTTATTTTCTAATAGTGTTAACTGTTTTAATGAAATTGCAACTGTGATCTTTTTTTAATGTTGTTTAGTTTGAATTTGAAACCCATGAAATAAAGTTGAACAGAGCTAACCGAGGTAATAATTCTTTGATTGCATCCTTTACAAGATTCAAATTCTTATTCAGGATAAACTTGCATATTAATAATTATATTTGCCGTTAAGCGTCTGACAAACTTCGATATTCTTAATAAAATACGAGTAAGTAATATGGAATTATTCGAAGAAATATTTTAGTGCGTATATATTTTTCGTACTTTCAGGTTAACTCCTGTCGCTGACAATATAATATTTTTAATTGTGATTAAAAAAGTTTTCTTGATTAAAAACTAAACGTTTACCAAGCTAATTAAATTTACTTGATTTTGTGATTTGCAGAGATGGGTAAATCCATAGAAGAATATATGCGAAAATCCAACTGTAGTAGTTTTTTCTTTATTTTTTTTATTTATTTATATTTGTTAAAGTTAGAATTTCAAAAGATTTGAATTATATAAAACTCGATTTCGTTTTCTTACTCCACTTCTCAAATACCAGCAAGATTTATTCAGGATAAACCTGGATCCTTACGCGATTAATGTGTAACATATTTCCTCTTACTTACCGATTATTTGTAGGAGATATTTTTGTTAAAAGGGCCAATAAGCAAAAAAAAAAAGTTAAGAAAAATTAAAATCTGGAGGAGTACAGCCGAAATAAAATTTGCACAGAATTAAGTATTTTTGATAAAATATTGCATTAGTCCTAAATAAAGTTTTCATTAAAGATATAATTATTCGACAGAAAATTATTTCCAATCATACTCGATTCAATACTCAATTCGATCACACTCAAAATCATGGGAAGCGAGTGATAGTTTGTTTTTAAGAGTAGAACCATCTTCGGTATATGTGTAAAAGTATAAAATGCAGGAAATATTTAATTTTTTTAACCGTTTGATTTGGAGAAATGTATGTGGTCACCGAAATCCCTGTTGGCCCATTTTCAAGTCTACTGTATCCACTCTTCCTCAAATTGAACAGGAATAAATATTTTTGATTAAAAACTACATTACTCCTTGTGTTAAATAAATAAAATTTTCATTAACGACATAATTATTCAATAGAAACTTATTTCCAATCATACTCGATCCATTTATTTCAGGATTTAATTTACTATTGCGTATTTACCATGGTAACATCTCAGATGTTACACATCGTGTGCGACTATTGCAAGGCTCGTTTCTTTTTCTTTTCTTAAGAAAAAGTAATTGTACTTATACTTTGGATGACTATCTCAATTATCTGACGTCTGTATAAGTTTTGCCCATTTTTGGAGGTGTACATATTCAATTGAACAGACGTGACAATTGTTTAATTAAGCCTCAATATTTTGTTTCTTTTGGAATATACAATGTAATATCACTTAAGTATAATACAATGGCGAAGAGTATTCCCCATCCAATATGCGTAAAATTTCGCATAAAGTTTATCTTTTTCCTATGACATTTGTTACTGCCAACACTACATAAAAACACTCAATTATTTTGAAAAATAAAACACTTATAAATGCCTGGTGATGCTTTGATAAATGTATTATAAAATTATAACATGAGTACGAATATTCAAAATGGTGTAACATGGTAAGTGATAAAGCGCTCTTGAGCCAATGTTTGTTGCTCTTTTTCAGCTTAGGAGTTTCATAACCGAGCATCCTTTGAAAATGCAATTTACTATAGTTTCAATGCACAATAGCCAATGCTTTTGGAAAAAAAAAGCCGTCAAGTTTAGGCAAGTTGTGCACAATTTATTTCATTAATTGGAGACAAAATTAATCTGTGATTAATCTAAAAAAGTAAAACAACTAAATTTTTAACATTCTGGAAGTAGCATAAATGCTTGCGGAATAGAGTCCAAATGTGGATGGAAGTACAGGAACGTACAAAAAAGTTGGATTAGACACAATTTCACTGCATATCAACAAAACCATAAAAGCGCTACACGCGTTTATTTGATTTCCCGGTACATTAATAAACCCTTCTTGAAACGAATTGCTATTGGAGATGAAAAGTGGGATACTTAGTCATAACTTGGAAGTATCTGCGGATTACTTGTTGACCTTCTGAACCACTTGCAACATAATCTTTTAAACCGCTATCATTCGCACAAGGTGTTCTGTACACCCTAGCAATAAGAAAATCCTCCCAGGATTCTAAAAAGAATGCGCAGAAACACGATTTTTTTCTGTAGCTGCCCATTTTAGGTCATTGAACCATCAGGCCTGATGCAATCCCTCTTTCTTGAACGATTGGAATATAATAACCTTCAAAAAATGCATATGGGGGGTTGAGAACTCCCGTATATGTATACAGTGTGCTCTGAATGTTTGGAAAATGATTAAAATATTATTTTTTTTACTTTCTACTACCATTATCTCATTAGTTATAAAGTATATTTACTACTGGTATATAAGTTTTACTGGTTTACAAAAAAATATAAAATTATGTGGTTTTAAAATGAAAATTTTGTATGTTTAGTTTAAATTAATGTTAGTCTCATTTGCATGCAATAAATTTAATAATTTTATTTGTATAATACAAAAACATCTTGTACTTTCTAAATGTGTATCATGATGACTAAATTTTATTTTAATAATTAAATACACGTTTTGAAAGTTAGGGGTGTTCTCTACACTCCGCGAGTGACGACGATAGCAAAACACAGGCGCGAGTGACCGCGGGTTAATTAAGAACTTCCACTCAAGAAGGTTTTTTTAAGTTTGTGGTCTTTTTGCGTAATACAAAGGGATGTCACTTTTCAAGTTGTTATTGCTTTATTTTATTGTCTTCAGGTAGATGGACTTGAATTCACACTAGTCGCTATGAGGTACTTTTTCGTTCATCGGCACGTTGTAAAAAATAAAAGCTTCGTGTTATTCGTCATCACGATAGGAGATTACGAACGAATGTTGCATCATTTAAAAAGAATTTTACCCTTTGATGAGGAATTTTTATTTCTTCCCGATGATAATCCTGATTTACCGTGATTTGCCGTCTGATTTGCGTTTTGATCAACTTCTTCAATAAAAAAGAATAATCCCTGGTCTTCATCATGTGAGTTTTTATTCCGATGTTCAGAATTTTTCTGCTGTACGATGCTTCTCCAGTTAAGCAAAATTGCAAGAAGTTAAACATAATAATTGGAAGTGTGGCGAATGGCTCTGTAGAATTTAATTGTATATATTGTACATAATATCTGGCAACCCAACTGGTTCAGTTTCGAGAGTTACTTCGAGGCAAGGAACCACGAGAAGGTCTTACCGTTCTCGAGAATAATAAATGTGTATGTTTTGTATTATCCACTGATGGTAACTTAAACACAAAATACACTAAAATTAACAGACCAAGTCACTACTATATACCAACTCAGATTATACATATTTTGTATAACTTTTTCACCACTAAAAAAAGAGAATTAAAACTCTTTTGATTTACTTATAAACAATATTTGATTTATAAATTGGGTCAACACCACTGCCAAGTAACATACTACTAAAGTCATAAATAGGTAATAATATTATTGTTAAATGATAATTTAAATAATAAAAATATTATAATATATATAATATAAATAGTATAATATAAATAATATAAACCTTATTATATATATATATATATACATATATATACAATATAATATAAATATTATAATATAAATAATATAAACATTATAATAATTATTATTATAATATAAATACTATAAACACTATACTATATAAATATTATAATATAAAAATAATGTAAACATTATAATAATTATTATTATAATATAAATAATAATATAGTAATTTATATATACGTTGTAATTAAAACATTTTTCTCTCGGTGACGACAGCAAAATGGAAGAGTTCTTAGATATTTTTAATTAAAATACTTGTCTATTTTTATTTTAAAATGAAATACATACAAATTGTTTTTTCCGCTAATTATAGTATAATATAAATGTAAGAAAGCTCTAGATCTCCCTCCCAAATTCCTTAAAAGGATGATAGTTTCCATCCTTTTTAAAACTCTCTTTAGAAGATGTTTTTTAACTATAAATACTTTGAAAATAAATGTATCGTATCCATCATGAAGAAAGAAAGCTTTAAAAAAACCCACACATTTTACTTAAGACAGAATTAAAATTAACTAAAATATTTTAAGACTGGGAAAGCAGTCAGTAATTTCATTATCCATCATCCGGATTGACAAGGAAAATAAGGAAATAATACACTTTCTTATGAACCGCAGTTTTTAACTATAATGTTTTTATAAGCAAGATGGAGGCGCTGCTATTGGTTACATGTTGTTAAGGTGAAGAATTTTTTTCAGGGTAAAATCGGTGCTGATTCATGTGAGTGATG
This sequence comes from Trichonephila clavipes, assembly GCA_019973935.1. Taxonomy (NCBI): domain Eukaryota; kingdom Metazoa; phylum Arthropoda; class Arachnida; order Araneae; family Nephilidae; genus Trichonephila; species Trichonephila clavipes. The sequence continues at coordinate 375,212 of BMAU01000998.1, forward strand.
ATCTCCAATTTTTGAAGCTAATAAGCTCCTCGCTTGATAATTACACGCTTCATTACTGACAGCATAAAGAAATCAATTAATTGCTTCACTAATTTATGTATTTAGGCTCCAATGAAGTTTAATGAGAAAGGGCATTATCATCACAGCTATTTTTAAAAAGAAATTTTACACACGTATAAATGTTTGTTTCTATTTCAAGAATATATTTTTAGAGTTCCGTATATGAAAGCGTGAGATTCCGTCCTGCTTTTAAGTACGTTAAAAGAATTATAATAATTTATTTATCTTGTTACCTGTTTGAGTTATTTGAAACTATAAAAGTAAAAAAATAAATATATTATATAATGGATAAATTGCACTGCATTTTTAATAACTATAAATTTTGTATAATTTATAATGTAAATGATATCAAGTATAAAACATTTTTTTTATAGTTAAAATATTAATAAAACAAATTTCAGCTGAAAATGCTCTTAAATTCACCATTTAATATTCCCAAATTCTAAATTAAAATAAAAAAAACAATTAGTGAATATTAATAAATAAAAACATCAATTCCGAGAAATAATAAAAAAAAACTTTTTATTCATTCTCTAAAACAATAATGAGTTGTTTTTGTTCTGAATTTAACTACTAAATGTGAGTTGACTAGTTATTTTGTTAGATATTATTATTATCTCAGTAACAAGTAGACAGAAAAACTTCTTAAAATCTATTGAAATTTAAAATTTCTAGAAATAATATAGGAAATGTAATGAAATTTGACTTTAATTTAATGAACATTTGAATGATTTTCTATTTAATTACGCCTGCTTTCGTACGTGTATAAAAGCTGTAACATTTTGCTGTTACTAAAATGACCGTTGGATCTTTGTTTGGAATTTGTTATCTGATAAAATAATGTGGTTAAATCTTAAAAGTTAAAATGAGCAAACAATTTTTATAATTATTTAAAATAGCATGACTAATAACATTTTTTATAATTACTTAAAATAGCATGACTAATAACATTAAAAAATACATTGTTAAAACTGAATAAAAAATGTATCAAATATTTGGTATCTATACAATGAAATGTACGTAGACATTAATAAAGCATACATATATCTTAATATGAGATTTATTTTTAAGTTATTTTATTAATATTTAATTATATGATTAATTTTCGGTGTATAAATGCAAGAACTAATTCCTTTATGTTGCTCATAAATGACTTGTAGGATTGCAGCTACGTCTGAAAAAATTTTTAAAAAATGCTTTAAACTGAGTTATTAAATAATTAGTTAAGGTTTTTAAAATATTTTTAAGAAATCATTTATTGTATTTTAGTTCACAACATCTTCATTATAAATTTACTCACACACATACACACAAAATGCATTGAAAATATTATTTTATATTCAAAAACCTTTACTTTAAAACCTGCCTTTGTGCGGTAGCTCGCATATTTGACTTTTAAATATGCCCTGAAAATAGAATGTAATTAGGAAAATATCACACTTTTTAAGAGCTAAAACTTTTTTACCCATATTCTTTCCCAATTTTTCAATGAATTATTAAACAAAATTCTAGGTTTGAAATGGCCATTTGGGGGTGTTTGATTCTCAATCGCTTCCATCTAGGGCATAAACGAAGAGAAAGAACCAGTTATTACATTTCCGACGACATTTCTCTTGGAATTTTACTGACTGGGACGTGCTAGGTACTGCAAACTTCATAAAAGATTACAGATAATAAACCGGAATTTCTATTTTGAGAAACGGTACTTTCCCCAGCTTCTTACTTCCTGGAAAATTAATCGTTCTTGAAAAGTGTGCAGTTATTTATGTTTCTGAATTAAGATTTTGAAATGCATGCATTTGGAATAAAATGTTGTAAAAATGGAAAGGTTCATTTACTTTATTGTTGCGTTTTTTTAAAGAAGAATATTCTATGTAGAATAAGTATGAAAATAGTTAACGGGCATGGATAAACATCCTATATAAGTAATTAAAAAAAAGTGTGTGTGTGTATCAGTGTGAACACGCGTTAGAAGTAAACTTCTTTGGTTTGTATGTATTGAATTGTATAATTAAGTTTTATTTTAAAATAATCTTATGTATAATAAACAAATTTATTATTATAATTATTATTTCAAACTGTATTTAAAAAATAATTAGGTAAGAAAAGGTATAAGTATATAAACAAAATTTTCATTTTCAATACATAATACTAAAAAAAATATTGTATGTGTTTAGAGAAAAGTATCATCATTATTAGTCTATTTCCATTATGCTTATGGTTGTTTCTCAGTACATACTTTTGTTATCAAAGGCTTGTGTTAACTAAAGTAAAAAATGAAGGTTTTGCACTCAATAGCGTTTAAGTATTTCGAAAGACTGCAACAATCGTCGTATTTGATTTTGTCGTTGATATTATTCTGTTAATTTGTAGAGATAAGGTGAAATTATCTTTTAAAAATTCAATAAATTGTAGAGATTTGTCTAAAGCAAAATTTACATTAAAATCTCCACTTAAAATCATAGATATTTTGTCACAATTTTTATTAAGTAAAGTAGAATCTCTTGATGTGTGTGGTAATAATGATCGATAGAGGAACTCGATAATGTCATTCAACTTTTTGTTCGAAGTAATATATACTGCTACAATTATAATGTTTTGTCCATTATCTATTGCGCATTCAGACAAGCACAAATCCTCCACTGAAGATTGTATGGTACCATAAATATCGGATTGACTGACAGAATATTCCATGGATGGAGTAATAATGTTAACAACATCGCTAGAATTTTGATATATCGCAACTCCTCCTGCTCTCCTATTTAGTCGTTTATACTTCACAATGCAGTTGAAATTAGGAATAGATATATCACTTTCATTGTCCAGCCAAGTTTCTGATAAAACTAAGATATTTGAATTTTTTATTACTGAATCTTCAAAGTCTACAGCGTGAGCTGTAAGACTTTGGCAATTAAAAGTAAAATTCGATAAGCCTTCTTTGTTCGTTATGAAATTAATCAAATCTTCATTGATAGTTTGTAGTTTGTTCAATGAAAGTCGTTTAAATTCCTCTTGCAAATCAATTGTTGATGACGATCGTCTTCGACAATGGTAAAATGTTTTATCATTATTTTTTTTCGTAATATATAATCCTTCAATAGTCGTTACACGTTATAAAGCAACGTACAATAATGATTCAGAGTGACGTCAATCGTATTCGTAAGCAATTTCTGAGTATGTGTTACCTTGAGATTTATGAATTGTTGTAGCCCATGCGCACACCAACGGAACGTACGTACGCTTAAAAAATATTGTTTTGTTATTGTTGGGTGGAATATTAGAAGATCTCAGTACGATTAGTACATCCATTCTACTGACGTTAATTTCTGCCGTAAAACCTTCTCTGCTTTGCGTCTTATTTTTTTCCCTATTTTAGGTAAATCTGGAAACTCATGCCATATTGTCTTAACTAATCATTCATCATTTGTTTCTCTACAAGAACTAGCTTCCCAACTACTTCATTTGCCAATCCATCTGTCGCATCAATATTTGTAGTAATCATGTAATACATATTTTTCACATAAACTGTTTGAAAAGGCAATCCATTTGTATCAATTAATGACATCTTAAGTAATTTTTGACTCACAAGAGTTTCTTGTTCTTTTGAAGTACAACCAATATAAACCTATTTTGCAGTTGAAGTTATTCTGCCCACATATGCGTTCAATATTTTATTATTATACTCATTGACGTAATTGTTAGTGTTGAATAATCGTATACATTGAGAACATCTAGCTTCAGCCTCTTCCACAGCACAAAAACAAGGCTCAATCAGAGTTATTTCCATTTTTTCCAGTTAATCGCCGTTTCCAATTTTTGTAAGTATAGAAGAAAATTGTTGATTCGCTTGACGCATGACTTCATTTAGTTCAAAAAATTTTAGATTTTGCCATAAAATCGGTCCAACGATGGTTTTGGTTGCTTATAGATGGGTGTAGAACGAACTGGTGGTAATTGACGTAAATCTCCAATTAAAATAATATCCAATCCACCAAAATTTGACTGAAAATGTCCAGTTATTTGTTTTAATGTGGAATCAACTTTCAATAATAATTAAGCACTGATCATACTTAGCTCAATGGTGCCAATTTGGTGCGCAACTGGGTTTCGTCGCCAACTCTATGCTTTTGGTAAAATTGCGCTTTGTATTAAAGTTTTTATTTTTTTGAAAGCATAATTTTAAAGTGAATGGTTTGATATTTCACACATCGATTGCAAACAACGGTAATTTTTAAACAAAAAAATGTTAAAGTAATACTTTAGTAAAACATACTCTTAAAATGGTTAATAGACGAAAAACACAAAAAAAAATTTAAAAGCCGTAATTTTTAATCCATTTTTTTCAATCTTTGAACAGATTACAGATAATACTATTCTACATATGGGAAAAAAGTTTCGTTGGATTATTTTTTATAAATAATGAAGTTATTAAATATTTAATTAAAATTTTGAGTATTTTTTGAAAAATCATAAAAAAAAAAAGTTTTCGGCATTGTTTTTAATGACTGATTCTAAAAGACAAAAGCATGAACTTGTTTAGTATAAAACATGAATTTATTAACGCGAATGGAAGCAAAGGGAATGATTTAGAAACCATTTTTGCAAAAGCTTATCAATTTTAACTCATTTTAAAAAAAAATCGTAAAAAATAGAAAATATCAATATTTTGTAAAAAAAAAAAAAATATATCCGTATCTTTGGAAAAAAATTATCTTTCCGATTATGTAATTATTTTTGTCTAAGATAGATAGTATGAATTAGATGGCGTTTTTTAAGACTAGGGGAAAATTCGGAACTTCATTCATTTCTACTATACGTTCATCACGTATCCGTAACTGGTAACGCGTAACGGTAATTTTTCCCTACCATATCATTAGAAGTTAAATTCATTAAAATCCTAATTTTATAAATATTAGCACAGCCATAGAAAAGCGTTTCTCAAACTGTTGGACACCCCCCCCTAAGGGGATGTGTAAACTCTACAAAGGGAGGGGGGCATATTGAAGAGTCGAAAACAAAATATTATTTAAACATATTATTAATTAATTGAAAGTAAACAAAAATATACTGTCATAATAAAAAATAAATATATATATACACACATACATTTACACTAATACAATAAACTTATGAAAATGTACAAGTTTTGAACGATATATTTTGTAGTTAATTTTACAATACTAAGCTAAGAAAAATTTTAATAATGACTAGTGACCGCATAGTCTTGTCATATATAAAATCATATACAAAAATAATGCTTATCAAGAATTTGTACTGTTTATAATTAATCCCTTAACTACTGATTAAAAGTTAAGGAATTACCTCCCCAATGACACCGTTTTCCACTAAGAACAGCGTGTGGGGGGGGGTCACAAATATTGAAAATTTAAGCGCTGACATACAATTATTTTGATTAAAAAACTGTCGGAAGAAAGAAAATCTTCACATAACATAGTTTTAAATATGCTATGCCTCTTTCAAGTTATATAATTGTCCTAATTATTTTGAAAATGGCAAAATAATTATGTGAGAAATTAGCTGTTGAAGCTATCATAATGAATTTTATTTTTATATCTTTGATTCTGTTTAGCATTTTTTCTTGGTAGATATAATTCGATTTTTAAAAATGAATTTTGTATTTCTACTAAAAAGATTGATTTAAGCAAGTGTAACACAATCATATGAATCATTTTCTTTCAATTTCAAATAATAACACGAGACACAATAAGTAACTTAATTATGCGTTCTAATTTATGTAATCATTCATTTTGGGCGACTATTTTCAAAGTAAAGTTGAATTTCAAAATTAAATGAAAAAGTTTCAGTCATTTTTCTTAGGTTATAGTTAGTTACACAAAACCCTTCTTTAAATGTTATTTTAGACATTTAGAGTACCTCCTTATACATGTTGCCTGTGAAAGTGTGCCCCACGACCATAAATTCTACATTCTTACAGCAGATGTATCATGTCTCCGCAACACAAATTTTTTATGCGCCTCTCTTCTAGTCTAAATAAAAGGAAGGAAACTGACAATTCGGAGAGTCAATCTATATTTCATTCTTCGGTCCAAATTTGCTCTGAAGCCACGAGCTCTACCTGTAAATTATTGAAGAGGCGTTTTCTGATTCCGTGGGGAACCATAAAGCTAGACTTTTATTCTGCTACAAGAACATGTTCGGAAGGTACAAAAACTCATTCCAGCTGGTCACCGTCTACATGGATAGAGAAGCTCTTTATAAGGGACTGAAAATGCTGTATTTTTTTTTCATTAGATACTCCCTAAATAGGGTGTTGAGTGCTATATTTGAGATAATTAATATATGTAAGCGAGAAAGACTTCTTCATCTGACTTAGAATTGTATTTGATGATAGTACGAGTAATTTGAATGAATAACACTACGTTGATAGAACTTTTATTAAATATAAATACTCGATATGTGAAACTGAAATGTATCTTCGTTTGTTAAAGATGATGTAATTTTTTGTGCACCCTTCTTAGAAATAAATGAGATATTAAGATTAATAAATGAGGAGTTTTAAGAAGGAATATTTCGCTAGTGACTGGTCTTATTCACTTCTTTTCATTAATCCTCTTGGGGAAATACTTCTTTAACTGTTGTTTGAGTTACCAACCGCCTTCCGTAGAGAGAACTTAATCTGATGCTAATTTGAGTGTCATTTAAGGCCTAGCAATGTAGGTGTTGATTGTGTGAGTATGCTGTTACTAAAGTGAGATTAGAGAAGAGCTTTTCGGAAACTATGGTGAAAGAGATACAAAGATTAAAACTGGTTGACAGTCAACCCAGAAAAGATCTGACAAACGCTGTTATAACGGATCACATTCGAATAAGTGTTTAAGGGGACTTGGTACGGTTTACACATTTTTTTTTAATTTAAGGAATTTAAATTTTTTAGTGTCTCCTATGTGTGTATACTAAAACAGATTTTGCGCTCAAAATTTCATATAAAGCTAGTAAATATGTTTTAATGAAAAAAATTAAATTTTGTAATGTGATTTTAAAATGCTACTCATCCTACAAAAATTTACGTACATGCATGAAATTTGACTTTCACGTACAACACACCATGTATAACAAAATTTGGTATGGGTTAAGTGATAACATGATTGGTATTCGTAGAATACCTCTTTTTATGAATGCATATTGAAATTTCCTTATAAAACCTATTAAGTTCAATTATTTTTTAAAAAATAAGTATTGCTTTGATTCAAAAATGCATACTAGCTTTTGTCACGTGTACTATTGACAATAGGTAAAATAAAATTCAAATCATTAGGCACAATAAAAAATACTTTAGCATTTTAAATGAAGACAAACTAGTTATTTTATTTTTCTGAGATAAGTAAGTTTAAGTTTTTGATTTGCCATAGGGATGTGAATAAAAAAACGATCGTAAAAACTATCATAATTCTGCGTTTTTTTTAAGTTTAGAGATTTCAAATTTTGTGAAGCAATAGAAAAGTATATAAAGAATAATTTAGACTAAAAAAATTAGATTTGATTTTTGACCGATTTTGTTCAATTGAATCGGACTGTGTCTCCTATAAATATTTCTTAGAAACGTAAGATAAATTAGTAATTATTTATAAAAAGTTTTATATATATAGTTTTCTATGTTTTTTATGTATTCTCTATTTATATTCAAATAGTGACGGATTATTCATAAATAAATGTTGTTTGGATGAGTTTCGATGTTACATAGAGGTAAAATGAGTTTAATTAGTTTTTTGATCACAGCGTAATCCACATTTTAGGTGCCGTAACAGAAATGAGATGACCGCGTAAGCTTAATTGTCTTGATCACGGGCTCATGATATACGTGTCATGGATTCGAGCCGTAGAACCAGTGAACCCCCACCGTGTAGAGAAACGATACTCAACCTGCGGCCCACCAGGCCTTTTTAAGTGTCCCGGTCATGGCCCACTTCTCTGAGAAATTCATTTACTTACGAAAATTGGTAGGAAATTCTTTGTTGAAAAATCAAATACATCAATTTTGATTTTTGCTGTTGATGTCGTATGTGTTCTGATTAGTGATAATAGACAACAGTGGAGTAGCGACAATTTTATGAGTGAAACTTGTTTTTAACTATTTTTTATATCTTACAAGCGAGCAATATTCGAAGAAAATAGATTGTGTCCAGACTATTGGGAAGTTAACTATTTTATAGAGAAAACAAGCATAGTTCAATAATTGTTTGATTTGTCACGAAAGTGTTGCATTCAAAAAATACCAATAAACAAGAATCATTCAATGACACTTTTCCTCTAAGATCTCTTTCAAGAGGTGATAAACATGCTTTCTCTTGAATAATATTTAAAGCCAAAAAGTGTTTTGCACAGCAAAAAAGTGTTTTGTCAGTGGTAATGTCACATCGGTAACAAAAGTACCCTTTGAAATTTGCTATATTATTGGTTATCATACGAAACCGCTTACTGATGCAGAAATTGTGAAAGAATGCTTCCTATTTAGAAAAATTTAGTCAAAAAATAAAAAATTTAGAAAAATTTAGTCACAAAAATAAAAAAATAAGTATAAAAAATAATAAATAAATAAAAAAGGAGTTTTAATATTTTGATCAATTTCCACATTTTAAATTCTATATGTTACCTGTTAAGGGAAACGTATATAAACATCGGCGGCAAGAGGTTAAAGTCATGATGTAGCTTTAGCGTCAAAGTACAATATTATTGAATTGAACTCATTTTTATTTGTATAAAGGGAAGTGCGGTGAAAATAAAGATTGAATATTGGGTCGCAAAAAATATAGAAAGTTTAAGAAACACTGTATTAATAATTACTGTAATAACACTTCTAATGTAATCTCTCTTATCTACTGCAAAATAGCAATATTAGTTCCCTGTTATTTTTTTGCAAAAGTCTTATTAATAATTTACTGTTATTATACCGGTTTACTGTATGTAAGTGAAGAATGATCTGAACTACATGGCTCACAAAAGGAATTCGGAGTGAATTTTTATAAAAATATAATTCAAGTATTTATTTTTCTTCAAATACATAAAATATTTACTCAATGTTTTATTGTTCCTGAACAAAATGGGAGCACGCTAAACCGTGCATTTATTAAAATTTTATCTTCATTAATTTATAATGCCTTTCTTGGAATTGGAACAACTTCTAAATATTAAATCTCCTTGATAATCCATGCACAGCGTTTGAAAATAATTTCTTTTTAATCTGAAGTGGTATAAAATGAAAAAAAAATGAACGCTTCCTTTTGTTACAAAATAACTCTTTCTGCAGTTCAACCCACAACAACGAGGAACTCATTTCCTTTAGAAAATGTAGCTTTCTATACAGATATTCTAATCATTATTCATCTTTTTTAAACGAAATTTATACTCGCCCAGCCTCATATTTTAATCGTAAAATGGTTTTACTCCCTTCTTATCTGTAACAAAAGAGTTATTTTTAACTACATGCTGAGAATTCCGCCACAAAGTGCTTACTCTCTTCAGCGCCGAAACAATGATTCCGCAAGCTCTGTGGATTGGGACAACTCTTCGATTTTTTCCCGCCGCTAAATAAGCGCAGATATCTATCCTGCTTACGTTTACTTTTATCAAAAACTCTTATCTCTGTTTAGATGCTCTTTTTTATCTTGTAGACTGTGGTTAACCATATTTCAGCATCAATAGGGAACTATTTATTTCTTTTTTTATAGGATTTTTGAAATCCTTTTCTAAGGATATTTTTCATTCTTAGACATTCTACTTAAATTGAATATACTTATATATTATTTATGAATTGATTTCCTTTATTTATATCAATTTTTCTCATGTCAATACCTGACTAATACAGTGCTTCCCAAGCTTTTAGTATTTGTAACCCAATTTTTAAACACAAGTTTTACGACCCCCCCTCTCCACTCCTTACGATAGCAATGCATTGGTTTCAATTATGTTATTATTGAATATGCTTTTTTTCCCGAAAGCTACAAACAATACGACTTTAATCATAAATTGTTCAAATTATCAAGGTAATTACACAATTTTATATTAAATTTTGTATATGAAAAAATCATAGGTAAACTGGTAATTATTAAACTTGTTCTTAACTTAGCATTCTTAAATAAAAAAAATTATGGAATACACACATTGTGCAGTACTGATACATTTAGAATGTATTTTATTTGCTTTCTTTCAGTTAATTAATATTTTTAAATAATCTTTTGGTTCCATTTTTCGATATGCTCACGCCCTCTCCCTCACCCACGTACGGTTATTACGTTATCATAAGAGGTCGCGCCCCACAGTTTGAGAAACACTGGACTAACGTCTTTATTTGATTCTAGCACACTGGATGTGGTCGGCATTTTTAGTCCTGATCCCGCTGAACACAATTTGTGTACAGTGATTGATTTACGTTAAATCCGCCACAGCTCACCCATAGGCGCGGTGTGGAAGGTCGGAGAAGAAGCCGCGAAGTCAGGCGTTATCATCACTTTGAATCAGGGTACCTCACGACATTTCTCCCTTAAGGTATGTAAACTCGTTTGGAGTACTTTTTAATTAAATAACATATTTATAAATTATGAATGCTTTTTTAGCACTCATTACCAAAAATACAACTATTTAACTAACAATATTTAAAATAAATTACCTGAATTGTTCAAAAATCCCATTTATAAGTGGAATTTAACAATATTTTTGAAAAAAAAACTTCAAAGCAGTTAGAGAAAAATGTAAAAAACACATATATATTTTAGTAGAAACTGTTGTTAAAACAAATTATATGCGTTTGCCTAGAAAGTATACTAAAATTTTAATGTTTTATTAACATTTGAAAATTTAAGAGCTGATTGAGTAAGCATTATAAGAAATGTAACATTCTTTATGAGACGAATATTTAAATAACACGCCATTACTCAAAAAGTATTCATACAATACGAATTATTTTAGTACATTCTCTAGAAAATAACATAAATATCACGTTCTAATATAAAATAAAAATCTCACTGCTGGTAGATTAAAGACCCAGTTCCGGTTTTTCTAACTGTATAAAATTGGTTGTAACCTCACCTCTAGGTAGCGTAGAAATAAAACAAAGTATGTTTCGTAAAGCCCAGAGATAGCTTTATTTAATAAAATAAAGAACAAAAACATCTGTCTTAACCGAATTTGGTCATTTTCAAAGTTTTCACATACCTTAAAAGTAATTCTCAGCCCCTTAGTGTTTTTGAAGTATTGAACAGCGATTTTCCTTCCAGAGGAAATGTGATTGTAAATGCAAATCACTTTGTAAAAAGAGTGATTTATTGTTGGAATACAGATAATAATTGTAGTCGAACTATATTTACAACGGAATTACTATCTATTTTTTCAGTTAATTAACTTGGAATGAGATAGTAAGGCTTATTACCGTGGCGCTATAAAGCAACAGGGAGCTATTGATGACGGAATTTGTAATTTTGAATCATGGTTATAAAACGAAGACGACATCTGAACTACTACACCACATCAACAGGAGGTATTTTAGTCACAACAAAATAAACGTACATAATTCTTTTCTTCATGACAGGACTTCAGTTTTAGCAGGAATGGAACTTATAACACACTATCCTTAAACTTATGTCCGTTAACACGAGGCTACCATGGGCACTATTTAATTTTAAGAAGAAGAAAATTCGAACTTTGTATCCTGTGAATATTTGTGATAATTGTATTTGTGACCCGTCTGGGTTTATAACCTAATTAAGTTCTTTATAAAAGTTCAAAGTAATCAATTATCCCATCATATATTTAGGCTACATCATCACTTAATATCTTTAAGATATATCTTTGCATGTGATAATTTAAATGTACCTCACAGCTACTTATACTTGAGGTCATAGTTTGGATTCTTTGGAGCTAGGTATGTAGACCTCGGTAGTTTCAATAATTTAAATGCTGTTGAAAACAACAAAATCAGTCCCAAATATCATGTGTATTGATTTTAAAAATGCCGTTAATTTAAAAAAAATCGAATCAAATCAAGTGGGTATGAAGACGTGTGAACAATTTCATGCCTAAATCAAAATAATATTGCATACACTCAACGCATTGGATTTAAAATTTAATTTTAAATGTCTGAGACATCTATTTCACTTCTAAATGAAGGAATGGATATAGAAATTGTAGTTACTTCCAGGCAGTTTAAGATCCCTGTGTAAGACTAGTAAAAGAATTTTCATATTTGTTATAAAGCTTCCGCAGTCATGACCCCTGAAAAAGATTAATTTCATTGAATAGTTATTAATCACATTAATAAAAAAATAATAAATACATAAAATTGATGTCATCATATTGTTCATAAAATAGCATATACTTATCTAGGTAACAGCTTTTTAGCTTCACGCAGATACAGCATCATAATTGTATTTATCATCTTCACCTTACTATTTTTTAACAGCAAGATATGTGCAACCACAAAATAACAAATGACATTATCATTCTTATAAAAAACAGTTAAAGAGTTGAAAACTTCGTTACAGGAGAGGAAAAAATACACTTTATAATTTTTCTTGTCAAGCATTATGATGGATGTAGCAATTAGTGACTACTTTTCTGTCTTGAAATATTTTAATTAATTTTGTTTTTATTAAAATATTCTACTTTTAGGGAAAATAAATTTTAACGCCGTCAAGATAACGTATGATAAATTATTTTTCCAAAATGCTTACGAATCTTGTTAAAAGACTTATTTAAATTAATGGGAAAATGTTAGTGATTTGGGAAACTCGCTTTCGAGTACGAATTATTTAAAATCTGAGTAGGTTATTCATTATCATAGATTTAACTTACATTACATGTCTTAAATTTGCTGAAATCTGGAAGCATTTTAAAACGTCTCTGGACTGTTAAATTGCAATTTTGTTCATATTTTGAAAAAAAAAATTGTTAAAATCTCAACATTTCTGAGTGTTGATACCAAACATTTGTTGATACTGTAAAAACTTCTGAAGTTATTGAGAAGTAACTATTAAAACTTATATAAGACCTCTCTCTCTATATATATGTATCTGTGTTTCTTATCTTTAACTTTATTTTTCCCAAAACAAAAAATTTTAGCTTGCGCGCAGGATTTCTTAGAGACTATTTATGATATCAACTTGAAATTCCATACACGTGTTCAAAATAAGGCTCTTCATAACATGTATAATAATTTTCAAAACAAAAAAATAATAAAATTTTTTTGATTTGAAATTTGATTATTTTTTCTTAACTTTTAAAATTTTCGTTATAATTGCATTTAAATTTTTTTTTTCTCTAAATTTCTTTTTTCTTAACATTTTTTTAAAATTTTCATTTTTGTTATAATTGCAAATTCTAAAAATTTTAAAATTTTTTTTCTCAGTTTATATTTCTTTATATTTTTAAAATTGTTTTTTCATATTTAAAAGTTATATGATTATTATGCAGTAAAAATTTCAAATTTTTTTATTGATTGCTAAGTTATAATGGTTTGAAGGATGATTTTTATACCAATATCTGTTAAGAATCCTTAATTAACAGAATTAGGATTTTTTATAGTCATACACGATCTTTATTAATTTAAGATTGATATGGGATTGATTATTTGTGCTTGTAAAAAATAATTTATAGCAATCTTGACATAATACTTTAATGAGTATAAATAAATGGAATGGATATTTCTAAGAGGAAAAAAATCTTATGTAAATAACCTGCATTTTTAATCTATGTTAAATATCGAAATTATTAAAACCTTTTAAGAGGAAATTAAATTGTATGGGACGTTTCAATTTCCGAATATTGCATTACAAACTGAGGGATTATTGTAAATTTTAATGTATTACATAGTATAAAAATACGTATGTTTACTTGTTTTTATTTTTCTAAAAAAAATTAGAAATGAAGACCCAGAATTAATTTATCTGTCAATCATATTCAATGTAATATATTCCTTAGGGCGTATTTTATTTTTTTATCTGCAGAATAAGAACATATTCAAGAAAAAAAATTAAGAATTCAAATAAAATTTCCATGGTGAAATAAAATCAGTTTCTTTTTCTTGTTTCGCATCTAATACATTTACACATAGAAGAAACTGAGCAACATGGATGGTAATAGTAGTACAGACTGGAAATAATGCAAAGTGAATACATTATTTTTTGAGATATGCATTAAACAAAATAAATATTGTTAAAACAAAACCAGGAAAAACCCGTGTAACATCTGTAATTAATTAACATATGCTAGGTTTGCTCAATATGTATTTTTTACATGGTGGATTGTCTTTCAAATGTAGAAAAGAACAGTGTAACAAACAATCAGGTTATTGTTAGAAAATTGCTACTTTTTCAGAAATTACCTAATAATTATAACATAATAAAAATGAAACTATTAACACGTGTAAAATCCACAGTAATACTTGTTTAACGCACCACATCTAGTATCCGATGTGTGTTTGAGTTTGACTTTGTTCACCTTTTATTATATAGTACAGAATTCCGAAGAATTTCTTGTATTAAGTACATATGATGCAAAAATGTACATGCCAATATTTTATGTGTTAAATATTTAAGACACGGAATTTTGTCATTTTCCTCTTTCTATTATCCACCTACCGAAATTTAAAATATTTTACTGTTTTTTATAGCTTTGCACTCTCTCCTCTGTATTATTCATAATACATCCCAAAGCTTGAGAATTTGATGAAAAATTTTGAAAAATGGTCGGTGAACTGAATGAGTTTTGAGCAACTTTCAGAAAATAATAAAAAAATAATTTCTTAGACGAGAAATGGCAAAATATCACGTGATAATACTTTCTCCCAGACGAGATAATAAGTTTCCTTAAAATTCCCTTGGCTTTTTTGTCTATACTTTTATGTGTCTGTTGAATAAAAAAGTTATGTCTCATTTCTCCTTTATAGGATCTACATAAAAATGACATAATTTTCCCTCTAAGGAATAATACTTAAAGAAACAGTTTTATTAAGTCTTATTTCCAAGAAAATGGCCTTTCTTCCATTGAATTGTTTATTTTAAAATCTTAATGAAAGCATAATATATTCCACGAAAATATTATAGGCTTTTTTCGAACAAAAATACTTAGATATGCATTGAATTTAATACAATGGAAGCATTTACAAAAACGTACATTTAATAACATACCATTTTAATATATATTTTAATAAACTGTGAATGAAAAAAAAATGTTTTTCGGTTTTGTTTCTTTAAAAAAAAATCATAAATTATTAACACTTATATTTATCAAACAGAAGTTATTATTTAGATTTGATTAGGATAATAGATGATCATGTGTAGATCTAAAATGTACGAGTTACATTTCGGCATGAAAGCATACAAAATAAATATCAAATGAAAGGCTTAAACTTGTGGCGACTGACTCTGTAGAGTTTCTTTATACATATATTACATTGTACATGGCAACGCTACTGGTTCAGTTTCGAGCAATTACTTTAAGGCTAGAAACCACAGAGGGTCTTGCCATTCTCGAAATTAATAAATGTGTGTGTTTTTGCGTTGTCCGCTGGTGTTAAGTGAGCGTTTCTCAAACTGTGGGGCGTACCCCCCAGGAAGCGGGATAACTCTACGAGAGGATTGCAAACATATTGAAAAGACAAAAACAAAAGGTTATATCAAAAATCTATCAATTTACTGAAAGTAAACAAAAAAAACCCCACTTTCTGATATAATAAATATAGAATACACATTTTTAATGTTATAACGCACGTATAAATATATCAGTGTTGTGTATAATGTATATTTTATTATTAATTAACCAATACTAAGTTAAGAACAAATTTGATAATTATCATTGACTTCATGGGCTTGTATTAACACTTATCTTGGTAATTCATACGGTTTATAATTAATTCCTTTTCTGCCGATTAAAAGTTAAGTGATTCGCTCCCCAATGTCACCGTTTACTACGTAGACGAGAGTATTTTGAAGTTTTTTTCAAGCGGAGGGGGAGGAGAAAATAAATAAATAAGCAAATCCTCTGAAATAAGTAAATCCTTCGCAAACATCATCAAGGTCATTTTATTACATTTCAAAGCCTTCGGAATAATTTTATTGATAGCACTACTCAGAAAAGATTTTATTTCGGAACGACGTATATATACGTCCAGAAAATTAATGCTTTGACTGAACGAGACGTTTATATACGTCGGTGGCACATACATGCTTAGTGTCAAAGTATAGTATTATTGAATTCAATACATTGTTATTTTATGGAGGGAGACGCGATGAAAATCGTGATTTAATAGTAAGTCACGTATATTGAAAGTTTGAGAAGCATTGTGTTAAGTTAAACAGAGAATACACTAAAAATATTAGATCGCGGGTCACTGCCATAAACTTATATACATTTAATGTATCCATCTACTTGCAAGAACTTTTAAAATTAATGGATATATGGACATTTTGGGGGGGATTTTAGATTTATTTAGTACATTTTAAGAAGAAAAAGGCTAAAATTAAGAAGTGGAAACCACATTCTTAGTACTAAAATTGGAAAAAATCAATAAAAATTGATAAAAAAAATTACATCAACACGCGCGGAGCCCACTCTATGCAAATATTAAATGAACACATCCTCAACTTTTCAAATTTGATGTATTATTTTCCTATTCCTTTCTGAAATGACCAACAGGATAAGAGATATTTTAATTTTTACAAAAACCAGAGTACTGTTTCTTAGTTGTTATATGAAATGCTTAAAAAAACGGTGATAACATTTACATAAAGAATTTTAAATTTTGTAATAAAACAGTGATTGTGATAAATCTGAAGGTTAAAACACTTCTACTTTTATACGGAACATATACACAAAATTTCAGCAATTTTTTTTAAAACATTTTGAGCAATCGCTGTCCCCACTTGTATTTTTCGAGAAAAAAAACACATTTCGAGTAAAACGCATTTGAAATCTTTGACATCTTACGTAAAGTTAATGTACCCGCTTTTACTAAAACACTTGTCGTTTTTGCTGTAGTGAATGGAAAATAATAAAAAAAAACTTGGTATTTTTCTAACGCTGATTGGATGGTATTTAAAATAAAGTCATAAAAAATGCCATTTTATTTTTAAAAAAAGCTTTCTTATTTTAGGGTGGTCGGATACTCTCTTTATACCAACAAAATTATTGAAATAAAAATAAATATTTTTAAAAAAATTACATTTATCTTTGCTAATCTCATTTTCCCCTTTTAATCATTTCTAGTGGTCTCAATATTATCAAAGTTACATTACTTTATTTTGATATTTACATTGTCCTTAGCAGCCCGTTATTGTTATTACTTCTCTCTTAAAGTTCCAAGCTTAATGAATGAGAGACTAGTAAATTAATCTTAATGACTTACGTGTCATTAATTACCTCGAATATTATTAAAATTTCTTCTCTTGGGTATACAGTACATGAATAATCTGGATATTATAAAGAAAGAATAGTATAAATACTATATATTTATTTTAGTTAAAAATATTATTTAAGTAACAATTAAAAAAATATTTTTACCGTGTCCTAAAAAAATGGATATTTCGAGTAGCTGCTTTATTACATTTGCATTATGTAATCGATTACAGTTTCCCCATAAAATTAATTGGATACTTTTATCTAGCGAAAAATCCAGGGTATAAAGCGCACTTATATAGTTTCAAGTAGTATTTCGTAGGTATGTTCGTCGTATAACGGGCACCCTCTTTTTTTATGAATAGATCTGAAATGTACGTATGCAACTCTCTTATTTTTGAAATCATTTATTCTTAATATTATCTCAGGATTTTGAAAAAAAATAGTATTCTTCAAGAATTATTACTGTTTAAGTTTATGAAGTGTGTCATTTAGTTTGAATAAACAGTATTTCAATACATAAAGAAGTGTAATTTTCTTTTTCATGATCATGTCTATTTTTTTAAACTTTTTTACCAGGCCTGTAATGTTTACCCGTAAATTTTAAAGTAATTTGAAAGAAATTCACTCTCTCCTTAAAATCTTATCTTTTAAATTAATGTTAAGTGGTGGAAATAAATATAAACCATAACCGGATATAGTCATGCACCACCAAATATATGTTTAACCAAATTATAAGTAGAGCTCTGTGAGTGAGTGAGTTTTGGGTTTATTGGCGCAAGAGCCAATTTTGACTAAACTGCTCCAAACACTCGTTAAAACAATAAAAGTATAAAATCACTAAAAAGTGTAATTAAAGCTTGGCGTAAAAAAGTAAAATCGAAAATTTTATTTAAAAGTCAATCTAAACAAGTTTAAAAATCAAAGATTGGTGGGGGAAATTTCCCACCAATTTCAAAAATTGTTGAAAAATTTATTTTTTTTTTATATTTAGTTGGAAACATAACCTAGTTTTCGTAGTAATAAAGTTTATCATCTTTTTTCTAATAGCCTTGAATTGATTCCAGCAATTCCTCCTCGCCATATACTATCATATCTTGTTCATCCGTTGTGTACTCGACAGGTAATTTTCTAGTTTTATGAGGAGCCATCTTAATTTATATTTTTGGTTTTATAGGGTTGGATGTGTTTTTAGGAGGACGTTTTTTCCTACGGGGTTTCGAAGTTTGTTTTGCTTCATGGGAATTGGATGTAGAGGTGGTAGTAACAAGAACAGGACATGCTGGTGAGGGTATAAACATTGATACTGGGGATGAGGAAGAAACAGCAGAGGTAGATACACTATTAAGTATAGCGGGGTAGTATCTATTAAAGGAATAGGTGGTCGAGATTCAGAAGACGATGTAACTGTAACAGAAGATGTGGATGGTAAGAGTTGTGCCTGAGTTGACGTAGAGGATTTAGTAACTGCAGGGACTGAGGAAGATATAGATGGCTTTGGAACGGATATTAATGGTCATACTATTTTTGTAGTGGTTTCATTCTTTTGGGTTGTTGTCATTGCAAATAATGTTTTGGCAACCTGGCCACATGTTTAAGATTTTTGTGGGACTGTTGATTTTCGGGCTTCAGGATACGAGATATTTTTATTGGTTTTGATTACTTGAATTTAATTTTCAGTTGTCCACTTGCGGCAGAGTTTTGAATCGATGGAATGGGCTTGAGAGCAGTTAATACATTTATGTCAGTGTTTCTCAAACTGTGGGGCGCGCTCTCCTGGGGGTGTGCGATAACCTTACGAGGGGGGCGCGAGCATATCGAAAATAAATGATTTAAAATTAATTAATTTACTGGAATAAATTAAAAGAAAATATTTTCAGACATAATAAAAAATGCACTTTTACTCTTATATAATTTATAGGCGTGTGATATTAAGTCGTCAAAAATAAAAACTTCTTCAATACCTAATTAGCTATCTTTGATCCTATAACAAAATATTTTTTTTAATTTGATGTGCTGTAATCCCATGATGAGATATTTTTTATCACGGTTTCTTTTTAAACCTAACATACTACTCTTTCAGAGAAAAAACAGATCCCAGACCCAGAATCGAAAAAAATTAGGAACATAAAAATTCAACACTGTCATTATTTTGAAATACTGCACATCATATCTGTAATCGGTTTGACCTTCTAAGTTATTGGTATAGTAAGTTATGACCTTTCTCTTATGTGTTTGTTTCTCATTTAGGGAAGTTGTAAGTAATGTATTTCTCTTTTGCGCTTTTTTCCATGCAAAAAAGTTTTCTGACATTTGGAAAACCACGAAGAGCACTTTGAAGGATAACTTGACCAAGGCTGATTTTTCTGAGTATTCCCAAACGTATAAAGCATAACGAAAAACGTTTTACACAATTTTTTTAGCAGTAACATGCATATTATCATAATGAATACACTTTTTAACCGGAAGTGGTTGTGCGGGACACACAGAACACAATATAGTTAATTCTAACAAAATTGTTTATTTGTTAACGAAGAAAAAATGAAAAGTCCTTCAATGTAGGTAAGTAAACATTCTCTTAATTAAACTATTCACTGGAATCACGATTTGTATCGTGTACAATAAAATAATTATAAAAAAATTGATTGGGGTGACTCAATAACCCCGCTCGACCGTATCGAGTGCACGCCTGCTCCCGGGTTAAAACATATTGAAGTCTTTTCGCTTTAAATATTAATAATAATACAAGTATTCATCATAGGAATTTTATATTATTGTTCATTATTTAACACCAATTATAAATGCTAATTTTGTGAGGCTTAAAATTGCAAGTCGCTTAAAACTAATTATAATTTGAGCAACCATTTAAAAAAAATCATTTTACATTTTTGTAAACATTGTCGAGCACTTGGCTCCGTGGCAAGCACTCCGTGGGCTTTTCTTACAAAGCAAAGTTTTTATAAGGAATGCTTATGATTAGAAATTGATCCTGTGACTTGTTTTCTATATTTAGCAGATATCTATATTTTGTCTTCTAAGCGGCAACCGCATTTTGCAATACGTTCATTTTAAAAATTAGAGAAAGAAAAAAAATAACAATAATTATTCTATTATTTTATTTATTTACTTTTTTGCTTAAAAGTAGTATACAAAATTTAATACTTATGTTACTAATCTGTATGGTTTATAATTAAGATCGCCTATTGCAGCTTAAGCGTCAAAGTGCGTTATCATTGCATTAAGTACATTATTAATATATAAGGGGGGGCACGATAAAAATTGTGATCGAAAAGAAGGTCAACCGTATTGAAAGTTTGAGAAGCACTGATTTAAGCTCTAGTAAACAATCTGTGGAAACATGTCCAATAGATGCACATCTAGAGCAAGTAATTTGACCGCGGCAGGGAGTTTGTGAGTGTCTGGACATCTGGCACTTAAAACAGAGCAGAGGATTCGGAATGTATGGACGGATTTTACAATTCAAATATCCAGCTCTAATGGTTTGGGGTAGTGTGGGAATACTAAAAGTTAAAATTTAATGTTTGGTAGGTATAACAGCTATATCATTCTTTATTGTGATTCTTCTGACCTGAATAACACCCTGATCAGAGAACCCATCTAGGATTTCTGCTTCAGGAGTGGTCAATAGGTTAGGTTCAGAGATGACGCCACGGGATGTGTTAAGAGATTTATGTGGACTTATATCCACTGGCGAATCAAGAAATGTTTTGGCAAGAGTGAAATACATGGTTTGCGTATAAGAACTGGTTTTAACAAGTAGATCACCGGATTGCAATATTTTAATGGATTTCTGTTCTCCACCTATTCCTTTGAGAGCTTTATGTATCGCAAATAAAGATTTCAGAGACATGGTATTGTTAGGCAAGCAAATTAATAAAAATCGTACACGTTTAGAAGTTTAATAGATATTTAGATTGGGCAAAACAAGTTATTTACCCTGACACAGCAGCATTTTATCCAAAAGAACGCGTACACAACTACGTTCTGGCATGCCTCCACCCACCACGGAGTCCAACAAGGGAGGTAGTGCGTCGGCCATCTGGCAAAAACAAAGCACGGCGCTTACCTGGAATAAACCCAAAATATAATGCTACATCATCAGAGTGAGGATCCAATGGGTAAACCCGCCACTTCTTATCTGCAGCACTAACCCTACAGCAGTGTCTCTTCGGAGACACAGAAGGGAGGTACCACCAGTCGATTGATAGAAGCAGGCTCACTCCTGCCACCCATCTACAATGAAGCGTGGTCCAAAGAGAACGCAGAGGTATACCCAGAACACCATTTCCCACCTTATGGGACGTCGTACACGGCAAACATGCGGGTTGGCAAATCAACGGTGTTAATCGAACTCAAATAAAGCATCAAAATCAAAATATTTAAAGAACTATACGAAAAAGAAAAACTAAATTAACGCAATAGAAAATGAAAACCAAAATATGTTATTGATATAAATAGTTTAATTTTTTCATATGAGAAAACTAATCAATATATAACTGAGCAATGATCATTCTATGATATGTCTGTCGTCTGGACGTGAAAAGAATGAAAGGAAAAATTAAATGATGAGAAAGAGGGTCGAAAATAAAGAAGGATCACTAGAGTACCCCGGGGTCGTTACATCCTTGTTTACCAAAGAGAGTAAACCCCTTGGGAAAATTAAATTATCACAAGGGCACCTCGGGGTTGTGACACCCGTACTCACCTAAGGAAGGTGAGCCCCCGAGGGGTTAATACAGCTCTGCATCTGCTGCTAAGAAAATTAATGCAAATGTATTATCTCATTATGCGAAAGAAGCACATATACTCTTCCAAAGTGAAAAAGGCAAATAAAGGGATGTGCGTAGCTGAATATAAATAGCAGGATGTATAGAGATGAGAATCATATCAATGATTAAACTCGCGTGTACATCTTATAACTCGACAAAGACTTTCTTCCTATAGTAAACAGCGGTATTTTGTTGCGTTTTACTTCATTTATGCTCTTGGCGACAATTTGTAGCAACAAAACTGTTTAAGATGCTTAGGATATACTTCGGACATATCAGTAAGTTGGATATAATCAGTTTCGACTCCCCTCTGTGGAACTAGACAGGGGTTGTAGCTCGGGTTTGTCGATGCACGTAATTACCACTCTTGATGGTCGGGGACACAATGCGATGATGTGTAGCAAGATGACACCTCGATTATCACTGATGTAGATACATAATAGCAATCAATCATAATAAAAGCAAATGTTACGGATATTTTTAAAACTTATTCACCTCGGCACATAATGTTGAAAGCCTCATTCCAATCTTTAGAGATGAAACCACTCAGTAGCCAAACGAACCACATCAGATTGCATGAAGGACGTTTACTCGCATGATAGTCAGCCGCTGGAGCTCTTTTATGCACTCAGCACAAATCTGCTTACCTGACTTGTTGCCAGCAGTATTGCCACATGTCCAATGAAAACCGTTGGATATTGTGCTTAGAAGAGTATCGACTTTTCTTTATGAAGAAATGATGGCTGTGGATGAAAGTGGTGGATTATCGAGGGATGTCATTTGTCAGACAAACCCAACTATCGTAATTCGACACACCAAGCTTCATGATTTGAGATGGCATCATGTATGAGCACGGGAATCTCTTTTGCGCATTAGTGACAGGTTTTAATCATACCAGCTTACATCAAAATTTATTTTGTGTGGCATTATGCCCTAATTTACACAAGACACTCTTGGCGCTTTATTGTAGCGGAACAGTGTTCGACTCTTGGGGTCACATTAAGTACTAAAAACTTTATTCCTGTTTCTTTTTCAGATAATTTTGTGCAATCCTTCAAGCTGTGACAAATTTCCTTTTGAGGAGCATTATGCTCCATATGTTATTAATATTATTTTATAGAAGTAGAGTATTACACAAGGCAATCAAAACTTTTTATTTCTCATTTTCTTTGCTTTGATCATTACCTGTAGAAGAAGATGAATTCACTGATGAAATATAAAATAGAAAGAAAAAAATATGCAAAATGAAACTTAGCGAATTTTATTTTTTATCTAATCATCAACATTTGTTGAATATTTCTTGTACGGTAATGTACCATTCTGAATAATTTTCAAAATATATTTATGATTCTATTGACTTATGTTGGCCACACACATAGCAATTATTTTAAAATACTCATTTTTTCGTCTTTTAAATATAAGAACAATATCGCAAAATAGACAGAATTCTTTCATCTTCTTTTAAAAAATTCAAATTTTGTTTAGTTTTGCTTTTAATAATCTGGGATTTTTAATTCCTTGCCGTTCTTAAATTATTTGTATTTATTATACATAATTTCATTTAAAGCTCTTTATAATAATGTTTAGTGTAACTGCTATCTTAAATAGGAAAAAAGAAGTAGTGAAAACGTGATTTTTAAGAAACTTCCCACTAAATACATGTTTAAATGAAATGAAAAATAATCCTTACACAATGGAATAAATAACAGCTTAGGTAAACTTCCAAAATATATTTTCTGCATGTATGGCGTCGTAACATGTAGAAGAGAAATATAATCTGTGAAAACCGCAACAGCACATAATATATTGACGTCATTCATATTTGAATACTTTCCAAGTACGTTGTTGTAAAATCATTACTCAATTGCTTAACACTTCCCACAAAATTTACAGTCAAAAATACACTTATCATAAAGTCATTAGCTAATATATAATTAAGTATGTAACTATATATTTAAAAAGAAAAACAAATACAAATGCAGACATTTATTTTGAATAATAGGTTAAATCTATTACGCTGCTATTAAGTAATAGTTTGCCAATGATATATATTAATCAAAGCGTGTGTAAAACTATAATCCAAAAAATAGAATTTGAGATTAATAAATTTAGGAGTAGAGGAAGAAAATTAAAGGAAGTGTTTTCGAGAAGTAGGGTGATTCTGATGTATATTTTATTAGACGCATATAATAATTCATTAAATATTTTAAGAATATTGCAAAAAAAATCCCATTTCCATATATTTCAAAATTTAAACTTCATCAAATATCTAAAAAATTAGTAAAATTTTATAAAGTTAAAATTAAATTTTATATGCCAAATTTAGATTATATTTAAGTCATTAGTGGGGTTAAAAGTCTTAAGTAAAGAAAAACTCATTTGCTTTAAGTGTTTTCTCGCATTTTCAAGAAAGAAGCGTTACAAAGTTTTTTGTCGTTTCAAAATATCGATACAAGAATTTAGCGGTTGGGTATTTTCCATTTCGAGTCAACATTGCTTCTCAGCATCTTGCTCAATATAATAATTATTTTCCTTTGTTAAAATTTGAAATGGTTTTATGGCCTTTTGCTATATATATAAAACATTTTTTAAACTTATTAAACAATTGTATTTTAGGTGTGGCACAGTTGTGACGGATCTATCCGCGATCCTTCAACTAATCCTCTTGGGAAATCTTTGAGCTATCAATTCGCGTTATTCACAACCAACCCTTCGGAAGAAGAAAATCGTGATATTCAAATTAACATACTATATTATAGTCGAAGTTTTCTAGCTTGAATAGAGAGTAGGAGAGGAGATATTCTCGAATCAGGTAAGATTATGACTGAAGGTATCATATTTGAATTATGATTAAGAACTCATTAGGAGGAAGTTTTAAAGTAACGATTGTTCCCTTAAATTAATTTGATATTAGATTAAATCGGATGACAGGCTAGATCTTTTATTAACTAAGGATCAAGTTTGATAGTCTCCGGATCATTCGTGTATTTCCGTAGTTGTCCCACTTTCGAGGTTAGCATTGAGACATTCCCTTACTATTAATGGTTGAAATTGTGTATTTGCATTGTGTGATAAATGAATAGATTGTTTGGATCATGGAGAGTGTTTTTTCCTACCTCCCACGTATCTAGTTGCTCAAGAGAGAGGTGCCAACATCTCACACAGTTATATATATATTTTAAAAATCAGCGTGCATGCTTAAATGAATAGTATATATTCATTATAACTCTATTTTTTTTTCAAATTTCCACTGATGAATAAATACATTTATTATTATTCGGAATCATATCTGTAAAATGAAACATCAAAAACTAATAAAAAATTGAAAGAAAAATAAAAGACTTGCTTCTTTTTTGTTCTCGATTTAGAAACTGTTGAAAAAGTAATTTTAGGTGCATTACTGCAGTTATTCAGCTGCAAGTACTATTGAACCGGTAACTTTAAAGGTAAGTGAGCTTTTATAAAAAAGATAAGAAGTCTATTCGTGGGTGGTTTTTTTATTATTCTTTTATTTTTTTCTGCGTTTTCTGAAATCCACCGTTAGAATCGTCTTTTTACGAGAAATGCATGGAATCAACAAACTTTTCAAAGAAGGTAAAAAAAAAAACGAAGAGAGATAAAAGCACTTTAAATGCGCCACGATCTATAACTGGGGTTTCCCCCCTACCCCACCTTTATTTCTTCTACAAAAAAGGGGGGGGACTCAGCTGAATGGAACCAGCAGGAAATGCTCCTTCTATTAGAATGTTCTTTCTGGTGGTATAATTCTTTTTGTTTGGAATCTCGCATTTGATTTGTTGAAAACGATTTTCCCCGTGCAATTGAATTTAAAAATACAATACTTATAAAAAAATATAATCATCCTAGAGCACAAGATATGTAGCTCACTCGAGTTTCCTAAGATTTTTTGAAAAATTAATAAAAAAAATTCATATTGTTGGAGCATTTTGTAGGCTATCTTGCTCTAGAAAATGAATATTGTTAGGAATACTAGGTAACTAGTCTTTAATTTTATATTAAATAGTATAAATTATTTGAATCTGCACTTTTATTAAGTTAATATTACTATTTGTTGAAATATATATTCACAAGAAACACGGTCCCTTTCATCATAATTGCGTTTAAATGGGAATTTGACGAAATATAGGAGTACCTCCACGGTGGCATGATTTCTTGCGGTGATCACATGGAGGCTTCACGAAGTTTCTGGAGAAGTCTATGACATCATGACGGACTATAAATAGCGATCACTTCCTAAAACTGAGTTTGTTCTGTTTAAGTTGTTGGACTACCCTACCACCAACTGGTTACTTGCGAACAGTTTTTATCGTTACGTACCTAAATATTTAGTTATTGAATGTTGTATCTGAGTGCTGATAATATGTTAGAACCTTCTGGATCTTTTGTAGGAGTTTTACCTCTGTCTATCCCGTACTGTATGGAAACTTTTCCTCGATAGACTTCATCGTGTTTGAAAAGTTGTTGTTCTTTGAAACTGACATTTCATAAAATCCATGAACCCAACCTACGCAACAATATATTAGAAACATTGTTTGATTGCATATTATCCTTGCAATCTGATACAACTCTAGGTAAAGAGGACGGTCAAGTGAAGAGGACGGCAAATAAACAGACACTCCATCCCCAAACTCTTCTTCATAAGCCAACAATTAGATTTTGATCCTGGATAAATCTAATGTATATCAGCCCTTCGGCACGGCGTGTCTTCAGTGGAAATAGGAATCCTACTCATGACTCGAGTAAAGATTAAATATCTATGTAGAGAAGTGCTTCTCAAACCTTCACTATTTGCGATCCAATAAAAAAAATCTACCAAATTTTTTCTTCAAGCCACCCTTCCATACAATAACAATGCATTGAATTTAATAATGAAATACGTTGACGCTAAAACTACAATACGATTTTAACCTCTTAAGTACCACCTGTGTGTATAAACCTCTCGTTTGGTCGAAGCGTTAATTGACTGGACGTATATATACGTCTTTCCCAAGAAGTACGATCTTTTATGTGCACTGCTATACAAAAAATTATTTTTAAGGCTTTGGAATGCAATAAAGGACCTTCACAGTGTTTATGAAGGATTTGCGTATTTATCGGGGGCATAAATCGGGGGATAAATATAATTTATTGGGGGGGGGCAATACATCGCATACGCACGCCTACGTGGAAAACGATGGCATTGGGGACAAAATCACGTAACTTTTAATCGGCGGTTAAGGTATTAATTATAAACCGTACAAATTAGCAAGATAAACATTCATTTTCGCATAAAATTTTATATATGACAAGCCCATGGGGTTACTGGTAATTATTAATCTTGTTTCATAACTTAGTATTGTTAAATAAATTATCAAATATATATTGTGCAGTACCCCGATACATTTAAAAGTATATCATATCAGTGTAAATGAATATTTTATTTTTTATTATGTCATAATGTATTTTGTTTTGCTTCTTTTCAGTAAATTAATATTTTTTTTAAATAATCTATTACTTTTGAGTTTTCAATATGCTTGCGCCCTCCTTGTAGAGGTGGCATGACCCCTTAGGGGGCCCGCCCCACAGTTTGAGATACGCTGATGTAGAGTAATATATCAATTTTATAAATTTACAATTCGAAGTCCAGATAATTCGTTGAAAAATCAACTATTTAATTAAGAAGAATTGAAAATATTTTAATAATCAACCTTTTTTGTCAAAATATTTCAAATATTTTACTCGTATGGCGTGGTGTCTGTACACCAAGCAGCTTGACCTTGCATTAAAGACTTTGGAAATACACGTCTCAAAATTATCACAGAAATTCTCGTATACTCCACTTTGATTCTAAATAAAATAAAAGAAATTGACAATTTGGAGAATAAATCTATTTCTCATTCCTTGGTTCAAATATATTCACGAGCTTTGTTTGTACATTACTGGAGATAGCATTTGTCGATTCGAAGGAAGACTATAAAACAAGACTTTTATTCACCAATAAGAACAGAGTCGTTACAGACAAATAATGCCACTGCAGCTGGTCACTACTTTCGAGGAGAGGAAGAATAATAGGGGGAATCTTCTAGACAAAGGAAAACTTTATTTTTTTAGTCATACCAATACGTTGTAGTAAATACATCAAATATAGGAATATTTATTATGTATTTGTCATCAAGACAACTATGTATTTTTTTTTAATTAAAGCTATCAGACTACGTTCGGAATCGTGATTTTACAAAAGCGTATAAATGGATAATATTTATGATATTTAGTGTCACTTAGATTAGAAAAAGTATATAAAATTGTTTTAAGAATATTATTATTATAATAAACAATTATTTAAGTACAATATCTTGACAATCTTTTCTACAAAGACTCAACTAAAATTTTTTAAGTATATAACTTAGAAGTGGGTTTATCCATATTTTTCGACAAGAGAGGGCAGCAATTTTAAGAAAAAAAACCGCCAATAATTATTTCAATTAGTGCAAATAATGTGAATTTTTTAAAAATCATAGTTCCGACTCTCTGGAGAAGTCTAATTTATGTAAGCTAAATATGATTATTTTATATAGAAGCATTTTTTATAAAAGGAGAACATTTAAAAAATATTTTTTTGCCAAAATATTGTGTTTAAATAATTTTGTTTGTCAAAATGTCCTTAAAACAATCTTATACATCTATTTTAATCAACGTGACACTAAATATCATGAAAATTATCCATTTATACGCTTTTTTAAAATCCCGGTTCCGAAAGTTTGGGATACCTTAAGTAAGCAACTGTTTTTAATAAGATATACCAAAACACTCAAGTAATTCTTCGGGACTTTTTTGGGGGTTAAAATATTTTTTGATATATATATATATATATAACCTATATATATATACATATATATATATATACTTATATATATATATATATATATATATATATAACCTTATATATATATATAAGTTGTTGCATTTTTATGTTCTAATGTTTTCTTAAAAGGATTTACAATTACGAAAACCGTCAATGAAAGCGAGTCCTTTTCATTTTAAAAATTCAGTTTATAAGAAAAGTAAATAAAAAGAAAGGCATGTGTTAAAAATAACTAACGTTGATAAATTAAGTTAGAAACAGAATTACTTTCAGTAAAATATGTGAAACGAATGCTTTTTTGTTGTTAATAATATTTTATACGAGAAGTTATTTGTGACTCAAAAATAATTACATATATTTTGTTGTTGTTCTCGTGTCCCTGAATAAATACAGTAGATATCACTAAAGTCTTGATCACTGCCTCTGCTATTCGGAGAGCATCAGGGCTGTACAGGACTTCCCGCAAAGAGTCCCTCAGAGGGACCATTCCCATTTTTAGTAACTTTTTTGCTATGGTTGGGCATTCCAAGATGTGATTGTGCCTGAGTTGAAGATCTGGGCAGTGTTTGCATTGAACATATGATCTTGTCTTGTCTGGGTGAATCTTCATGCCCTTAAGGTGTTCAGTTCTCAATCTGGCAATTGTGGATGTTATAATTCGGGGACAGTCAAATTCCGTAACTAGAGGTTTTTAAAAGCGTGATTCATAATTCTATGTTTGGCTACTGCATCGTCAAGTGTGAAGGTGGTGCACTTATGATCGAATTGTTCAAAATTATTTGGTTTATGAAAAAGTAAATGGTTTACAGAATATGTGTATAAAATTTGTGACGATTTCCTAAAAAACTGCTTTTGAATTAAATAGTTATATTGAGTATTAACTCTATATATATAATGGTGCTTTATTAAATAAAGCTTTCGTTTGTATAAAATATTTTTGGTTCTGAACTTTTCAGTTTTCAAAAATCTTCAGCTTTTTCCAAAATGATAATAGCAACTGCCACGTTTCCGAGCTTTTACCAGACTGGTGTAACACAGTGTCATCTTACCAATTTATCAAATGACATGGAAAGTAGCATAAACATTCCTTTATAATAACAGCGTTCATAGAACTGAAAGTGGCAACGGTATTGCAGTGACTAAAGTTATGGCCTCGTGAGAGGCATGTGATGAGTTCAAGTCCAGTACTGCTGAAAAGCCTCCATGTATTGGGGGAGCTGCGCGTAAGATACGTCCAGATTCAAACGTCCTCCCGTTGGTGTGGATTGAAAGTTATGAGAGGGGTAACATAGTTCTGATGCCATCCTTGTCACTGGTCCATGGTTCAAAATTGCGAGATTAGTTGCCAAAGGCGCTCGTGTAGCTGAGTAGTGCGACGTTAATATTCACTCAAAAATGACTGGCACTGTGCCAACTGAAGTATTTTGGAAGACCAGTTAAGTTATAACTTGTCTTGTGTTATGTCTGTCTCTGTACTGTACTTTCATGTTAACTTCTTGAATCGTCATGAATTAAATATTTTCGTGAGAAAATAGTGTACTTTGTTCTAATCATGTTGTATAATATAAATATCCACTAGATAAAATGCAATCAGTTGAATTGTTCCCGTATAATTTTTGCGAACGGTAAAACAGTACAATTGTGTGTCATATATATATAAACTTTAAAAAAATTTATTTGAAATATCAAGACAGTTGGGTTGAGTGTCTAAATATAAAATGTATTTCTTAGCTAAATATTTGATACAAATGACGTGAAAACCATTTTTTTTAAAAAATTATTTATTCTTATCAGAATAAAAATAAACAAAATATTAAAAATCAAAATATTAAAAATTATAACAAAATAAAAATAAACAACTTAATTATAAAACAGCTGGGGAATTATTTTTTTTTATTATCAATACCGTAGATCATTTTTAAAATCACTCTGAGAAGAATCTGATTTAGAAAAGGAAATGAAACTGATTTTTTTTCCTAAGAGACACATTTAGTTTCGTAAACGACAGAAATGAAGGGAGGTGTCATTTCTCAAAACGGCTTTTCCAGTTTATTATCTCTACTCTTTTATGGTCTATTCCTTTCTTAAAATGCCACTCAGTAAATTATCAAGAGAAAACGCCGTCGGAAATGTAATCACCAAATCTCTCCCTCTATTTATGTGCCAAAAAAACGACTCGGAATAGAGCAGCTTCAAACTGTCATTTTGAACTTTCGACAGTTTGCCTTTATTTTTTTTATGTACTTATAAAGAAACATTTAACATTAACCCAACTATTTTTTTTGGAATTTTTGATGCATTTGGTTGATTTTTTTTTCAATTACAACATGGAAATTAAATTTGTGATACATTAATAAATGTTTATTACGTAATCCTTGTACACGCACACACACACACACACACATATATATATATATATTAAAAATTCTCTAATAAGAGATATGTATATTCAAATGTAAAAACTGAAAAAATTGAAATTACAAGATAACCAGACATAAAATTTTAGAAAGAACACGTGAGAAATAATTAGTAATTAGTAATAATTATAGAGCTTATAATATAAAAATATGGATGCTACCGTATTAGAAACATTGCAGACTGAAGACAGCTCTTATTTATAAAATATTTTATTTAAAAGTGGGGTAAAACATGTTTCGTAGCCAGCCAACCTTCTCCCTGTATGTTAACAACAATAAGTAAAAACCTATTGAAAGTAATGGATAGATTATCTAAATCAGTGCTTCTCAAACTTTCAATAATGGCACCCCCTTTTCAATCACAATTTTTATCGCGCCCCCCTTATACATTAATAATGTACTGAATGCAATCATAGTGCACTTTGATGCTAAAGCAACAATCTTTATTATAAACCGTACAAATTCATGACATAAGTATTAAATTTTGTATATATTACTTTTAAGCAAAATTAATAAGTAATAGGATAGTTATTATGTTATTTTTCCTTTCTCTAATTTTTAAATTGGATCATATTGCAAAATCCGGTGGTTGCTTAAAAGACAAAATATACATATCAGCTAAATGTAGAAAAATAAATCAGAGGGTCAATTTCTATTCATAAGCATTCCTTTGAAAAACTTTACTCTGTAAGACAAGCCCATGGAAGTCGCTAATACTTACTAAACTTGTTCTTAATTTAGTATTAATTAATTAGTTATAAAATACTCTGTGCAGAACTGATACATTAAAAGTATA